>JAVGWX010000001.1:20947712-21382712 GCA_036924085.1 Ariolimax columbianus
TCTCCACAGAATATATTTATATATAACATTTCCTTTCTCACACATTCTCTCTCTCATTTCCTTCCTCACTCATTCACTCCTGTGCATTCATTCATTCATTCACTTTCTACCTCCCTCCCCCCCCCCTCTCTCTCTCTCTCTCTTTCTTTTCTATCGATCTCTAATATTAATATCTCATTTTGCTAAGGAATGTGTATAAAGTACCGTATATATTAAACAGTGCGTTGCCTCGTTTGTTTATGTTTATTTCTAAAGCTGACATTTGTGTCTTGTGCTCTTTAATACATTTGCCAACCGGCGTTTACTCATTTTCGTATTCATAAAAAAAAACAAAAAAAACAACGGAATTTTTGGAATACTGTGAAGGTAGTGGGTAGGGAATTAAAACCAAGTAAGAATAAAGAAAATACCTTAAAACAAATAAAGTATTACAATGTTATGACACGATCTGTCTGGGAACAAGTTTTTCCTTGTATGAGAAACCCCCCATGTGCCAGGAGCGAGACCCTGCCTAGAACAACAGCTTACAGATAGCGGTTGCCCGGTGACAATTTGGAAGTACCAGGAATCGATGAAGCTGATAAAGTTCACATTTCTAGAAATCATTATAAATATAATCTTAATTGTGCCGAAGTGTCTCATTCAAATGTAATGGACAGAAACAACGCGCGATAGTTGTATAAACATTATGAGAACAGCATAAATCAGTTAAATTCTCAGTTAAATGCTAATTTAAGACAAAAGCGCTAAATTGGGGGAAAAAAGTTATTGAGAAAATAAAGACATTTAAATAATGACTATTAATTTAGAAAGACAAGACACATATTACAATCAGTTACATTCCATACTATTACAGGTTGACTAACAAAAGACATACTCCAGTATTAAAATTCGGGAATAAGATTTTTTTTTTAAACTACACTCAAGAGCGTTACAATCCTGGACTGGACCCTGGGATCAATTACTAAGAAGGAAACAACAGAGCCACTGCACCTCGTAAAAGGTGACCAAAATGAGTTGTATATGTGGCTAGCAACCTCCCTGTGTTAAACAATTTGCAACAGAAACCGTCACTTCAAAAACACACAATACGCTTTGGTGCAGGTTTTCTAAAGGAAACCAACTGTAGTAGTGGTCCTAAACTCAAGCTGGAATGGAAAAATGACAAGAAAAAGATGAGTGTTACTCTAATTCTCTTAACCTCCAAATCTCTAAATCCTGGAATTAAATCAAGCTGATGTCAGGTAGCCAAATGTTGAGTAAACTCATTTCGCTCTTTTGTCTTTGTGTACTATGTTGGACACAGGGCTTCCATCATGTCATCTGACCACCTCAACATTGATCTCCGCAAGTCCGTCTGAAGTTGTAGGGCCATCACGACGTCATGTTCATGTACTTCTCTTATTAAATATATAAATAATCAGCATCCACATACTTCGCGATTTCCTGAAAAAGATAGAGCACCTATGGATATGCACGGGGTGCAATGAAACTCTTTTCTTAAAACCGATATATATATATATATATATATATATATATAAGGGGGGTAGGGCAGAAGTGTGTAAGGGATAGCACCTCACGGTGAGAGGCAGCCACATCCTTGATGGCCAGGATCCTATTTGGTTCCCCCACTTCTGTCTAGCTCACGTATGGCTCCTAGTCTGCCTGTGTACGGCAGCGCCACCCCCCGGGCAACGGCTTTGGCTGGCCGGCTAAACTACGTGGGTGAAATGACAAGAAGGGGAGTCCACCCCTGACAAGTACACACATCTGCTGGTGGAAGAGGCGGAAGATCGACCTGTGCGACAACAACTCTGAAAGCGGGAGCTGGAAACGCCTGGTATCGGGCTAAGGGCGCACCAGAGACCATAGTTGGTAAGCGGCCAGAACAATGTCCAGAAAGCAATGGCAAACTACTGGATGTAAAATGCCAAGAAACCTATGACAGTAGAGAGAAACGAAACTCAAAGATCTGATGGTGAGGCCCTCAGACCAGGCAGATCATCGACGCCAACTGGGGAAGAGGCCAATTTCAGAGTCAGTACAAGTAATAGAGATGACGGCCTAAAGCCTGACTGCATTACAGTGGACAACTCTGAAATGGGATTAAAAACAAAACTAAGAATAAGCACCTGGAATGTCAGGAGCCTATACCAGGGCAAGTTATTCATGATCGGAAGAGAAATGAAGAGAACCAAGATAGAGATTCTTGGAGTCTCTGAGCATAGATGGGCCGGACAAGGGCACTGTACCAGCTCCTCAGGAGAAACATTTATATACCCTGGGACGGACAAGGGTGGAAAAAGCGGGGTCGGCTTTATTCTGTCAAAGAAGACAGCACCTTCACTACTGGGTTACAATCCAGTCAACGACCGCATAATTGTAATCAGACTAAAGAAAAAGACTAGAAATTTAACAATAATTCAAGTGTATGCACCAACATCAGCAGCAGACGATTGTGAAATGGATGATTTTTATAACACCTTGCAAGAAGCGATGGAAAAAGTTGAAAAAAGAGACATCTTGGTCATCATTGGAGATTTCAATGCGAAAGTCGGAGAGGAAAGAGCCGAAGAGGAGAGAAGTGTTCGAGGACCTTTTGGTTTGGGACACAGAAATGAGCGAGGAGAAAGACTGGTTGAATTCTGCACGGAAAACAACCTCTCCATTGCCAACACCTTCTTCAAACAACATCCACGAAGACTGTACACGTGGACCTCCCCGGATGGCAACAGCAGAAACCAAATAGACTACATCCTAGTGCAACAAAGATGGAGATCAAATGTGCTGGCGACAAAAACACTGCCAGGAGCAGACTGCGATACGGACCACGAATTACTGTTTGCAGTTTTCCAAACATGACTACGCAGGATCTACAAAGGTTGCCAGCCAATACGCTTCGATGTATCAGCAATACCTACTGAATACAACATCAAAGTAGAAAACAAATTTGAGGCGTTGCTTGCTATACAGGAAGAGATGACATCTGAGGAGTTGACATCGTACGCAAGGGAGATTTTGATCTCGACAGCAAAAGAAATGATTCCAAAGATATTGCACAAGACACAGAGCTATATAACAGACGAAACACAGAAACTCATTGCAGAAAGGCAACAATTAAAACAAATGGGAAGTAAGGGGACCAACACAGCATATAAAAACTGCGCAAGAAAAGTTAGAAGAGAAATAAGAAAAGATAAAAGAAGATACATAGTAGAAACATGTAAGGATATAGAAAACCTACAACAACAAGGCAAAGAAAGAGATGCATTCAAAGCAATAAGAACACTGACAAGGGAATTCCGTCCGGTTCCACATGTCATAAATGACGAAGAGGATAACACACTAACAGAAACCAAAGACATACTGAATAGATGGAGAGAGTACTGCAGAACCATGTATGGAGACAGCACAAAGCGCTCAGTTACAATCCTACCAAAGGATGAGAAAGAACCTGAACCAACATTGGAAGAAGTACGCTCTGCAATTAAAAGCCTGAAAAAGGAAAAGTCCCCAGGATGCGATGATATCCCAGCAGAGCTAATACAAGCAGGAGGAGAGGCATGTGCTCGAGTCTACCACAAGCTGTGTAAACAGATATGGCACAGTGCAGAGTGGCCAGAAGCATGGAAGAAATCAATTTATATTCCCCTCCCCAAAAAAGGCAACCTGAAACTGTGCACGAACTACCGAACTATCACACTGATCAGCCATGCTAGCAAGATACTCCTGCGAATCCTATTAAGAAGGATAGAGAAAAGGTTTGAATCTGAAATTCACGTAGTCCAGTCAGGTTTTAGGAAAGACAGAGGGACCCGGGACCACATATTCTTCTTCTTCTTCTTCTTCTGCGTACACAGTCAGACAGTAACCATTATTTTCTCGAAAAAAGCGGCGGTCATCCTGAGACTCTCGCCACTACCATAGAGCTTGTCTTGCAGTTCCACTGGCAATGGCCACATCTGCTCTCTCTGATCCTCGTATGTCGGGCAGTTCTGCAGCAGATGTTCAGGGACCACATATTCAATTTAAGGAATATCTATGAAAAATGTAGAGAGTTTAATGTAGACCTGTACACGTTTTTCATTGATTACACTAAGGCCTTCGACACGGTAAAACATCAAAATCTGTGAAGAATCATGAAGGAAATGGGGTTTCCTTTGCATATAGTCCATCTCATTGACACATTATACCAAGATCAACAAGCCGCTGTCCGAGTATCTGGGCAAACATTGGATTGGTTTGCAGTACAAAAGGGAGTCCGACAGGGATGTATACTCTCACCTTATCTGTACAACATATATGCGGAATGTATAATGAGAAATGTGCGAGAAGATGAGAACATTGAAAGTTTCGACCCATTTACGATTGGGGGCTACGAGATTCCAGAGTTACGATATGCAGATGACACAGTGATACTATCAAGAAGTGCGGAAGGGCTAGAGCAGCTACTTTCAGCCGTTAATGGACATAGTAAAGATCAAAATCTGTTCATAAACATAAACAAAACAAAGATAATGACCACCGATAAAACACAATGTCAGCATACATTTACAGTGGGTGGTGAGGAAATAGATCAGGTTACACATTTTGAATATCTGGGCTCCAGAATCGACAAAAATGGTGACTGCTCGAAAGAAATCAGAAGAAGACTAGCTATGGCAATGCAGAGACTGAACAGCCTAAAGAAATTATGGCAGGGCACCAACAAAACGATAAAAGGAAAAGTCTTGAGAGCCTGTGTTTTTCCTGTGGCAGCTTATGGCTGTGAAGCATGGACGATTACCAAAACTTCTAGACGAAAAATCGAATCCTTCGAGTCAAAATGTTACAGAAAGATCCTCAGAATACCCTGGACAGAGAAAAGAACAAATGTAGACATTCGGCAAGAGTTGAGCATAGAGGAGAACTGGTTTATCAATTCCATTTTGGCTAGAAAATGCAAATACTTTGGTCACATCAAGAGACACAACGGTCTTGAGAGGACAGTGATGGAAGGTATGGTGCCAGGCAAAAGAGGAAGGGGTAGACCAAGAAGACGATGGCACCAAGATATCCAGGAGTGCCTGAGTATGACAATGGCGGAAGCTGGAGTTTTGGCAAGGGAACGAGTTTCTTTCAGACAGACTGTGATGGGAGCGACGTTCTACAAAGGACATGCTACATGATGATATAAAGTAAACTTAGCCTTTGCATGTGTTGCTAGAAAATATAACGGCTTAAACTCTCTCTCTCTCTCTCTCTCTCTCTCTCTCTCTCTCACTCTTTTTCTATCATTTCTATATGTATGTGTCTCGCAGAGTAGAAAGCTCTCTTACGTACCAGAGAGAGCCAGTCTTATGCATGTCTTATCTTCCATTTTGTTTATTTGTTTCTCATGACTAATCTTGCCTCAACGTGCACCTAAATGTGCAACACAATATCAAAATAGAAACATGGGGTACAGTAGGCTATTCTGATTGAAGGAACGGAGAAGAATATGGGTTGCAAAATAGAAGACACGCGCGGAGATGATTATGAGCAGTAAACTAACGACAAACGACATGCACAGATGGAAATAAATAAATAAACAAACACACACACGCAACCACGCACGCACACACAAACACACGCATATTAATATGTATATATATATATGCATACGCATAAACACATTGTTTGCATACACAGATGTGAACATATTTTGTATTCCGAAAATTTACGGACAAAGCAATAGCGAACTGATATGCAATGAAATGCACCTAAATAAACATTTTTCTGAAGGGAAATGCACCAAAATAAAATGCTATCGGCAGATATTGGTTTGCTGTGAAAAGTAAGGCGATATACAGATGTGAACATGCAAGATTAACCATCGAGAAGCACTGCAGAAGTCGTGTATATGCTAACATTCAAGAAGATATGTGAACTTATGAGATATATGCAACAACAGGAAGATGAAACAACTAGCAACTGCCAGGTAATTCACGGTCCTGTTACGTGAACACGTGCAGAACCTGCTCGGTGAAACATACATGAACTTAATGGTGACATTAGCAGCGAAGCATGTTAATGATGATGATTATTGATGGCAGCGATGACGATGACTTTGATGACTGTGATGACATTTGATGATAGCACAGCACGTGAAGCATGAAACCGATTTACTGTTGAGCCTGGGGGAGTCGGGGGCCACGCAAAATAACAACATGCGCGTGCTGGCGTCATCAACAATGATTGATACAAAACGGCCCGAGCACTCTAGTATAAACCAGACAGAGAAAATACCAACACCTGTTCCAGCTTCCAGCAGACGTAAATTATTCCATGTTCATCTGTGTCTGTTTCACAGAAACTTCTTGAAATTTATTACCTAGTCAATTTTTTTTCTTGTTCCAATAGAAACGATCGGGTCGTCAATGGGACTGACATCCTAACAGGAAGCCTGTTCATAAGCATTTATTCTATCTTGTTTTCAATGTTGGTTTCTGTAGTCATTTGTTTTTACATGACGCGGTTGCCAGCCTCATCAGCAGTCGTCCGTCGTTGCCAAGGTGTATAGTAGGGCGCAGCGTGCATTTTGTTTCCTATGTAGACAATTAGAGTCACGTGATAGAGCCTTATTGAAATACACGTTCTAGATATGATTGATCTGAGAAGCCAAAACATGAGTAAGTAACTCTTCTTCTTCTTCTTCTTCGTACGCAGTCAGACAGTAACCATTATTTTTTCGAAAAAAGCGGCGGTCATCCTGAGGCTGTCGCCACTGCCATAGAGCTTGTCTTGCAGTTCCACTGGTGATGGCCACATCTGCTCTCTCTGATCCTCGTATGTCGGGCAGTTTTGCAGCAGATGTTCGGCGGTCATTTTACCAGTACCGCACGGGCATTCGTCGGTACCACCTATCTTCAATTTGTTGAATAGGTGGTACCTCAGTCTATTGTGGCCAGTGCGAAGTCTGAAGACGACGACCTGCTCTCTTCGGTTCAACTGGTAATAGGCATCGTTTTTGGTGTAACCAGTATGTTCGGTTTCCCATTTGGTCATGTATCTGGCTTTGATAAGCCGTTTTGACTCTTGGTACGTCATACTAGTATCTATTTGTGGTAGTCGTGCACCTTCTTTTGCCAGTCTATCTGCCTCCTCGTTGCCTTGGATGTTGCAGTGTGATGAGACCCACTGTACCACTACCCTTTTTGGTGCGGACTGCTGGCACAGTTTGCAGAGTGCTGCTCTTAAGTCATTAAGCTCAGTGTTTTTCTGGCTTTTTAGCGCTGTGACTACGGAGAGAGCATCTGTAAGCAGGACTATATGGCTTTCATTTCACTGTGTCTCACCATTTCTTCCACTGCCGCCCTCAGTGCCTCTGCCACCGCTCTGAAATTGCTTGTGTACTTACCAGTACCGAATGACAGTGTTATTTGTTTTCCATTTGGTAGGTTCAAGAATGCTCCTGCCCCTCCGTTCTGTGTAGTGTTTGTTACAGAACCGTCGGTGTATGCATGGGCCCAGTCCATGCTTGGGTAGCTTTTCGATATGAAGCTGAGGGTAGTATCTCTCCTTTCTTTTTCAGTCTGGCAGTATTTGTTTCCAATACCTGGTATATTTTCTACCACCTCTGGAAATATATCCTGCCTCCAGGTAGGTTTTCGTACAGTAGTGATGGGTGTTGGTGTTGTTAGTGCGTTTATGGGATCTTCGTGCATCTTTGCTTTGGCTATTTCTGCAAAGTTTCTCCGCTTTAGTTTCCCATTTCCCAAATTGTTTAGTCTCTGGTGCATTGGATGGTCAGTCAGTCTTCGGAGTTTCTCTGTCTGCAGCTGGGCTCTGCAGTCTCTTCTATCGGTCATGGGTTGCAGTTTTGTAAACTTTTCAAGTTCTACAATTGGCGTTGACTTCATGCCTCCTCATGGCTTGGTTTTGAAGTTTGCTAACTTTATCGAAGTTCGCCTTTGCTGCTGTTGTCCATGCCGCAATGCCATACTCGAGAACTGGTCTCACTCTTCCAGTGTACAGTTTCTTTAGTATGCCTTCGTCTGCTCCCCAGCTTGGGCCAGCAAGTTTCCTCATGATTGCCATTCTTTCTCTGGCTCTCATTCGGTTTCTCTCAATCTGACTTTTCCATGTCATGTGCCGATCAAATGTGACTCCCAGATAGGTTGGGTTGTCGTTTGGCTGCAGGAATTTGCCATTTAGACTTAGTTTGGTATTTTGGGGTTTTAATGAAAGCGAGAATATTGTGCATGTGGTTTTCTCCTCGTTTATTTTAACCAGCCATGAGTTCGCCCACTCTTCCAGCGATGTTAGGGCCGTCTGCATCCGATTTCTTGCTATGGTGAGATTCTTTTCAGGAGTAAGTAACTCGTTCAAGTGCAGTTTAGTTTCTATCCACTTGTACCGTTGAATGCAGGGAAGGATTAGCATGTCTTTCTTGACCCTACTATATTGCGTCAGTTGTAAACTATAATAGTTGATTACTTGTATGTCAGTTCTCCATCTGCACGTAGGCTTCCTCGTGTCCTGTAACCAGATCGTCCTGTGTTGTAAACTATAATAGTTGATTACTTGTATGTCAGTTCTCCATCTGCACGTAGGCTTTCTCGTGTCCTGTAGCCAGATCGTCCTGTGTTGTAAACGAGCATAGGGCCGCATTCTCATATGGTGAACGATGAATTGTATTTTTTTCTGTCTACAAATTTACTCAACACAAAAACAAGTTCCTACCATATTTCTCATGTTATCTTTTCTGGTGAAAGCTATGACCTTTCGAAGGCATTTCATTTCCTCTGTTGACATTGTCCACACCTGTGTCTTGGGTAAGGACATACAGTTACATTTCAGCTGTTATCAGTTTTCGATTATTTCTCATGACAAAAATGAGATGATTGAGCTCAGATATCGGCACGCTCCAGTCTATCCAACTGCAAAGGACTGTCAGGATTTTACTGATAGGGAGGTAATGCAGCAATGAAGAGAGCAAGCTTCTCCATCTCATTAACAGCTGAGACCTAATGCATTGTGGTCTCTAACGCTCCATCCCCGACAGCAGTGTCCTCCACAGGACTGCCATCCAAAATAAATATGAACGGTCTAATGCCAGAATGTGTAGAGTGCGTGCCTCACAGGGCAATAATGACTTGCCTCACACGACAATAATGACTTGCCTAACACAACAATTGCAACAGTGAATTGTCTCACAAATCACTCACTTTACGCTAAAGTCTACCCAGCTGTAGATCTACACCACGTGCAGTTTTCCAGTCTTTTTCATGTTCTTTGTTGTAACCATCTTTAGCTAGTGCTTATCTGGTTTTATTCTTTACAGTCTCAAATATTATAGCTTGATATGCCTTCAGTAATTGAATTCTTCGAGTTTATTGACTTTCTCTTCTTCTTCTTCTTCGTTCGTTTTCAATCTCCAGCTACCAAACCCTGAAAGGGCTTAAGTAGCAGAATGTAGTCAAGAGAACGGAATGCGTTGTGTCGTAGTTTACAGCTTGGCTGCGATATTTGCACCTTTCGGTCCAACCCATCTGGCTTCAGCAAGCATTTTTTGAGTACCGGGTTAGCATTCCCTCTTCGATCCCTTCTCCTTAGCCAGTCTGCCTTGATGCAGCCTGTTATCCAGGATCACCGCGTGGAGGTGTAGAAGGGTCTTGGCAGCTATGATTCGCTGGCCCTGACGCTAATAGTCAGCTATGGGTCGCTGACCACTGCAGCTCAGCATCTTGATCCCTTATTGACTTTCATTTCCTATACCGTTCTTTTGAGCTCTTCCAGTCTCAATGTCTTGGTGCAATGAATGAGTCTAATGTTCCAAAAGTGTCTCACCTTTTGGTATATGTCCCATTTTTTGGTATACGTCCCATCTTTTGATATACGCCAGATCCTTTGACATGTACCCAAACCTTCGGTATGCGTCCCATCCTTTCATATACACTCCATTCTCTAGTATACGTCCGATTCTTTGTTATTTGCCCTATCCTCCAGTTAGCGCCCCGTTGTTCAGTATTTGTTTTATCCTTCAGGTAGCCCCATACCCCTCCTCCCCGCTGTTCGATAATTGTTCTCCCATCTCTCAGTTAGCGCTCCGCTGTTCAATATTTGTCCTGTCCCTCAGTTAGCGTCCCGCTGTTAAATATTTGTCATATCCCTCAGTTAGCGACCCGCTGTTCAATATTTGTCATATCCCTCAGTTAGCGCCCCGCTGTCCCATATTTGTCATATCCCTCAGTTAGCGCCCCGCTGCTCAATATTTGTCATATCCCTCAGTTAGCGCCCCGCTGTTCAATATTTGTCATATCCTTCAGGTAGCCCCCCGCTCCCTCTCTCCCGTTGTTCAATATTTGTCCTATTCTCCAGTTAGCGCCCCGTTGTTTAATCTTTGTCGTGTCCTACAGTTAGCGTTGTTCAATATTTGTCATATCCTTCAGGTAGCGACCCTACGGTTGTTCAATATTTGTCATATCCCTCAGTTAGCGCCCCGTTGTTCAATATTTGTCATATCCTTCGGCGAACGCCCCATTTGATGTTGCTGAATGTCAAGGACACAAGTTTTACCAAAATCTTTCGATGTGCTCATCATTACGCGTCGTAAAACAGTTCAGTACACAGATAGCACATGCCTTTCAACCAAAGTCTGCAGTACACAGATAACACATGCCTTTCAACCAAAGTCTGCAGTACACAGATAACACATGCCTTTCAATCAAAGTCTGCAGTACACAGATAACACATGCCTTTCAATCAAAGTCTGCAGTACACAGATAACACATGCCTTTCAATCAAAGTCTGCAGTACACAGATAACACATGCCTTTCAATCAAAGTGTGCAGTACACAGATAACACATGCCTTTCAATCAAAGTGTGCAGTACACAGATAACACATGCCTTTCAATCAAAGTCTGCAGTACACAGATAACACATGCCTTTCAATCAAAGTGTGCAGTACACAGATAACACATGCCTTTCAATCAAAGTGTGCAGTACACAGATAACACATGCCTTTCAATCAAAGTGTGCAGTACACAGATAACACATGCCTTTCAATCAAAGTGTGCAGTACACAGATAACACATGCCTTTCAATCAAAGTGTGCAGTACACAGATAACACATGCCTTTCAATCAAAGTCTGCAGTACACAGATAACACATGCCTTTCAATCAAAGTCTGCAGTACACAGATAACACATGCCTTTCAACCAAAGTCTGCAGTACATAGATAACACATGCCTTTCAACCAAAGTCTGCAGTACACAGATAACACATGCCTTTCAACCAAAGTCTGCAGTACACAGATAGCACATAACTTTCAATCAAAGTGTGCAGTACACAGATAGCACATAACTTTCAATCAAAGTGTGCAGTACATAGATAACACATAACTTTCAATCAAAGTGTGCAGTACACAGATAACACATGCCTTTCAACCAAAGTCTGCAGTACACAGATAGCACATAACTTTCAATCAAAGTGTGCAGTACACAGATAACACATGACTTTCAATCAAAGTGTGCAGTACATAGATAACACATAACTTTCAATCAAAGTGTGCAGTACATAGATAACACATGACTTTCAATCAAAGTGTTCAGTACACAGATAACACATGACTTTCAATCAAAGTGTGCAGTACATAGATAACACATGACCTTCAATCAAAGTGTGCAGTACACAGATAACACATGACTTTCAATAAAAGTGTTCAGTACACAGATAACACATGACTTTCAATCAAAGTGTGCAGTACATAGATAACACATGCCTTTCAATCAAAGTGTGCAGTGTGAAGATTCGCTAATGCAATGGGACATGAATCCAGATCGTCACAAAGTAGGCGATGGAACGTTACGTATAGACACTCCCTATACATAACATGCATGCCTCATTTCTTTTAGGGATTTATTTTCCAATGTCTTCCTAGAAACAGCTAAAGTTAGAAAAACGTAAAATAACGACGTTACGGAAGATATTTAAAATAATGGCCAAAAGCAGCTTTGTGATATTGCTTAGAATAAATTGTATAATATTTGTCTGAATGTAAATGTGACATTGTCTAGAAAACATCGTGTGACATTTGCCAACAGATTTTTGAAGTCAAGAAGTAAATGATCTCATAACATAAAAACATGTCAGAACGATAATGTGTTTAGCCAATACTTGCTTACTTAATTGTTGATGGAATGAGCGTCAGGGAGTCATTAGAAGCTCAGTTTGAACAAAAATCGATTTATTTCCATACTTGGACATAGTTAGATAATAGAATACAAAACAATAACTTTTTCGATATCTGAATGTCTCAGACATTGGACCATTATTATGCACGTCAGTTTTTGGACGTTTAGTAGTTTGGTTTGTTATTGGACAATTACTTATATGGTCAGTTTTTGGACGTTTATTGTTCTGGTGTGTTATTGGACAATTACAAATATGGTCAGTTTTTGGACGTTTATTGTTCTAGTTTGTTATTGGACAATTACAAATATGATCAGTTTTTGGACTTTATTGTTCTGGTTTGTTATTGGACAATTACTAATATGGTCAGTTTTTGGACGTCTATTGTTCTGGTTTGTTATTGGACAATTACTAATATGGTCAGTTTTTGGACGTTTATTGTTCTGGTTTGTTATTGAACAATTTCTTATATGGTCAGTTTTTGGACGTTTATTGTTCTGGTTTGTTATTGGACAATTACTAATATGGTCAGTTTTTGGACGTCTATTGTTCTGGTTTGTTATTGGACAATTACTAATATGGGCAGTTTTTGGACATTTACTGATTTGGCCAGCTATTTAACGATTAATAATGTGGTCAGTGGTTTTACGCTTACTGCCCTTGTCATTTTTACTTATCTTGTCAATTATTGAATATCTAGTACGTCTGGCAATCGGGTTTTGACATGAACAAAGACAAATGCACAAAGAAGGAATGAAAGAAGGGAGAGCGAGAGAGATAGATAGAGAGAGAGAGAGAGAGAGAGAGAGAGAGAACACATTTTCTGTATTTATTTTCCTGTTTTAAACAAATCTTGATAAAGAATGTGTGCGGTTACATTGGTGTAAAGATTTGAAACGAATTCGAAGAATACCTTTCAAAATAACTTTCAACGGAATAAAGTTTATATAATTTGAAATAATAGGTACTTAATTATATATAGACAACTGTAAACAACTATGCAAACAGAGAGGGAGGGAGAACCAGAGATAGAGGAAGACAAAGAGAGACTTTAAAGTGTGAAATATGCAAGAAGAGTAAGAAAAATTTGCTTGGGAAAATTTGCCAAACATGCAAAAATAGATCTTTGATATAGAATCTCAAAAAGGAGAAACGTCAAAATACGATGATGAAATTTAGAATATTAAGACATTTATATTGATGAGAATGATGAGATTGTCATATTTAAATGAATATACTTAAATATGTGGCGACATGTTATCCTGGATATACATGCCAAATAGCAGAGTAAGTAAATTCGTGTATACTTGAGACTTTAGAATCATGCCAAGATAAAACACAATAAAACACATAAATTGAATCCTCTTCCTCCTCCTCAATAATTCTTAAATATAAAATCCACGAGACCCCTAAGAAAACAACTAAAACACAATTGAAGCCATGTAGAAAGAATTGAAACTGTTACCGTTTACCTATTGATAACCTATCGAACATCCTTAGATATCAGAAAACCGACACAGGTAATCATTACAATCATCCTCCACAGGAAATAATAATTGCAACTACTGACAGCACCACGACCAGCTCAACCAGAGTCCCTCGCCACTGCCTAGTTCGGTGAACGAGAGTACTGCTTGCTTGTCTGTGTGCTCGTCAGGCCTAGA
Source organism: Ariolimax columbianus (assembly GCA_036924085.1). Taxonomy (NCBI): domain Eukaryota; kingdom Metazoa; phylum Mollusca; class Gastropoda; order Stylommatophora; family Arionidae; genus Ariolimax; species Ariolimax columbianus. Next base: position 20,961,531 of record JAVGWX010000001.1, read on the forward strand.
TACACATATCCACACCCACCTTAGTTCTTTCTTTCACTCACATGCTCGCGCGGCACTTTTCATGAGTGCGCATGTGAGGTAAAAAGAATGTGCGTTTTATCGCACACCCGCAAAGTTTTTCCCGCCTAATCTTCTGAAAAATTCGGACACATGAAACGAAACATTCTATGCGATAAACGTAGATTTACTTTTACTAGAAAAAGAATAGTACGCTCTTCTTACCTACAATTGTATTTGTAAGCGTGTTACATGTCTGTTTGCTTTTATTAGCAGTCGTCAAACATGACGAGATTAGTGTCTTAGCAGAATATTCTCTTACTACAGTTTATCACAGTATGATTTTCTTTGATTTGACTACACGAAACGATATAGAGTGGAAGCATTAGGGTAAGTGAGAAGGGTCTTCTAGCCCATATGTTACCGTGGGCCCTAAAAGGAGCAACGAATATTAACATTGAAATCTACAAAGATTTGTGGTAAGCGAAAACCAAAGTGCACACCATACCATGGACAAAGAGAATAGAAAACACAGAAATCCTAAAGGAGCTTGGCATAGAAGAAAAATTGGCCAGTAAACAATATCCCTATTAGGACACTGAACACACTTTGGTCCATTCAAACCACAGTGGTCTAGAATAAGTGACACTGGAGAGTAAAGTACATGGCAAGTGAGGGGAAGACAAACCGAGAAGAAGATGTACACATGTCATTAATGAGATTCTGAGGATGACAGTGATAGAAGACGGAGCACTGGCCATAGATCGAGAGTCTTACAGATCAGCTGATGTCAGAGTGACGTTCTGCTAAAACCATGCTACGTAGTGATGAAGATCTAAGAGATTTGGGCGTGGGTTCGGCTAACCCGTCCAGTAGAAACTATGAGCCCCTCAGATAAAGATACTTTGAAAGATCTAAGAGAATTGGGCGTGGGTCCGGCTAACCCGTCCAGTAGAAACTATAAGCCCCTTAGATAAAGATACTTTGAGAGGTTTGTACCTAGTATTATGCGCTCTCAGTAAAAGAATAGAAGAGTGCTCTCTCCTAACAGTCTGTTCAAAATCTAACTGCTAATCACTGGGCGTGGTGTATAACAGTTAGTCGAGCAATGAAGTCTACAGATTGTGAAATCAAAAAAATGTGGCAACCCTTTGAGATGCAGAGGGATAAAGCTGGTATGGAAGCTTGTGAGCGAATTAGCAAAATAAAACGGGATCGTTCCAACATACTCCTGTTTGAAAAAAAGCCGCCAAAATGCAGAATTGAACAAAAGTCTATACTCTCCCATGTTAGTGAAATCAAAGACATATATCACCTCACAGAAAGAAGACAAAAGTTACAGAGAGTAGTAAATACCATACCATTAGAAACATTCCGAAAAACACCAGAAATACAGGCATGATTTCAATAGATGATACAACTCAAGGTTCAGATTCAATTACATTCACGCGGGTAATTCAAAGAACTATTGATGCCTACCCAGACGAATGAATACCGTTATATACTGATGGATCTGCAAGTCATACCACGATCAAAGAAGGTTATAGTTTTTATATAGAATATCCAAACACATCTTCTGATGAGATGTCATCAAATGATGACGGACATTGTAGACCTGATCTAATCGAAATATCTCTAGAAGTTGACCACATTATCAGCACCCAGGCACGTTATCTAAATAGTTATGCAGTGGATCCTTGGGCACTCAAACACACAGACAAACTACAGAAGAAAGAATCAAGAAGGAGAACAGTCACAAACAGCTACAACCCTGCAAACAGTCAACCAGCTCATAAGAACAGCATACAAATTAACATGCCAGATCAGGAGCAGATGAACATGTGAAATACAGACAGGGAAGTCTACAGACACATGACTGTATAAATCAACTCACAAGGACGGATCATTTCCGGCTGTGAAGCAAGCACATCCCACTTAACAAGCACCTGAACAAAATCCAGCCACAACACACTCCAGAGAGCCAGATGTGTTCCTACCCATACGATACCGTTGATAATAATTTCTCTGAGTGCTCGGTGCTTTACAATGTTAGGAAAATTCTTCTTTCTCTGAGGCCAGTTAAAGGGAACACTTTATATTGCGCTAAACAACTGACACATATTTGCAGATACCATTACTGGGCAGAGGAAGAGCCTGGATGCTGCTGGATCCCTAACAAGAAGAAGAAGAAGAAGAACAACAATAACAAAAACAGCAACAACAACAGCCACAAACTATAAGCTACAAGATAAAGAAAAGGTTACCCGTATACCCGATGGTAGAAGAGAGACGGCTTAGTTAAGATTTTCAACAACAGAAGAAAATGAAAGGCTATAAAGACCACCACTACAGTTAGTCTGCATAAAGATATAAGAGCTGGATTGGACAGGCTGATTTACATGATGGAGATAGTAATGTGATTGACATAAAGGTAAAAGGTATATGGTTAACATGAAAGCGAAAATGTGTTTGGTTAACATGAAGGAGAGGTTGACATAAAGGAAAGAGGTGTATGGTTGACACGAAGGATAGAGGTGTATGGTTGACATGTGGAGAAAGGTTTGTGGTTGACACAATGGAGAGAGGTGTATGGTTGACAGGAAGGAGAGAGGTGTATAGTTGGCACGAAGGAGAGAGATGTATGGTTGACATGAAGGAGAGAGGTGTATGGTTGATATGAGGGAAAGAGGTGTATAGTTGACATGAAGGAGAGAGGTGTATGGTTAACATGAAGGAAAGAGGTGTATGGTTGACATGAAGGAGAGAGGTTTGTGGTTGACACAATGGAGAGAGGTGTATGGTTGACATGAAGGAGAGAGGTGTATGGTTGACACGAAGGATAGAGGTGTATGGTTGAGAATGTGGAGAAAGGTTTGTGGTTGACACAATGGAGAGAGGTGTATGTTTGACATGAAGGAGAGAGGTGTATGGTTGACATGAAGAGAGAGGTGTATGGTTGACATGTGGATAAATGTATTATGGCTAACAAACTCAGGGAACACCACAATGCCTATGTACAAGAAACAGGTGATGGACATCATAGAGATGAATCTGAGTAGAGACGAAAAGAGATGAATCTGAGTAGAGATGAATAGAGATGAATCTGAGTAGAGATGAATAGAGATGAATCTGAGTAGAGATGAATAGAGATGAATCTGAGTAGAAATGAATGGAGATGAATCTGAGTAGAGACGAATAGAGATGAATGTGACTGTATAGTAGTGCATCGAGACACTCTTGAAATTTGAGTCAAAAAAGATTTTCTTTGTGGCAAGCGACATTAACAATCATGAATGCTGACCAATCGTTACTTCTGTTTAAAATATGTTGATACCATTTTAAACATTTTCTCTCTGTTTTGTCAAACCTAAATTACGGCTTTGCTTGATAAGATAGCACACACGGATATTCTTAGTGAACATATTATACAAGGCATATTCTAAGTTTCATGTTATACATGACAGCTGTCAGTTACCTTAACACGTACAGGTATGAAACTACACAGCGCCACATCTAAGAAAACAATCTTAGTTCTAAGAAACTCAAAGCGTTGGTGGATCTAAGAAGCACCATAAGAAGTGGATTGAAAGTAGGTAAATGTAGACAGATATTAGACACTGCGGTTGGAAAAGACGGAGTAAAGACTGTATTGTAGATGGTCTGAACCTTTTGTGAAGTATGACTTTGTCTCATTGCTTTGTTACCTTCCTTAACTGTTCTTCCGTTCAAACAAGTATATGAAGCAACGATACGTAATAGAGGCACGAAACCAATTCTTCTCAACATCCTGTAACTAAGTTTATAAATTGTAAAACTATCTGAAGACAATATTCAGTCTAGAAAACCTGCATTCAGTCTAGGAAACCCGCGTTCCGTCTAGGAAACCGAAGTTCAGTCTAGAAAATCCGCGTTCAGTCTAGAAAACCCTAGTTAAGTCTAGCAAGCACACGTTCAGTTTAGCAAACCAATATTCGATATAGCAAGCCTACATAAGTCTAGCAAGTACATGCATTCTAACAAGCTCCCGTACAGTTTAAATAGACCATTTGCAGTCTAGCAAGCCCACGCACTGTATAGCAAGCCAATGTACAGTCTAGGAAGCCCACATACACTCTAGCAAGTCAATGTATATTCTAGAAAGCTCACGCACAGTCTAGAAAGCCCACGTACAGTCTAGCAAGCCAATATACAGTCTAGCAAGCCCAACTACAGTATAGCAAGTCCCCGTACAGTCTAGCAATTCCACGTACAGTCTAGCAAGCCCAACTACAGTATAGCAAGTTCACGTACAGTCTAGTAAACCCAATTACAGTATAGCAAGTTCACGTACAGTCTAGCAAGCCCAATTACAGTTTAGCAAGCCCATATAGTCTAGTAAAACCCATGCACCAAGAGACTATCAGATACAAAACATGCAAGGTATTCTGTAAGCGTTGGAGAAACATTTGTCACAGGCGAACCTGTTATGGAAATAAATACAGAGATCAGATGGGACGCTTATCGATCTCTCACAATCTCTAATTAAAGTACTCCTACGTCTCTTCTGCATTTTGTGCGTAAGATCAAACAACTTTGCAAGAGACTTTCCATAATATAATGAGGTTTACTATTTAAACCAGCGTTCTACAATGAGCTTCCGATTGTCAAGTGGGTGATCTGAAGCACGAACGACAGATACGTCAGCCCGTGTTACAACTTTGGTTTGCGTGTCCGCTAATAGAAGTATTTAAATCAAATGAGTGCGTGCATCGAAAAGCACCAAACGCTTAACATGATATTTGGGGGTTTATGTCAAAAAAAATAAAATAAAAAAAAGATCTAGTTCTACAGCGGATTCTCGCCCACTGTGGGGTCATCGGAAACGAGAAAACAGATAAGCTCGCAAAAGCAAAATGTGCCGGTACACAGCCATCATACACAGAGCTATAGAGAACCTAAGACACTAGTAGTAAAACAATACATGAATTCGGAATGTAGAGACCGGAACAAAGAATACACGTCAGAAAATGACGCCATAGGCAAACTTGGCAGAGATGGGTAGACAAAGATCTTTAGACTAAGAACGGGCAACGGGACATTGCAGACTCAAGACCCACCCCCACAGAATCGGTGTTAGAGACACCGCAAAGTGCGAAGAACCCAGCACACACTAGAACATATTCGACAGGACTGTCTCCACCTATGCAGACAAAAGAGATGCCGTCGGTTCCGGGAAGCTACAATGCTCGAAAAGCTATGGGGGACCGACGCAATTCCTTCGTGAGCCTCACCGGGTTAGAAGCACAGCATCAGTTGATCGTGGGCCTCACCTGGCTAGAAGCACAGCATCCGTTGATCGTAAGTCTCACCGGGTTAGACGCACAGCATCAGTTGATCGTGGGCCTCACCTGGCTAGAAGCACAGCATCAGTTGATCGTGAGCCTCACCGGGTTAGAAGCACAGCATCAGTTGATCGCAAGAAGATGACGAAGGAGAAAGGTGGGGCACACATATCTTTAAATTACAGACAATGGATAGGGCACACATATCTTTTAAATCACAGACACTAGTCAAGGTACACATACCTTTAAATGACAGATAATAGGAGTGGCACACCTATCTATAAATTATAGACAATAGGCAGGGCACACATAACTTTAAATCACAGATAATAGTTAGGGCACACAAACCTTTTAATGACAAACAATAGGGGTGAAACATAACTTTAAATCACAGACAATAGGCAGGGCACACGTATCGTTAAATTACAGACAATAGGCAGGGCAAACATCTTTTATTTTTGTTCTTGCGTTTGTCTTATTTCTCTATTCTCCTTGGTGGTGTGAGTTGCACTGCGGTTTTTATTTCGGCCCAGTGCATCCGACTTCGGCATGCATTTTTTGTAAGTATCTGCTTTCTCCTGCATTTTTTAAGGGTTTCCTCCCCCGCGGTAACGGCGGATGCTGTGATGAGGATCGAGCACAGCATCAGCGGGTTGTGAGCTGTGTCACTTAACCACAAGCCCACGCCGTCCCCTACACATATTTTAAATCACATACATGGTGGGGCATACATAACTTTAAATCACAGATAATAGGTAGGGTACACATATTTCAACAATTGTCATTGGGGTAGGCCACATCCTTTGACAAGAGAGATATTCATTTTGCATATACAAATCGGGTTGCAGTTCACCAAAGAATAAGCATTTTTATCGCAACCACATAGATATCCGTAGATCATTCAGAATCACCTTGGCCACCGATTTTATGAACGCCCTGCGTCGAGTTTGGAACTACCAGAGACTTTGACTGAAAACCAATCGACGAGTTTATATAGCCTGTAACGCCATGATCCTAATGTACGGTTCCGAAACCTGGGCTATTATGAAAATCGACCAGAAGCACATTGAAGCCTTCCACTCGTGTAGCCAGAAGTGCATTCGTGCGATCTATTGATATGACCAGGTCACAAAAAACGATGTCGCCCGACGGACTGACCTCGAAAGGACATTCACCTTGCTAAACAGTTAATGTTTGGCCGTATTTGGACAGGTAGGCCGACGACGTCCATGCTCCCCAGCTCTTAGAGCAGGCCATGCCAATCTAGGATGGGGAAAAACCTAACACGTACACACTTTTAACCACAGGCAGTATACAGGGATGTTGGCCTATCTTGAGGTAACAGAACACTTTCATACACTATCAGCAGAAAGTGATTTTGTCTATCTTGTGGTTACAGAACACTTTCATCCACTATCAGCAGACAGGGATTTAGTCTACCTTGAGGTATAAGAACACTTTAATCCATTATCAGCAGACAGGGATTTAGTCTACCTTGAGGTATAAGAACACTTTAATCCACTATCAGCAGACAGCGTTATTGTCTACCTTGTAGTATAGCAACACTTTGAATCACAAACCAATTCTTACAGGTTACATCAGTGCATGTTTACCATTACGGGAAGTGACAGAGGACCGGGATTAGTTCTGGTAAAAGCTGATATCAATTTGTTATCGTGTACCGCCAAGAGCAAATTTAAATTTAACAAATTAAATAACAGATCTATGGAAGAAATATACATTTTAAGTAGGGGTGGAGGTTGGGTGGGGGCGCTGGGGGCGAAAGAAGGGACTAAACCAAACGTCAGGAGTTTAGCCTTGTACATTGATTCTGTTTAAATAGCCAATACGCCCTTATATAACAAGGAAAGCTATTTTCGTTATTTAAAGAATTCTGCTTCGCGATGAGAAAGCTTAAACTTTAATATATATATTTACATACAATTACATATACACAAACGCGCCCGCGCATACACACACACACCACATACACACACACACATATAAAACACTCAGCTGAAGTTAGTTTCCTGTATGAACTAGTTTATCTCAGGCGGACATTAGTTTTCCTGAGCTTGTACTCCCCATCTTATGCTGTCTACTGTACACATATATATTGTGCTGTCTACTGTACACATATATATTGTGCTGTCTACACTGACACATCTTTTAACATAAGCTAATCTAATAGATTAATACATTTCTTTTATGGCTTCTGCTATTTCGCTATTGTGTTTTATTTTCTGTTATAATTTTTAAAGTATACCTGTTTATCTTTCTCTGTTTCTTTTCCTCTCTCTTTAAAAAAGTACATTTCTTCTCATTTGGGATTTCTTTTCTTTAGAGAAACAGTTTAATTTGGTCAATACTTGGGATGTTTAAGTCAAATGGAGGCTGTACCATATTTGGAGTGTTTGTCTGGTGAAGACTGTACTATATTTGGAGTGTTTAAGTCAAGTGGAGATTGTACTATATTTGGAATGTTTGTCTGGTGAAGACTGTACTATATTTGGAGTGTTTAAGTCAAGTGAAGACTGTACTATATTTGGAATGTTTGTCTAGTGAAGACTACTATATTTTGAGTGTTTAAGTCTGGGGAAGACTGTACCACACTTATGATGTTTAAGTCTAGTGAAGCCTGTACCCCATTTGGGATGTTTAAGTCGGGTTAAGACTATACCACACTTGGGATGTTTAAGCCTGGTGAAGACTGTACAATATTTGGGATGTTTAAGTCTGGTGACGACAGTATCATAAGGCCCAAAATGCCATTATGACAATAAAACAATAACATATCACGCGTGAACAGTGGAATCCTGATGCCAGGTAGCTTACACGTATCCTGTTCTTCTGCAGTTCAACGAGTCAGTCCTTAGAATGTGCCTTCCTGTGTACTCCATGTCTTGTCTTTCGGACTATTATTTGCCTATTAATATTAGCTTTGTTGGTGGTTTCTTTCTCGCGTCTTACTGGACTTGGGGAAGGTCGTGACTGTGGGGTGTTCAGTCTTCAGGCTTTTCCCTGTTGATATTTAGTCTACTTAGCAGTAAATGACCTTTATTCTGCATCCGACGATGTTGCTAACTGCTAAATTGTAATTGTATGAGGATTTTGTACTAAGCGTTTCCCACCATCACCATTAGAAGGCATGTCAACATCGATGATCACGTGAATCTGTATACAAGTTCATATCTGCCAGGAAAAGAAATACTCGTACACAATTTGGTAAATGCATTTAGTTCAAAACACCCTTCAATATGTATTATTATAAATGAGATTTAGATAGAATTTGTTTGAAAGAATTAAAGAAGTGAAACAAATGCCATAAAAGATGGCATTAAAGATAAGGAGAGTTAACAATAATGAGAAACAAAACGTTATATACATATATGGAGAGAGAGAAAAGGAGAGAAAGAGAAAGGCAGGAGGATGGAGAGAACAACGCGTTCAGAGACGGATAAATAATATTAAAATGCTTGCAAGAAAGAATCATAATGGATGAGAAGACTGAAAGCGTAACTGATTGGTGGCAGATGGCTTTTATCGATGCAAACTATGACAGATCGCAACCACGTCGACTTGGCTGATGTCACCAAATAAACAATCTGTGATTGATCGCTGTTGTTGTGTATTTGCCAAGGCCACTTGATCTACTTTGACAATTTCAGTGCAGATCACGTACTATCATGTATAAATATTAGAAGTCTATAGAACATGATCGCTCATACCTTTAATCATTCTTGTCAAATGTAACTGAATATACTAGAAACGTTTTATGGTTGAATGAACACGGCATCATATATTTACATAACTTACAAATGGCTGATGTAAAATTATCGTTTTATAGAGCCATAAAAAAAAAAATCAAAAAAAAATCTATCAAACAAAGCCTTTTAACTCCCTGCGATGCATAAAGTTCTCAACAAATACCCATCTAGTTTATCTGTCATGCGCCTTAATTCCAATTTGGCGTATGTCTTTCCTGTCGTCATTAAGTTTGTCTCGCCATCGTCTTCTTCCTGATATCTGCCCCTACTTCTCTTACCTTGAGGATGCCAGAACAGTGACTTCCTGGTAATGCTATCAGCTATTTTGCGTAATGTGTGTCCTATCCATCGCCTGCGCCCTCTGGTTACGTTTAGTCCAACTGGAATTTATGCAATTCTTTCCGGCAGTTCTAAATTTGTGATTCTATCATACCATTTTATTCCCTCTATTCGGCGCACGCATCCATTGATGAAAGCTTGGATCTTTTCAGCGGTAGCGTTCGTCGTTCCCTTTGGGACGGACTTGACACTGGAGTTGAACATTTCTCTGTTTGGGGTGGACTTAACTTCTTTAGATTTCCGTAAATTCCTTAAAACAATAAAAACATCTCTCGCCTTTTGTAATCTTAATTGTAGATCTATATCAGTAGCTTCGACCTTGTTTATATTACTACCAGGATACAGAAATGATTCATTGTAACTCTTCTAGTACCATGTCCCCCAATTAAATATGATTGTCGTTAGATGATGTTATTCTAAATCTGGTTGTCGTTAGATGCTGTTGTTCTAAATCTGGTTGTCGTTAGATGCTGTTATTCTAAATCTGGTTGTCGTTAGATGCTGTTATTCTAAATCTGATTGTCGTTAGATACTGTTATTCTAAATCTGATTGTCGTTAGATGCTGTTATTCTAAATCTGATTGTCGTTAGATGCTGTTATTCTAAATCTGATTGTCGTTAGATGCTGTTATTCTAAATCTGATTGTCGTTAGATGCTGTTATTCTAAATCTGATTGTCGTTAGATGCTGTTATTCTAAATCTGATTGTCGTTAGATGCTGTTATTCTAAATCTGATTGTCGTTAGATGCTGTTATTCTAAATCTGATTGTCGTTAGATGCTGTTATTCTAAATCTGATTGTCGTTAGATGCTGTTATTCTAAATCTGATTGTCGTTAGATGCTGTTATTCTAAATCTGATTGTCGTTAGATGCTGTTATTCTAAATCTGATTGTCGTTAGATGCTTTTATTCTCAAAATATAAACATTGCCGTGCCATATTGTTTTGAAAGTATAAAACAGTTCTATGATACTTGTGGTTTATAGTTTCAATATTATATTAGTTCTATGATACGTGTGGTTTAAAGTTTCAATATTATAACAGTTACATAGTAATACACAAAAATTGCGCCTGATTAATATATTTAGAAAAATACACTTTCATAATGCTTATTACAACTAATACTGCGTGTAATACTGAGACTGTAGGAAATTATCGATTAACAATTGTCGATTTATTTCGGCTTCTAATGCCTGCTTTTCATTACGTCAAGAAATGGCCCCGTTATAATAAAATGCAGTGCCTGTTTTTGCAACACTTTGGAATTTATCCAGCCAGCTTCCACATGTTATTACGAAATTAGATCAAGAACAATTGTCAATTTAGGCTGAGAAATGTTGTCTGCTCCTGATTACCGCAAGAAACATGTATGGATCTCAATTCAGTGCTGATTTGTTAGCGCTAACGGAGTTAGCGACAGGAAAACATTAAACGTCTCCATCTTGTCTAATGTTTGCTCTATACAAATCTGAGGGCTATCACTGCAGTTGGCCTCATGACACTAGTAGCCGGTATAACACAACTTAGGTGCACTCTTAAAGTGGTGTGTTCTCTAACTTAGGCGTCAGAGTGGTTTTATTATTTCATCCTCGCTACCTTTCATGTGTAAACCATTAATAACTGCATTATTTCTTACTTACATTTATCGCTGAATAATAGTACGGCACAATTACACTTGTGGTACATATTGTGTCAGGGCATTTTGTTTTAACTGACTTAAGACTTGTTGCTGCCGACAAACTAGCGTCGTCTGGAAACCACGGCAACGGGATGGATGGTGGCAAGCAGACGGACAAAAACGTGGCCAGTTATGGAAATCACGTGATCTGGGAGGCAGATCGAATATAAATCCCGGCAGAGAGACGTGAAGGAACTTACTTGAGACACATTCGAAAGAGATAGGCAGTGGAGAGCGGTTGACTTAGGACATTACAGGAGAACATTTCAGAGACCGAGAGAGAACACTCCACTTCAGAGAGAGAACATTTAACTTCAGAGAGAGAGAGAGAGAGATAGAGAGAGAGAGAGAGAACACTCCACTTCAGAGACAGAGAAAGAACATTTCACTTCAGAGACAGAGAGAGAACATTTCACTTCAGAGACATAGATACGTTGGAAAGAGACGATCAGTGGAGTACAGGCGTCAATGATATGCAGTTGAGGCAGATTTGAGTTGCTTTTAGGCGACGGAGAGAGGCAGTCAAGATAGACTCGCAGCAAGCAAGGTAACTACCCTCATATTATGTAGTGGTCGTAATTACAAGTCGTCAGTAGTTTATAGAGGCAGTCTTCAGTCATCCCATTCATCATATTGACATCACCTTGCTCACGTGAATGTGTCGTAAGTCGCAGCTAGAGGCAGTTTTACAGTGCTCCCATGGATCAAATTTCATGCAGTCTATCCTGACCACGTTGAGACCACTTTGATCTCATCATCATGTAGCATGCCCTTTATAGAACATCGCTCCCATCACAGTCTGCCTGAAAGAAACTCGTTCTCTTTCCAAAGCTCCAAAACTTTGATCTATCGCCGACATAGAGGAACAATATCACGGACGTCATACTCGTGTTCAGAATCTACGAACTTTACCACGAGCGGCAATCCAAAACTAAGTTCGATAGCAGCAGACCAGATAAGGAGAATAGGATATTGTGGCGTATAAATGTTGAGAGAAAGAATTTAAGTTTTTAGAGAGTTTATAGTTGGGAGTGTTACCAGAATAAATAAGGTGTATTATTGTATTTATATTTAGTGTTACTTGAATTTGTTAAGAATGTGTGTGTAGAGTGAAATAGAATAGAGCAGACCCATTTACCGTCTGCGACAGAGCTCCATCAAATCGATCGGCTATGGAACACACCTTCTAAAGCACATATCGGGATGCAAGAGAGGCCATTATGATCCGCTATCAAAGAAACGTCGTCAAGTATGGTCTCATCTCGGCTTGAATAGCTTCGAACAACTTCCTAAGGCGAATTGCGTTGTACTGTTTTGCCCCTTACGATGCTGTGTATCCGACTTCAGCACTAATTCTTTTAATGGTTTACTGTCCATAGGGGAACTTGCCTTGCTCAATCCTAACAAGTGTTTGTTTAGGTTGTGTGACGTGTCACCGAACAAGTGCTTGTCTATGTTGTGTGACGTGTCACCGAACAAGTGATTGTTTAGGTTGTATGACGTGTCACCGAATAAGAGCTTGTCTAGGTTGTGTGACGTGTCACCAAACAAGTGCTTGTTTAGGTTGTGTGACATGTCACCAAACAAGTGCTTGTTTAGGTTGTGTGACGTGTCACCGAACAAGTGCTTGTTTCAGTTGTGTGATGTGTCACTATCAACCTTTCTACTCGGTACCTCAAAGCAATTTAAAAATGGAGACAAGCGATGTTAAAGGTGTTTTTTTTTCTCTGAATAAAAGGAGGACAATAGACTATCTTACCTTCACACCGACCTTCATACATGATCAATGGAGACTACGATTGTTATACTTGAATAGTTCTCTACAGACCTCAAAACATTGCTCCCTATTTTTAATACTCGCTGTTTACTTCCAAATGACAATGGTAAAAAACCACGAAATAAATTGTAAAAGTTGAATACGGTTGAGTTTAATCAAAATTGTAAAATGGGTATGGTCAGATACCGCACCGAGACGAGAACACAAACAAAACCTACGTTACGACCAATAGGCCTTCATCAGGGACAACAATACTGAACTAACAAATCAATATATAAGGAAAAACTGGTCCACTTATCTGATAGTAGACCAAACAAAGGACAAACAATGTTTAAACAAGCTATTGAAATAGAAAATTAATATAATGAAATAATCTTATACATATTAAGGATATTGTCTGTTGTGATGTACGTATTTTCCTGTCTTTTTGTATTTTGAACACATATCAATTACATTTCCTTTCACGGGCATATTTGTAAAGCAAAAACCTATTCATTTATGCAACAGCTCACCTTTTACACCGATATCACTAGGTTGTCTACAGTTGTCTAGAATTGTCTGGCTAGTGTCTCAAGCTAAAAGAACATTTGCACCTTCAAGCTTCCAGGCTTTGACTATCCTACACGCTAGATAGTTTACACACAGGTGTTTTCAGTAATACGAGTAGCTCGTATATTATTTGTGGATAACCTGTCATCTGTTTATCCATATACTCCGTCGTTGTCTCTTTTTATTGAGAGTGTTAGTAGAGTTTCTGTAGAGAAGTTTTGTATAGAATGTTTGTGCGTGTACATATATGCATTCGTCTGTGTGTCACCGTGAATGCATTTGTATCTATGTACCTGTGTCGGTATTTGCTTATATGTGTGTAACGGTTTTTTGAGGGAATGTATAAATCAATTTGAATGCCTGTGCGTGTTCGTGTGTGTGATTATCTGTATGTTTGTGAGTAATATGTGTATGGCCATTTGTGTAAAGTATGAATGGTTGTTTGTGTGAGATGTGTATAAATGTGATCGTGTATTGCAACTACATATATTTCTCTAAAGCTCATCTCTGTTTGTAGATGGTGACAGGTTCAAGTAGAAATGTTCGCATTGTGTCCCGCTCTCCGGAACTACGTGTGTGTTGAAAAAAAAGATTACAAAATCAATATACACGATAACCATCATTTTGGATTATTAGTAAGTTATTAGACGCAAACATAGTATGATATTTATCCAATCTATCCGTCTGTTCGTCCTGCTCGTCCACTCGTCCGCCAGCCAGCCCAACCACCCACCCACCTCTGTTCTTATATAGTCTTTAGTTATGAACTGGTCCCAGGGTAAATTAAATAATTTTCTTAAACATTTATTTTCAAAGATATTTAGTTTTGTTTTCCAGGGCTTTTTGTTGTCTTCCAGCTTTCACATCCATGTCAGAACTGATATTACGATTGAGTTGAATAGTCTGAGCTTGGTATGTTTGCTCAGTGTTGTTGATTTCCAGATGTTGCTGAGCTGATTAAAGGCGCATGAGGCCAAAGCAATTTAGTGGAAATTTCTTTCGTGGCATCTCGCTCTTGTATTATTTTGTTTCCCAGGTATGTGTAGTGTTGGACATTTTGTAGAGATTTTCCTTGTAGCTTGATATCAACCGTTGTAGTTGTGGAAGCCATAGTTTTCGTGTTTGATATGTTTACTTGAAGTGTTATCTGTTCTGACCATTGGCATAAGTCTATCTAAATTTTCTTTGTGTTTTTTCATTAGTACTTAGTAGCGCTAGGTCGTCTGCAAATTCAAGATCTTCTCAGGTCTTGCTATCTGTCCATTCTATGCCTAAATGCTTTTCATAGGCATAATGTTTCATTATCCAATCTAAAGCTACGCTAAATAGTAGAGGTGATATATATATATATATATCCCTGATTTACTCCCGTTCTGAATGCTAAACCATTCAGTGTTGCCTTCGGTTGTTCGATAACAACATCGTGAATTACCATTTAAGGCCTTGATAACATTTATGTATTTTGGGGGTAAGTCATAGTTCTTTGGAGTTGTCCATAATGTTGGACGGTGTAGACTGTCAAAGGGCTTCTGGGACGGTGTAGACTGTCAAAGAGCTTCTGGGACGGTGTAGACTGTCAAAGGGCTTCTGGGACGGTGTAGACTGTCAAAGGGCTTCTGGGACGGTGTAGACTGTCAAAGGGCTTCTGGGACGGTGTAGACTGTCAAAGGTCTTCTAGAAGTCAATGAAGTTGATTAGTGGGGATTGCATTTCTACTGATTCTTCTATGATAGTTCTGAGTACAAATTTGATCAATGCAAGAACGCTTTGGTCTAAAGCCAGTCTGTTTTTCTCTTATGATAATAAGAGCGTACACAAAACCGGTTTCAGTGTCAGCTAAGTTCTCAACTGTGACCAAGAGCCGCTCACAGCACCAAGACTAGTGTAGCAAAGAAATATATTTTAAATTAACCCTAACACTTTTCCATTCTTTTCAAGACTTCAATTAACTACAGGAGGTATGTTGTTAACAATTTTCGCAATTGAAATTGCTGTAAAACAATACAAACTACATCTTAATGTGTACGCTCACCTTAAGTTGAATAATTCAACAAATATTAATTACGCTTTGTTCTGTTTTATAATTCAGTAGTTAGTGTAGGAAAACATCAGGTTGCGTGCTAGGAATGCGTGTATTCTTGCCAGAAATTGAAAGATACCTTCAGGCTCTTTAACAAACTAAGCTAATCAATCATTTCCCGCCTGGGTTACTCTGTCTCCTTATTTAATTGTCTCATTAAAATAGGAATGATGGTCACTTAAAAAATATATTTGGGATATTCCTAGTGTTTACTAAACGGCTAACCGTCAGTGACTTGAGTTAAGAAAATTATGAACAAGGTTAGATCATGGCCTTCTATCTAAAGAAGGCTAGACCGACAAATCCATTCCCTTTAAATATTTGTGTTCAAACTCGGCTGGAAATGACTCGATTATTATAAAATTTGGTGGCAATGGTGAGACAATTTGTATCTACATTTTGCCTATTTCAGTTGGTGCTCAAAATGTAGACCGCCAGCAGCGGTAGCAGATACGGGAAATCGGGTACGCGTAAATTGTACGCTGTTTTAGCTCATTCCATCTCTGCTTTACTTTCTCTGTTAATTCATGAATGTTGCCAATTTTCTTTTAATAAATATCTCTTGCAAAATGCCCCAAATCCCATATTCAACGGAGGTAAGACGCGGACTATTAGGTAGTCACAGACTCTATAACAGCATGAATTCATATATCTCCTGGCTGAACAGCGCAACTTTATACCTAATACATTAAACCGGAGCTACTTCGTGCTGGAAGATGAAGTATTCGGACACTTTTTTCATATCGGGAGAAATAGACTCTATTAACAATTCGTGACTGCAGTAATCACCACCAATCGTGATATCAGGTTCAGCAAAATGAAATCCAGTATAACACATTCATTAGACACCAACATAAACCATTTCTGACTTGCTAAACTTTTGTTGTGACCCAGTGACACATTCATTAGACACCAACATAAACCATTTCTGACTTGCTAAACTTGTGTTGTGACCCAGTGACACATTCATTAGATACCAACATAAACCATTTCTGACTTGCTAAACTTTTGTTGTGACCCAGTGACACATTCATTAGATACCAACATAAACCATTTTTGACTTTCTAAACTTGTCTTGTGGCCCAGTGACACATTCATTAGACACCAACATAAACCATTTCTAATTTGCCAAACTTTTGTTGTGACCCAATAACCCAGTTACACATTCATGAGAGACCAACAGAAACCATTTCTGACTTGCTAAACTTTTGTTGTGACCCAATAACCCAGTGACACATTCATTAGACACCAACATAAACCATTTCTAACTTGCTAAACTTTTGTAGTGACCCAATGACCCAATGACCCAGTCACTCATTCATGAGACACCAACATAAACCATTTCTGACTTGCTAAACTTTTGTTGTGACCCAATATCCCAGTGACACATTCATTAGACACCAACATAAACTATTTCTGACTTTCTAAACTTGTGTTGTGACCCAGTGACACATTCATTAAACACCAACATAAACCATTTCTGACTTGCTAAACTTTTGTTGTGACCCAGTGACACATTCATTAGACACCAATATAAACCATTTCTGACCATCTAAACTTTTGTTGTGACCCAGTAACACATTCATTGGACACCAACATAAACCATTTCTGACTTGCTAAACATGTGTTGTGACCCAGTGACACATTCATTAAACACCAACATAAACCATTTCTGACTTGCTAAACCCAGTGACCCGCGATACAGCAATGAGACATAAATAGAAACCATTTATGATTTTCTGAACTTTGGTTGTGTCCCAGTCATGATACACCAACAGAAGCCATTTCTGATTTCTGAATATGGTTATATTCACAGCAACATACTTTTTATCCCGAAGACAACCGGTGCATTCACCCGATCGCTCTCCCTGTTGATAGGCAGAGCAACAGTAAAATGTTTTGCATCAGTGAAAAATGTGAAACTCATTTTATATACTAGGAACTATACGGCATATCTTAGAACAGGGTAAGCCATCAATCTTTGTTGTGTTCAGTAAACTTTCTCGTCAGAAGCTTCTTAAACATTTGAACGTTAGTTCGTTTTTGATAATTCTGTCCAAGGATCTTTGCGAAGCCCCTATTTGACGAGCACTGTGACGTTGGGGTAGATGTGTGCGCAGACGTCCTTCTAGACTTTGCACAAGGTCGTTAACATCATAGACATTATCATCGGCGAGGGCAACACGTATTCGGCCAGTGCACTCACGACATTCATCAGTGCCGGTTGGTTTGGTCTATTTTTTTGCTAAAGATATGCCTGCCAATGGCCAATAGTTCATATTTTGTTTGGAAACTCCTTAAGCAATTGATTCTCACCATAATGTTTATTTGTCAATTTCATTGCCGTGTTTTCTTCTTCAATAAACGTCATTTTGCAGCAGACGAACTACAGTTCTAAGCAGTGCCACATGCAATGCGTAAAATTCATGTCGCAAAATGCTTCAATTTAGACCCGAAATTCTAAAAATGATATTGTTCTCCTAATTGTCAACTCATTTCATAATCAGATACTTTCAGGACTAGTATTAACCAGATTTTATTTAAACGCATGAATTTCTCTACTTCGCGGTGTATACTTTAAAAGAGCTAAACTGAGATGACAGAATACCATCTGCACGATTTAACATATCCAAAGAAGATATTCAGCGTGAAAACAAGTGCATACAACCAGAACACCCGCGAAAGTGAATCATAGATACGGTATCGACACAACAAATAGAAAATAGCAAGCAATAGAAATAAACTAATTGGAATAGACAATGCAGACTTTACCTTGCAAGAGCAGCGCATGCTATGGTGTTACTTTGAACTTGTCCAGGCGGTTTTAAATAAAAGCAAATTAAAATAAAATGATGTCCATTTTGATATTTAATGCGAATTGGAATTCTGTTTAAAAAAAAAAGATCTTCCTTCAAACGCAATGTCAATCTACAATGATATTACGTTTGAAGTGTCAAAATTATTACCTATTTCCTCTATTAACAAAGTGTTCGCGAATGGTAATAATTTGCATTCTGATCAATCTAGAACGTCTGTGATAACTTTAGCCATCTGGGGACGAGAAGGAGAAATGAGTTTCCTGGTTAAGCTCATTTGTGACTCAAGGGAATGAAATAATCAGTGATCCTTCTGATGCTCCTGGGAGTGTAAGATGCGAGTTACTGTTACACATTAGCCTCCACTCTTTGCTTTTAAATGAATTCTGGTGTCGATCGAATAAGTCTTGCCAGGTCATCAATAAATATTTGACCTTCGTTGACACATCATTTTACATTTTCTGCAGATTCTACAAACACTACATCCCATTAGTGGATTGCCCCATTATTCGTTTCTAACTGGTGTTGTTAATTTTATTAGGCTTATATGACTTGTTCACAAC
The DNA here is from genome assembly GCA_036924085.1 of Ariolimax columbianus. Classification (NCBI taxonomy): domain Eukaryota; kingdom Metazoa; phylum Mollusca; class Gastropoda; order Stylommatophora; family Arionidae; genus Ariolimax; species Ariolimax columbianus. Next base: position 20,980,418 of record JAVGWX010000001.1, read on the forward strand.
TGCTCACAGTCCCATATTACACACATAATCTTATATGACTTGTTCACAACTGTTCACAGTCCCATATTACACACATAATCTTATATGACTTGTTCACAACTGTTCACAGTCCCATATTACACACAATATATTAGCCCAACGTCCCATATTGCACACTATATTCCAACATCCTAAATTACGCACTACATAAATGTCCAACATTCCATATTGCATACTATATCCAAACATCTCATACTAAACACTACATAAATGTACACTATTTCATACTACAAACAACCACATCAATGTCAAACATCCCATACTAAACACTACATAAATATACAACATTTCATACTGCAAACTACCACATAAATGTCAAACATCCCATACTACACACTACATAAATATCCAATATCTCATACTACCCACTATATAAATGTCAAACATTCAATAATCCTCACAATCCATTAGACCATCAATTAATTTTTCATTTCACTTAATACATTTTAAATGATCTTTGTGAACATCTGTTATATTTTGTCTGAACAAATATAATACCCGATTACAAATTAATTAATTCTCTTTCTCTGTAATTTCATTATTTATAAAATTCCTTTGTTCTTACTAGAATCCCTTGTTTCCACTTGTCTTGACTTCATGTTCATCATTTCTTAATTCCTGTCCTTGCTGATACTTGTTTGCACGTGTCATACCTGTGCGCATGTAGAACTCTCTAAGAGATATTTTAATTTTATTTGTCACTGGTATTCTTTTATGTTACAGTGTTCTTGATTTTCATAATTTCTCATTTCATATTTTTTAATTCCAAGAATTTTAAATGATTCTTTTTTTATAATTTCACTAGTTCAAAAACTTGCACATAACAGGTATAATTCGTTCCTTCTGCGTTGTGTATATATTTTATTACTGTCTTTCGTTTTCAATTTCCTATTCCCTTAGCATCACTACACACAATATATTGAACGTGATTCCTAACTACTGAACAATTTGTTGAAAATAACAAGTCTGCAATTTTTGCTTTAAAAGAACAGTATTTGTATACGGTTTTAAATAATGTACTGTGCGTCATTATACACGTCAGCGAGGAAAAGAACAGGTCAGCCCTCCTTACTAAGACCGAAGCACTGAAGAAGGAAGTCTCTTCCACGCCGTACACAAAAGTAGCTTTAGGACTATACATTTTTCTACTTAAAATGGGGACTGTATACAAACAGACAACTAACATACATCGCTAGCGGCATGTCGTCCGTCTTCCTTCAATCCACGTCAAAGTTATATATTTACTCTCTTTTATTTCTGTATCAAATATGGAGACTCGTTTAGGGTAGAAAGTCTAAATCCATGGTAAAGTTCAAAATATGCACCACCTGACCTGCCTCCACAGGCTACTCATGAATCGATGGCAGGACAAATTACTGAACTCTGAAACTCTGAACAAGTCAAACATGTTTCCGCGCGCAGCACAGATAAGATGGACGGGCATGTTTGTTCGATGTCCCCAATGAGCACCTTCTCAAGCAGCTGCACGATGAGCTCAGTGTGGTACGAAAGACGCTCGACGGTGAGACAGAAGAAACGTTTCCTTAAAAATGTATAAAAAGTTTCAACATTAAATGTTACTTTTTGAGAGATACCCGCGCAGAACGATTCCGCCTGGCACTCTAGCATCACACAATGTGCTCATGGAAATATCATCGTCGAGGCTCAGAGAAAGCGAGCTGCTCAAGATGACACCCCAGCTGACTCCCCACGTGTGTGTCCTAAGTACAGTGGAGTCTGCTGTGCCAGGATTTGGTTTTGCAGTCATGTGAGAGTAAATCTTGCAGCACGAGTCTGATGATATTGTCATCTTCGCTTGGGATGGGCAACTATTATAAGACGATTGACTATAACTAGCTACCACAGTATGTTTGTAAAGATGGAAGAACACAATACAAATAGCTGCAACAGCAACGATAAAGAGATTTCTTTAAAAAACACAAAAGGTTACTCCACGTTCAGTGGGCTTTTGTTTTGGTCTATAACGGTGGATTGGAATGCAAACAGTCATGACTTGGGGAGCCTTCTACTCTACAAGAGCTACTCCGAAATGTTAATCGCCTCGTACGTTGCAATCTAAGTAGGACAGTAGTACTATCAGTGTCAGAGCAAAGCCTCTAAAGAAACGCTCGGACATTTGCCGTCCTAAACCGGCATAACATTTGGTCGCCTCTTACGACATAATTTCAGTGTGGCAGTAGTCCTATTCTCATCTCTTTCATATTTAAACCCCTTTAAAAAAACAAACCAGGTGAGCATGTGTATACAGACCCTGACTTACGTAGATCCTACATACATATTCTCGGACTTACGTATTTTATTTTATGCAGTACAGTATATTATATATATTTTTACGGTATTATTATTATTTTTTCCTGCAATTCAGTAAAGCACATTTGCTGAATTATACGATATGTATATACAGTAATGTATATTTTTTAAGGAAACTCGCTTTGTTATTGAGTGGGTTACTAATGTAGAGTATGGTCTGACATATGTAGGTTATAATTTACGTAGCATTGTGCGGAGCGATCCATTTACGCAAGCCAGGTACTGCATGGTGCCTAAACTCTCTAAAATTAACATGAACAATGAATAAGCAGAATATTCCTAACAGTTTTTTATTGGTTCCAGTGTACGGCAAGGCTATGTACTATCTCCTTTACTGTTTATCACATATATAAATGCAATATGTAAAAAAGCCAACATTAGTTAGGGGAAAAACCTCAGTGATCAATTAAATAGACTTCGCTTTGCTGATGACTAAGCATTAATAGCAGCATCAGAAAGATAACTGAAAGAACATATCAACAATCTTAATGAGGTCTGAACGGATTACGGTATGAAAATCAACATAGATAAAACAGAAGATGATGATTCCAAGAAAGGAAATACAGCAACAATATCATACAAAACCAGCAAGTAATACAGGTAAGATCACAAGTACATGGGCAACATAATCTCAGCAGATGGCAAAAGTGACACCGAAATTCAAAATAGATCTAATAAAGCAAGTCAAATGTCCCCGATATTACTATGTGACAATGGATACAAAAATAACGTGCAGCACAATATTCCTACCCACATTGTGTTATCAGTGCCTGGGGATCTCTGTGGCGAAGTGGTCAAGCCGTTTGTCTCGTGTTCAGACGGTCGGGGTTCGATTTCGAAAAAGAACAACAATATCATACAAAACCAACAAGTAATACAGGTAAGATTACAAGTACCTGGGCAACATAATCTCAGCAGATGGCAAATGTGACACCGACATACAAAACAGATCTAATAAAGCAAGTCAAATGTCCCCGATATTACTATGTGACAATGGATACAAAAATAAGGTGCAGCACAATATTCCTACCCAAATTGTGTTATCAGTCGTGTTCAGACGGTCGGGGTTCGATTTCGAGCTGCGACGGTCGGTCCATGATGTAAATTTTTTCCAGAGATCCCTGGATTCATCGCCGGAGCTACGGAGTTCGTGATGGGGTATCCATCTTCCGAGAGAGACCGAGCTAAAATGGGGAAAAAACCCGAGGCGATGAAGTCGAGCGCCCCGCCCCCCCCCCCCCCCCCCCGCTTAAAGTTTAAAATTTTTTTTTTAAAAAAGTTATCAGTGTCAGAATTGGACATTAATTATCACAGATAAAAAAAATATCGCAACAACTGACACAAAATGTCTGCGCTGAATGCTTGTAGTAACATTAATGGATAGAATAATAAACGAAGATATCAGAAGACAAGTAGGTGCGACACCAGTGCTAGACCTCATCAAGAGACAATAAACCGAATGGTTCGGCCACGTGACACATCAAACATCAGAGAGTATCCCCCAGAAAGCAATGCTAAACAGATACAAAGCCAAGGGTCGATCACGCAAAAGATTGATAACAAAAATAACAGAAGCAGTAAACCTACCCGTGTCCGAAGCTCACACTACGGCCCGGTCAAGAAAATTATTCAAAACCTGAAGCTGAAAATCACAAGCACGACAAAAATAGAAAAGAAAAGAAGAATGGATAAGGTAAGACAGTATTACTTTGATAAGCGACGTTTTCATCTTTATAATGCTGTACAAATAACATCGCCTGCTCTCTCTCTCTCTCTCTCTCTCTCTCTCTCTCTCTCTCTGCTCTGTCTCTGGTTCTGTCTACTCAGCGCAGTAGATCACGTACTGTAAACAATTCCAAACAGGTACCTCCTGGCAGTCATGCAAACAAGCAGGTGCCCCACCCCTGGCAAGCCAACTCACGTGTAACGAAAAGGGAGATAATATAGAGGAAAATGTGTTAGAATTATTGGAAGAAAGGGGGCACATATCAGTGTTAGTGTGGTATATAAACGACATTTTGTGTTTAGTGACGACGAGACAAATATCAGTGTTAGTGTGGTATATAAACGATATTTTATGTTTAGTGATGACGAGACAAATATCAGTGTTGAGGTGGTATATAAACGACATTTTGTGTTTAGTTATGACGAGACAAATATAAGTGTTGGCGTGGTATATAAACGACATTTTGTGTTTAGTTATGACGAGACAAATATAAGTGTTGGCGTGGTATATAAACGACATTTTGTGTTTAGTTATGACGAGACAAATATCAGTGTTGGTGTGGTATATAAACGACATTTTTTGTTTAGTGACGGCGAGACAAAATCAGTGTTGGTGTGGTATATAAACGATATTTTGTGTTTAGGGACGACGAGACAAATATCAGTGTTGGTGTGGTATATAAACGATATTTTGTGTTTAGGGACGACGAGACAAATATCAGTGTTGGTGTGGTATATAAACGATATTTTGTGTTTAGGGACGACGAGACAAATATCAGTGTTGGTGTGGTATATAAACGACGGCGAGACAAATATCAGTGTTGGTGTGGTATATAAACGACATTTTGTGTTTAGTGACGGCGAGACAAATATCAGTGTTGGTGTGGTATATAAACGACATTTTGTGTTTAGTGACGGCGAGACAATATCATTGTTGATGTGGTATATATACGACATTTTGTGTTTAGTTATGACGAGACAAATATCAGTGTTGGTGTGGTATATAAACGACATTTTGTGTTTAGTGACGGCGAGACAATATCATTGTTGATGTAGTATATAAACGACATTTTGTGTTTAGTGACGGCGGGTACGGAGATTAGGAAAACAAGAAATCAAATTAAATTCAATTGTGTACAAAGAGAAGGATAATATAGACGAGCGAGGAGTGAGTGACCGAGCAGTTAGGATACAAGATTCTTAATCTAGAGATACGAGTTCGAATTCCTGAATTTAAAAAAGAAGCCAAAAAATCGAGCATGAACACTGCGCAGCGACTTCTGAGCTATCGGCTTATATTCCACAACCTTAGGAATCCCCTGCGTAGTTATTCGGCAAATTAATACGAGTATTCTACTAAAAAGGAGAGCAATACATTCAGCAGTAGAGAGAGATTGTAATAGCGAACATGAGCTCTATAAAATATATAGATGAAAAGGAGAACACATTTTATGACAATCAGAATTCAATAAGGAAGAATACATTAGTGGTGCAATCGAAAGCCTAACACCTGACGAAGACATACGTAGAAGAAAGTTGTCAATTATTCTAGAGACTTGGAACATGGACTTAAGTCCGCGAGGGGGCTCATTTTGCAGCTGCTTCGGTTTCTGGAGCTTGTTATTGGGAATTTATAATCGATAGTCGATCATTCCGAAATACACAACAAATTAGTATTTTAATTTTAATATTAAATGGATGGTCAATATCTAGTCAAAGACAAAACAATAGTGTTTTTTTTTGTAACTAACAACATAATAAACTTTTTCTCGACACATGTATCCTATCTAAACTTGTTTTCTTAATATAAACTTTTTCTCTACACATGTATCCTATCTAAACTTGTTTTCTTAATATAAACTTTTTCTCGACACATGTATCCTATCTAAACTTGTTTTCTTAATATAAATTTTGTCTCGACACATGTATCCTATCTAAACTTGTTTTCTTAATATAAACTTTTTCTCGACACATGTATCCTATCTAAACTTGTTTTCTTAATTTATGACGAGTTCATTTGTAAGGAACAATTGGAGACACACAGATGACCTCATCACAAACCGGGTCGACTGGTATATGAGAAAGTCTTTTCACAAGAAGATGACCTGTCACATACCGGGCGAGCTTGTGTAGAACATGAAGTCTCTCCACAACTTCATAATTTTGAAACATAAATGTGATGTTCATTTATGTGTATGTCGTGATCTTAAACGGGCAAATATATTGTCAGTACATTGTTGTTTACTAACTCACTGCCTCGTGGGTTAGCACGGGAATGCGCAAGGATAGGAGAGTAAACATCCACCGAAAATCAGGAGAGAGGGACCCTAAGGCAGGAGACGACGCGTTATAGTCAGCTTCTAGCATTCCCTTCAACCCTACTGTTTCTAAGCGTATCGACTCTGTCCTTTTCTTGGATGCCATCAGCTGGGACGAAAGTGGGAAGGTGTAAAATGGTAAAGGAACTTTCTCCATATCGGTTGTTAAACGGCTGCACCTTTATGTACAGATCGAACACAATTAGAAAGGTGAACATGTATCTTAAAACTTGGAATTGGGAACGTTAGGACCATGAATTGACATGCACAAAGTGACTCAGGACACTGCTGTCGACCCTGTTAATCGAGAATCAGTCACGAAAGTCGATATCCCTCCAGCACAAATGCAGCCACCGCCATCTATACAGCAGACCAGCTTACTGATCGTCTGTCAAGACGTCAATGGTCATAACAATAACAACATTGTTGTTTAATGTCCACAATGAGCAAGTTTACTCTTTGGTGCGCCCTGAAAGGGAGTTAAGTGGCGGGCTGTGGTAGTTTTCCTCAAATTCCCGGCATGCTTATGAAGATGGACTGCGGTCCTCTAGGCGGTTGTGTTATGCTTGACTTCATCTGAATGGCGCTCACTACTACGGGGATCACATCGATCCACATCTCGTCAGCCTGGATGCCTTCAAAACAGCCTGTTTCCAGGTAACGCTACATGGAAGAGAAATTGTGGTCTTGATCAGTGTATTGTGCCTGACCCTGAAGCGAAGTCCTGGTCAGTAGGTTGTGCCTAACTCTGACGCGAAGTCCTGGTCAGTATGTTGTGTTTGACTGAACTAGCGTCTCAGTTCCCCGTGCCAGCACATTCAAATCCCTATGTTCAATCCATGAATATCTTATCCCTATGTTTAACTGACAAATATTTTGTTCCTATGTTAAACTGACAAATATCTTATGTTAAACTGATAAGTATATTTCCCTAAGTTAAAATGACAAGTATCTTAATCCCACGTTAAACGGACAAGTATGGTTTCGCTATGTAAAACTGAGAAATATCTTGTTCCTATGTTCAACTGACAAGTATCTTGTCTCTATACAAAACTGACACATATCTAACCCTTTTGTTAAACTAATAAATATCTTGTCCCTATGCTAAACTAACAAGTATGTTATCCTTTTATTAAACTGACGAACATTTTGTGCTCTACATTCCTCGTCTCACAAAATGTCTCCAAATTATTCTAAAATCTGTAATAAATGTGGTCACCCCGAGGAAAGTACACTTTCCCATAGACTTTAAACATCTATCTTTAAAATCACAACTCTGAAGTCCTTGTGGCTTTCTCGTTTATTTATTGATTATCGTTATTCAATTTCATGTGACAGGATTGCCCGAACGTCACATGCCAGGACTGCATGTATGCAACTCTTGATAATTTATCTTATTTCAAGTGACAATGTTTTGCTGCGTATGATGCTATACGTTTTATGGAATGTTCTTGAATTAGCCAAATCTCTTTTAAACACTGAGTTACCACAAACAGATACTAGTATGACGTACGAAGAGTCAAAACGGCTTATCAAAGCCAGATACATGACCAAATGGGAAACCGAACATACTGGTTACACCAAAAACGATGCCTATTACCAGTTGAACAGAAAAGAGCAGGTCGTTGTCTTCAGACTTCGCACTGGCCACAATAGACTGAGGTACCACCTATTCAACAAATTAAAGATAGGTGGTACCGACGAATGCCTGTGCGGTACCGGTAAAATGACCGCTGAACATCTGCTGCAGAACTGCCCGACATACGGGGATCAGAGAGAGCAGATGTGGCCATTGCCAGTGGAACTGCAAGACAAGCTCTATGGTAGTGGCGAGAGTCTCAGGATGACCGCCGCTTTTTTCGAAAAAATAATGGTTACTGTCTGACTGCGTACGAAGAAGAAGAAGAAGAAACACTGAGTTACGATAGTCACATTATAGCACCGGAATACGTTGGACTCTAATCAGTTGAACATGTTTTTAAAATGTACACAATCTTTTTTTGAGTTAAATAATTTCTTATGTGTGAGCATTACGGGCTTGTTTGATGTTTGCTTGGAGGCGGATCATAGTACTTGATCACAGTCAAAGCGCTTATTTCTTGTAATATATCTTTGCAGTTTTTCGTATTATGGTATTGCCTTTCTTCAGATTACTGTAAGTAATTTACACTGTGTTCATGAAAGGATATTCTCAGCATCTTCTCTGTATCTCAAATTGTATTATTGACTTCACAGAAAAAACACACAGTAATTGATATATTGAAAAACCCCTGAACCTCTAACATCATTTGGTCGCGTTGGACCCAGCCTGTGATAAGTATGGTTTAAGCATCAGCACATCTAAGACGAAAATACTGAAGATGGACAGAACGCAGAGGCCGCTTTACATGAGCCTTCAGAATGTGGCTCTCTAGCTGGCTCATGAGGTCAGGTATCTGGGCAGCATTTTCTCGGGAGATGACAGGTGTGATAGAGAATTTGTGACCAGATGACAGAAAGCAGCAGGAGTGATTTATCAAATGAGGCCCCAGCTCAAATATCGTCACATTGGTCGAGCAGCGAAGCACCAACCAGGGAGGTCGATTCTATCACTCTTCACATCCGTCTAGCAACTACGTATGTCGGATGCGAGGAAGCCATCAATATTTTGTATGCATTGTAATGATAGTCATGGTTGCCCAGCATCTCTTATCGTGTGTTGTTTATCAGTTCCGCCGTTGGTAGTCTTCCTTGCCATTCCGTCAAGATATCCAATGTTTTGTCTTGCTGCCTCCCACTGTCTCTCTTCACTATGATTCTGCCGGTTGTTACTGTGTGTTCCAATTCTCCTCTTCTCATGACATATATGAAAGAGGATGACTACCTTCTTTGCGTCCCAATTTTTTGCAGTTCTCTTGCAAATCAGATCTAGGTCTTTGGACAGTGCATCCCGCCATTGCATAGGTGGTCGGCCCTGTGGACGTGTACAGGCAAAGAGTCACCAAAATGTTGTTCTGCGTGTCCATCTGTTGTCAGTCATGTGCACTACATGTGCAGCCAGAGATATTTGATGATATCGTTGCTTCCACGATGTTCCTAAACAAAGTTTGACGTCGAATTTCTTCGTTTCGAATCTCATACTTCTTTTATAAATCTTTAGTGTGCGTCGTTCTTTGCTCTCCGTGTGACTCAGAGCTTCTCAGCATGTTTTGTGCAAGTTTTAAAATTCTCCTCCGTAAATCCTTGCTGGAATTAATAGTGTCTGCTCTTGCCTTGATGTCTTTCAACACTTTGGGTTTTGACAGTTGAGGTGAAACAATACCTAGGGAGATAATCGAAGTAAAGATTATTTTCCTGCGACACGAGCTGACAATGTCAGAGGAACGCATTTAACCCAAGAGATCAAACTTATGCCTACAATGACACATACCAGGATAAAAGTGGATTGATAAACTAACAGATTGTGAGAGTTAGACATTAGACGTGGATCAAGCAGAAAGCGGCACTCAAGAGGGCGTAGCAGAAGCGTGCATCCCGTAGATGTTGGTATCGATGGCATTCGCCATTTGGTGTGTGCGAGAGAAGAGAGTGAAAGAGTGAGAGAAAGAGTCGACTGAGCACCTTTGGGTCTGCTTTGTGTACAGAGTTGTCGATTGTCCTACCGTTACATAAGGTAGTACAAAATAGGTTATATAAGAGTATTCATGGGTGACAAACTTCAAATTTTATGTGCTAGAAATGTATTATGGACAACTAATGTAAGCATCTAGTGTTTGTTTGCAAAAACACGTTTATTAAACTGATTATTTACAGGTCTAAGACTTGCAAATAGCGTCTGAAGTGTTTTTTGTCTTCGTGTAAATGACATAGATGACATAAAGATGTCATATCTTCACTTGACAGGTCAATTCAGTTCAGGTGGTATCTCCATATCACAGGTCAGCTGCAATGGTTCTAAAAAAAAAAAAAATTGTCTCTTGTATTGATGGTGCAATCTGCCAGGCTTTTCCATATCAATCTTTAGATGCTCTTTCCTAACGTATATCATTGTCTTCCTTTGAGCCTCTACTTTACTTTCAGTACGATTTACCATACGGTGTTACATTTTTTGATATGATCAAAATATCTAAACTATCTGACTTCGTTCGTTAATTCTCTTTGTACTGACCTTTTCTCAAAGTGTTCCTTATGTATTGTACAAATTCACATTTGATTATTCATGGCAGTTAAAAATAATAAAAAAATAATACGACATTAACTGACTCTTGTATCTATTAATATAACGAATACAGCTTTCACTTCGGGTTCAACGTCAGTCCTGGATCATACTGTGTGTATAAATGTACCTGCTAAAACTTTTACCTGTTCATGGGAAAAATAAGTTGATAATCTTGCCATAAAAATGGTAACATCACACTTTTCAATGTACTACGTCATTTCTTGTTGTTCTCCCGCTTTATCCACCAGGCGTTCATTTCCCACCTGACTGCAACATGTCACACCTGGCGCAACAAATTATGATACATAATATATATAATATATAGCACTTGGATAGTGTGCGGAGCATGAACGTTCGTTGACAATTTGAGAATGCACATGTTCATTTCCTGTTCAGGGTCAAAGCTCAAATAATGTTCCTTCATGTTCCAGAACCAAGAAGATAAAACGCATCGTCATAAATTTGTACCGGTTATAAACTTATTATGGAAAAATCACACTACAAATCGTACGTGATTTTGCCACGTGAAAATAATAAACATTTTGCAACAAACAGTTCCTGCAATGTCATTGATACCTTATGTCCCATAATAATAATAACAATACACGTATTGATTGTCTACATGAACCTATTACAGTTCTCTCGATACATACTAAAATGAGGCAAGACACCGTTTGAGATAATCTCGTAAACATTGAATAGAAATGTTTTGATGAAACTTGCTGGCACAAGCTAGGGAGCAGACGAAAGTATACTAAAGAAACTGTACACTGGAAGAGTGAGACCAGTTCTCGAGTATAGCATTGCGGCATGGACAACAGCAGCAAAGGCGAACTTTGACAAAATTAGCAAACTTCAAAACCAAGCCGTGAGAGTTATAACAGGAGGCATGAAGTCAACGCCAATTGTAGAACTTGAAAAGATTACAAATCTGCAATTCATGACCGACAGAAGAGACTGCAGAGCCCAGCAGCAAGCAGAGAAACTCAGAATACTGACAGACCATTTTATGCATCAGAGACTAAATAATTTTGGAAATGGGCAACTAACTGTGCAGAAAAAGCCAAAGCAAAGATGAGCGAAGACCCTACGAACGCACTAACAACACGAAAGCTCATACCTACTGTACGCAAACCTGCCTGGAGGCAGCATATATTTCCAGAGGTGGTAGAAAATATACCAGGTATTGGAAAAAAGAACAGCCAGACTGAAAAAGAAAAAAGCGATACAACCCTGAATTACATAACGAAAAACTACCCAAGCATGGACTGGACCCATGCATACACCGACGGTTCTGTAACAAACACAACACAGAACGAAGTTGCAGGGGTATTCCTGAGCCTACCAAATGGTAGAAAAATAACACTGTCAGTGGCAACTGGAAAATACTCAAGCAATTTCAGAGCGGAGGCAGAGGCACTGAGGGGTGCAGTAGAAGAAATGATGACAGGCAAAAGAAATCAAAGCCATATAGTCCTGTTTACAGATGCCCTGGCCGTGGTCACAGCACTAAAAAGCCAGAAAAATACTGAACTTAATGATTTAAGAGCAGTACTCTGTCAACTATGCCAGCAGTCCGCACCAAAAAGAGTAGTGGTACAGTGGGTTCCATCCCACTGTAACATCCAAGGCAATGAGGAGGCAGACAGACTGGCAAAAGAAGGTGCAAGACTACCACGTACAGCCAGACAGGTTTTGTTTTGAGTGAAGGTTGGGGAGTCAGTTGTGAACGTGTAGAAATAAAATGCCATTTTGTGTTTAATATTCAATTAGTGTCATAGTTAATTTATTTGAAGTGAGAGTATATTTAGTGCAGACCCCTTGCACCGTTTGCTGCGGTAGGTCAGCCAACTGGAGCTGCTTCATTTCCATCAGGTGCGCCCTATTTCTCGATATATCCATATTTCAATTCTCTTTCTCCAATCATTTATTCAGTGTCAACGTTTCTACGCCGTACAGTAAAAATGAGTAAACATAACATCTAATTCATTATCATCATTTATGTATGGGTGACTTGATTGGAGGTTAATATATGACTATTCCCTTTCTGATTTTCATTTCACATCTCGAATTTTCTGTTGTCATATTTCCAAGACAGAAGAAGCTCTTGACCTGTTTCAGTATTTGACCGTCTAGTTTTATCTATACAGTAAATTTCGACTCTACTTTACAAATTATCATAGTTTTTATTTTTTACAGTCTTAATGTCCAATCCATTCACCTGACGTCTGTTCTTTTCTGGAATTACCAATATATGTAATTCATGTTTGTTTTCAGCCAGGAGAACTGTGTCATCCGCACACCCGAGATTATTTATTTGTTGATTTACCCGTGCGAAATACAAAAGAATACTGAACCAAATAACAAGAGACAGTTGGAAAAACAAAACAGAACGCCTCAATCTAGATAAAGAAGGGAACAAACTATGGAAATTAGTCAGAGCCATGAATGACGAAATACCATCAAATAAACAAATTACCATCAAGCAGGGCGACAACATGCTTACTGAAAAAAAGCAGCAAACGCTTTTATAGAACATTATGCCAGAGCAAACCACATTGATGTCCCAACAGACAGGTATACAGGCATAAATGAAGAACAAAAGAGCCACGACAACATCAAGATTGCACCAGAGGAGCACATGATGGCAAAACTAACCATGAATGAAATGAATGAGGCCATGAGAACTTTAAACAAAAAAGAAATAGCCCGGAAAAGATGGCGTAACAAACGAAATGCTGATGGGGGTGGGCCAAACAGCAAAGAGAAAGTTACTTTCAGTCCTGAACCAAAGCTGGAAAAGGGGAATTGTACCGCAGGCATGGAAAGATGCTGTACTTATACCAGTACCAAAGAAAGAAAAAGATAGAACAGATCCAAATGGATACAGGCCTATCAATCTACTGAGCTGTGTAGGTAAACTGATGGAGCGTATGATAAACACCAGACTGATGTGGCATCTGGAAGAAAAACACATTAATTCCACAGCAAACAGGATTTAGACAACACAGATCCACTGAGGACCAGATCACTCTCATAGCACAGGAAATAGAGGATGCTTACCAAGAGAAAAATCATGCAGTAGAGGTTCGGGTGGATCTAGAGAAGGCATTTGACATGGTGTGGAAAGATGGACTTAAAGTCAAGCTACGAAGAAGTGAAGTATCTGGAAAAATGTACAGATGGATCAGCCACTACCTCGAAAACAGAACAGCCAGAGTTCAAGTACAAGGGCAGATGAGCAAAAAGGTACACTGAAGCAAGGAGTACCCCAAAGGGGAGTACTGTCTCCCACACTTTTTCTGGTGTACATAAACAACATCGTTGGGAATATACCAAGAAGAGTCCACAGCTCCATGTTTGCAGACGATCTGGCTATGTGGACCTGTGAAGAAAATCTCACCATAGCAAACAATCGGATGCAGCAGGCCCTAACATCGCTGGAGGAGTGGGCGAAATCATGGCTGGTCAAAATAAATGAAGAAAAAACAACATGTACGATATTCTCCCTTTCAAATAAACCACAGAACACCAAAATTAGTCTTAATGGCAAATACCTGCGGCTAAACGATAAACCAAATCACATTTGATCGGCACAAGACATGGAAAAGTCACATCGAGAGAAACCGAATGAGAGCAAGACAAAGAATGGCAATCATGAGGAAACTTGCTGGCACAAGCTGGGCAGCAGACGAAAGTATACTAAAGAAACTGTACACTGGAAGAGTGAGACCAGTTCTCGAGTAAGGTATTGCGGCATGGACAACAGCAGCAAAGGCGAACTTTGGACTGGACCCATGCATACACCGACGGTTTTGTAACAAACACAACACAGAACGGAGGGGCAGGAGCATTCCTGAACCTACCAAATGGCAGAAAAATAACACTGTCATTCGCTACTGGTAAGTACACAAGCAATTTCAGAGCGGAGGCAGAGGCACTGAGGGCGGCAGTGGAAGAAATGGTTACACACAGTGAAAATGAAAGCCATATAGTCCTGCTTACAGATGCTCTCGCCGTAGTCACAGCGCTAAAAAGCCAGAAAAACACTGAGCTTAATGACTTAAGAGCAGCACTCTGCAAACTGTGCCAGCAGTCCGCACCAAAAAGGGTAGTGGTACAGTGGGTCCCATCACACTGCAACATCCAAGGCAACGAGGAGGCAGACAGACTGGCAAAAGAAGGTGCAAGACTACCACAAACAGATACCAGTATGACGTACGAAGAGTCAAAACGGCTTATCAAAGCCAGATACATGACCAAATGGGAAACCGAACATACTGGCTACACCAAAAACGATGCCTATTACCAGTTGAACCGAAGAGAGCAGGTCGTTGTCTTCAGACTTCGCACTGGCCACAATAGACTGAGGTACCACCTATTCAACAAATTGAAGATAGGGTGTACCGACGAATGCCCGTGCGGTACTGGTAAAATGACCGCTGAACATCTGCTGCAGAACTGCCCGACATACGAGGATCAAAGAGAGCAGAGGTGGCCATCACCAGTGGAACTGCAAGACAAGCTCTATGGCAGTGGCGACAGCCTCAGGATGACCGCCGTTTTTTTCGAAAAAATAATGGTTACTGTCTGACTGCGTACGCAGAAGAAGAAGAAGAAGACTTCGCACAGTCAGAGCCATGAACGACGAAACCCCGTCAAATAAACAAATTACTATCAAGCAAGGCGAGAACTTGATCACAGGTAAGACAGCCGCAAACGCCTTTGTCGATCACTATGCCAGAGCAAACCACATCGAGGTCCCTGCAGATAAGCATACAGACATTAGCGAAAAGCTAAAGGGGCACGAAAACATGAATACGGCACCTGAAGAGCACATGATGGCCAAATTAACAATGCGCGAAATGGAAAAGGCTATGAGAACACTAAAGAAAAGGAAATCTCCCGGAAAAGACGGGATAACAAACGAAATGCTGATGGGGCTGGGCCAAACAGCGAAGAGGAAACTGCTATCGGTCCTGAACCAAAGCTGGAAAAGGGGAATTGTACCACAGGCATGGAAAGACGCAGTACTGGTACCAGTACCAAAAACAGGAAAGGACAAAACAGATCCAAATGGATACAGGCCCATAAGCCTACTGAGCTGTGTCGGCAAGTTGATGGAACGGATGATAAACACCAGACTGATGTGGCACCTGGAAGAAAAACGAATACTAATTCCACAGCAAGCCGGCCTTAGACAGCACAGATCCACTGAGGACCAGGTCATCCTCATAGCCCAGGAGATAGAAGATGCCTACCAGGCACAGAAACACACAGTAGCTGTTTGGGTGGATCTGGAAAAGGCATTTGACAAAGTCTGGAAAGATGGACTTAGAGTCAAGCTAATAAGAAGTGATGTTTGTGGGAAAATGTACAAGTGGATCAACCACTACCTCAAACAAAGAACGGCCAGAGTCCAAGCACAAGGGCAGATGAGCAAAAAGGTGACACTCGAGCAGGGAGTACCCCAAGGGGGAGTACTGTCACCCACACTCTTCCTGGTATATATAAACGATATTACAGAGAATATACCAAGAAGAGTCCATAGCTCAATGTTTGCAGACGATCTGGCTATGTGGACCTCTGAAAAGAATCTCACCATAGCAAGAAATCGGATGCAGACGGCCCTAACATCGCTGGAAGAGTGGGCGAACTCATGGCTGGTCAAAATAAATGAGGAGAAAACCACATGCACAATATTCTCGCTTTCATTAAAACCCCAAAGTACCAAATTAAGTCTAAATGGCAAATTCCTGCAGCCAAACGGCAACCCAACCTATCTGGGAGTCACATTTGATCGGCGCATGACATGGAAAAGTCAGATTGAGAGAAACCGAATGAAAGCCAGAGAAAGAATGGCAATCATGAGGAAACTTGCTGGCACAAGCTGGGGAGCAGACGAAGGCATACTAAAGAAACTGTACACTGGAAGAGTGAGACCAGTTCTCGAGTATGGCATTGCGGCATGGACAACAGCAGCGAAGGCGAACTTCGATAAAGTTAGCAAACTTCAAAACCAAGCCATGAGAATTATAACAGGTGGCATGAAGTCAACGCCAATTGTAGAACTTGAAAAGATTACAAAACTGCAATCCATGACCGATAGAAGAGACTGCAGAGCCCAGCTGCAGTCAGAGAAGCTCCGAAGACTGACCGACCATCCAATGCACCAGAGACTAAACAATTTGGGAAATGGGAAACTAAAGCGGAGAAACTTTGCAGAAATAGCCAAAGCAAAGATGCACGAAGATCCCATAAACGCACTAACAACACCAAAACCCATCACTACTGTACGAAAACCTACCTGGAGGCAGGATATATTTCCAGAGGTGGTAGAAAATATACCAGGTATTGCAAACAAAAACTGCCAGACTGAAAAAGAAAGGAGAGATACTACCCTAAGCTTCATAACGAAAAGCTACCCAAGCATGGACTGGACCCATGCATACACCGACGGTTCTGTAACAAACACAACACAGAACGGAGGGGCAGGAGCATTCCTGAACCTACCAAATGGCAGAAAAATAACACTGTCATTCGCTACTGGTAAGTACACAAGCAATTTCAGAGCGGAGGCAGAGGCACTGAGGGCGGCAGTGGAAGAAATGGTTACACACAGTGAAAATGAAAGCCATATAGTCCTGCTTACAGATGCTCTCGCCGTAGTCACAGCGCTAAAAAGCCAGAAAAACACTGAGCTTAATGACTTAAGAGCAGCACTCTGCAAACTGTACCAGCAGTCCGCAATAAAAAGGGTAGTGGTACAGTGGGTCCCATCACACTGCAACATCCAAGGCAACGAGGAGGCAGACAGACTGGCAAAAGAAGGTGCAAGACTACCACAAACAGATACCAGTATGACGTACGAAGAGTCAAAACGGCTTATCAAAGCTAGATACATGACCAAATGGGAAACCGAACATACTGGTTACACAAAAAACGATGCATATTACCAGTTGAACCGAAGAGAGCAGGTCGTTGTCTTCAGACTTCGCACTGGCCACAATAGACTGAGGTACCACCTATTCAACAAATTGAAGATAGGGTGTACCGACGAATGCCCGTGCGGTACTGGTAAAATGACCGCTGAACATCTGCTGCAGAACTGCCCGACATACGAGGATCAGAGAGAGCAGATGTGGCCATCACCAGTGGAACTGCAAGACAAGCTCTATGGCAGTGGCGTCAGCCTCAGGATGACCGCCGCTTTTTTCGAAAAAATAATGGTTACTGTCTGACTGCGTACGCAGAAGAAGAAGAAGACTTCGCACTGGCCACAATAGACTGAGGTACCACCTATTCAACAAATTGAAGATAGGTGGTACCGACGAATGCCCGTGCGGTACTGGTAAAATGACTGCTGAACATCTGCTGCAGAACTGCCCGACATACGAGGATCAGAGAGAGCAGATGTGGCCATCACCAGTGGAACTGCAAGACAAGCTCTATGGCAGTGGCGACAGCCTCAGGATGACCGCCGCTTTTTTCGAAAAAATAATGGTTACTCTCTGACTGCGTACGAAGAAGAAGAAGAAGAAGAACAGAACAAGTTGAAACACAGAGATTTACAAGAAATTTACCACCAAATACATGTCTAAAATATTAGAAATTTAAACAAATGTAACAGATAATATAACAAGGAGTTCTGATCGAGCAAGTCTTATGAGATCGTCACAGAGAACCATTGACGCCTTCCCATACGAATGGATACATGTCTATACTGATATGTCTGCTTTTAAGGCCACCATTAAGGCAGGATATAGAGTCTACACAGTATTCAGAAAGAACATCTGATGAGATGTTCGATTTCTGTGGAATATATGTCTAAACTATGAGGTAGAAATAACATCACTGGAAGTAGCTCTGTATTTGATGCTTTCAAATCAAAAGCCCAAAGCATAGTAATCTTTACATACTCATTATATGCTCTTCAAGCTCTGGAAGATGGTGGTCAGTGTAAGCTTCCACTTATCTAAATATCCCTAGATGCTAACCAACTTATCACATTATCATGAAGTCTGAAAATGTATGCAATGGATCCCTGGACACTCAAATACACCTAGCTCAAATACTCACTGCTTATTCTCGAGTCTTCTCTATCTATACCTATCTTTTACAGACATGAAATTCGTTTCTCAAGGCAGATAAACTGGCTAGTACCACATCAAGTAAAAAACAATACACGCCAACAACCATACAGACAGTCAAACAACTACTGAAGACTGCAAACAAAGAGGCTTGTCTGAACAGATAGGCGATGGGGAATACCAGGAGAGAAATCTACAAACATACGTTCATCCCAAATCCTAAAAACTCATCAAACTCAGGCAAATTAGATTAAAGCACCATTTTCAGACTGCATACTCAATACATACAACTTAGCAGTCACTTGAACAGAATCAAACCAGAACATACTCCCGTGTGCCGGCTGTGCTCACATTCCTATGAAACTGTTCAGCCAAATCTTTTTGAATGTCCAGCGCTTGTCGGTGTCAGAAAAAAATCTTCCTTTTCAGAGGCCAGACAAATGGAACAATCTGTACGGAACTAAACAACAGCTCACAAACACATTCAGATACCACTATATGCAATTGGGCCAAAGGACAGACGCCTCCATTCCGCTGGATCAATAACCAACCCAACCCACCCAACCAACCAACCAACCAACCCACCTAAACCCACCAACCAACCAACCAACCAACCAACAGAACTAATTTAAACATTGCACATCCTTGACACATTCAAATCAATACCCCTGAATTGATACATTCCATTGAACATCTCTGATACATTGAAATGAATATATTTTTAAACATTGAAATGAATATATTTTTAAACATTGAAATGAACGCACATGATACATTGTTCTGAATAGTCCAGACCTGATATTCTGAACTAACCACCCATAATACATAGAACAGAATAACCCATACTACTTAGAACAGAACAACCCTGATACATCTAACAGAACAACCCTGATACATTTAACAGAACACTCTTGATACATTGAACTGTAGCACCTGTGGCTTGATGTTGTTTAATGCTTTCAATATTCCTAACCAGACTCTTAATTAGACTCTAAGTGACAGGTTTATTGAACTGCCAGTGGAATACTATCCTAAGTGTATTTAATGACCAGATACTGGAGGTTCGTTAATGAATCCGGTAAGAGCTAGACATAACACAAGAACTTGAGGCCAGGATACATTATAAACGCGAACATGTTCTCATGTTAAAGTCAGTTTTATGTTCTATCTTCAGGGACGTTATCAGAATAATTAGAGAGAACTGGCTGTTTGAAGATTCACACATTGAACAAAATTATATAAAGATCAGGATGACGTGGCATGTATTCACAAACAGCAAGGAAATTAGCTATTACCTGTATCACTACAATTTACATTCATGTCACCTGACTAGAACTTACAGCCATTTCGGTCAGCTATTGTTTAACCTATTTCACATTGGCTCTCTGATATTCTTTACATAACCAAACTAAATGTTCTTTACATAACCAAACTAAATGTTCTTTACATAACCAAACTAAATGATCTTTACATAACCAAACTAAATGATCTTTACATAACCAAACTAAATTATCTTTACATAACCAAACTAAATGTTCTTTACATAACCAAACTAAATGTTCTTTACATAACCAAACTAAATGATCTTTACATAACCAAACTAAATGATCTTTACATAACCAAACTAAATGATCTTTACATAACCAAACTAAATGTTCTTTACATAACCAAACTAAATGATCTTTACATAACCAAACTAAATGATCTTTACATAACCAAACTAAATGATCTTTACATAACCAAACTAAATGATCTTTACATAACCAAACTAAATGATCTTTACATAACCAAACTAAATGATCTTTACATAACCAAACTAAATGATCTTTACATAACCAAACTAAATGATCTTTACATAACCAAACTAAATGTTCTTTACATAACCAAACTAAATGATCTTTACATAACCAAACTAAATGATCTTTACATAACCAAACTAAATGATCTTTACATAACCAAACTAAATGATCTTTACATAACCAAACTAAATGATCTTTACATAACCAAACTAAATGATCTTTACATAACCAAACTAAATGTTCTTTACATAACCAAACTAAATGATCTTTACATAACCAAACTAAATGATCTTTACATAACCAAACTAAATGATCTTTACATAACCAAACTAAATGATCTTCACGTTGGTTCGTAATGTTCTTTACAGAACCAAACTAAATTGATAGGTACATTACATTTTTTTAAATAAGCGAACAATTTATTTTAGCGACAACAAAGACCTAGTATATTATAAGCTATCTTCACTTATCCACAACAAAGACCTAGTATATTATAACCTATCTTCACTTATCCACAACAAAGACCTAGTATATTATAAGCTATCTTCACTTATCCACAACAAAGACCTAGTATATTATAAGCTATCTTCACTTATCCACATTATTCTAACCGGCACATCATTAGTCTTTACGCTATCAACAAATCTTGTTTGACTCTGGGAAATATTTAGTTTTGAAAAAAAAAAGATTTATTTACTGAAATATGTTTTTCAGAATTAATAACTGACACCACGTTAACACGGCGCTAAACAGCATCATTGAAATCATTAATTTAAAAAAAAAAACACATCAAATTCCCGCACACCATCCATACCTTACATGTCATTGTACTCTTTTACAGTCCATCCCTCCCTGCATTTTCAACCCCTCCCCACAACTCCATTTCAAGCCGCTGGTCCTTTCCTTCTTCAACCGGTCCATCAACTCAACACCCCCCTTCCCCCCCCCCCCCAACATCACCTCTCATATTCTACTTGCCTCTTCCAGCTGGTTAATCTCTATCCACCTCAAACCGCCAATCGTTTCTCCTTTCAATGTCCTGCTCATCTCTTCCAACTTAACCCACGCGTCTCGTACCAACATCTAAATTTGTTCATGTTTGTTTGAGATTGATTTTAAATTTAACGGTTTTTATAATTATTCAGGCGAAATCTTAATTCGTAGCGCAAATATTAGATTTGACTACATATAACTATTCTGGGCAGCCCCTGAAATTGTAACCCACTTATGTAGACATCACCCTGATCCAAATCGCTAATGAAATCTTAATCGCACACGGCGGATAGACACACTTCAGATAAATCAAATAGTAGATTAAAATTTAATGTTCTAGTTTGTGTCTAGATTTGTGTGTGGAAGGTGCGTGTGTGTGTATGTGTGTTATTTTTTTGGCTTTCGCCTATTTCTCTATTCCCCTAGGTGATGTGCGTTGTACTAGGGTTTTTATTTTGCGTCTGTCAGCCCAATGCATCCGACTTCGGCATGCATTTTATGTAAGGGTTTGCTTCCTCCTGCATTTTCTAAGGGTTTGCTTCCCTTGGATTGTGAACCGTGTCACTTAATCCCTAGCCCACACAGTCCCTGTGTTCGTGCACTCGTAAAATCTCGACAGTTGTCAATATCTTCAATTCTTGGAAACCCTATTGAAATGCCAGTAGACTGTTGGAGAATTATTGCCCTATCTGCTTTCTGCCGATGATTTTCTAAATATTATCCAAAGTTTTTGTCAGCAGGATCGGTCAAAACTGAACCTCCAACAACACAGTGAACAGGATGGATTCAGAAGATGGTTCTCCATCATTGCCCACTTGGTCCACCAGCCTCAGGAGAAAACGCATGAACTACGTTTGCCCGTATGTCTGGCGTTTATCGATTACGAAAAAGCCTTCGACAGTATTGAGATCAATGCCGTGAGAAATGTCGTAAGGAATCAGGGCGTGACCGAAAATTACGCGAGAGTAATCAAAGAAATCGACGTGGGCTGTAGTACGGCCAATATTCTATTCCACCGTCTGATAAATATTACACAATTTCTCCAAAGCTTTTTACAGCAGCCTTTGAAGACATCTTCAAACAGTTGAGTTGGGCCGACAGAGGCGTTGAAATAGATGGGTTAAAGCTCACCCCCCTATGCTTTGCGGACGAAATTCAGTTAATCAGCCACACAATCGAGGGGGCCCAGCACTCCCCTATCGTATTGAACGAGGTCGGCATAGGTGTCTGTCTACGGATGAACAAAGAGAAAACGCAACGGCTCAGAATTCCATTCAGTCGCAAATGCGAGATCAAGCTGTTAAATGAGTCGGTTGAAGATATCAGCACCAACATCTACCTGGGGCAGGAAACAAATGCCACCTCCACCTTAGACCGGGAAATCTCCAGACGAAGAGCCTGGTCTAGCTTCAATGTCATAACACCCACACTCATACAGCTGAAAAACATCAAGACAAGGGCACACATTTCCAACTCCGCAGTCATCCAATCCCAGCCATAATCTACGGCTGTTAGGTGTGGAATGTATGCATCGCGGAGGCAGAGAAACTGCGTTACACAGCGAACAATAGAAAGACGTTGTCTCGGGATCTCCATCAAAGATCAAATCCACATCGCCGAAATCATAGAACGCACAATATTTCGAGACGTCGTGGAGCCGGTGTTGTCTCGCAAATATCATTGGGCTGGTTACGTGGTGTGCAGGCCAGACAACAGATATACATAACAGCGTTTTGGTGGTCATATGATTGATTATGCACGCCCATCGGTGCGATGGCGAGTCGGTCTGCTGAGAGACTTACGTCCGAAGGGACACGACACAACAAAGGACCGGACTGCCTACAGGACTTGGTCGACTGCCTCGAATACGGCTCACATGCCGGACTGGACATTGCACTGTGTTGGTTTGTAAAAATATTCAAAATTGCCTGACGGTAAATGTGAATCATCAACTCTTCATAGATTTTGACACATCTGTGACTGGTTTAATATATGCTGTCTGTCCCAGGTCAAGATAAGGAAAATCTGTACTTATCGTTCAATGAGAAAACTTTTTGTATCTGTAAAACAATGGACACAATGGGAGGTGTTCAGGTCGTACAGAATGCTGTCATAGCTGGGAGTGGAAGTATAACTCGTATGATTTTATTCTCTTTACTGTTGTGGTCAAAAACAAATATGTGGGCTGTATTTATTTTAGACTGAAGACTACAGGCCACTTCGTCTCTGCTAACGCCACTTCGTCTCTGCTAACGCCACATCGTCTCTGCTAACGCCACTTCGTATGCTGGCTGTTTGTCTCTTTATTCCCTTACAGAAAAACAACATATGCCTTACGGTAGATTCAATCCGCTGCCCTCCTTGTCGGTAGGCAGGAAGGCATTGAAACCATTCTACCACGCGCTCCCCATTCGACCACGCGCTTATCGGAAATGTGGATAAGCTCTCAATTCAAACTAAATACCTAGAAGGGGCGTAGTGTGAGTCTACGACGCCCGGAAACCGAAATAACATTTTGTAGATACAACAAGGAAGCCGTATGTGCTTATTCGTTTTAAGAAACAGGAAATTCATATTTCAAAGCACTTGCTGCTGTGCAGGTAGTCTTGTGACATCCAAAAGCCAGGGAGAGTTAACTTAAATATAAGCTTGGACAAAATCGGATGTGATGGGTCAAAAGGAGAAAATATTATGGTTTAACTGCATAGTGCGATACAATGTTTTAATATTTGTGAGTAACTAAAATACAAAATGAGTGAAGAAGACCAGACAAATTTAAAAAAAGAAGAAGCAAAAGAAGAAGAGAAAATTTAGAAGAAGAAGGCGTAGAACGAAAAGAAGGCGTAGAAGGAAAAGAAGAAGAACAAGGAGGAGGATAAAGAGGAGTATGAAACGAAGAGAAAAAATAAAGCGGAGGAGGAAAAAGCAGAAAGCACAAATTAAAGAGAAGCAGAACGGGAGAAGGAAGCTGGAGGTGACACGAAGGAGCAGGGGATGAGACAGAAGAGAAGAAATAGGAGGAGTAGCGAAGGAAGAAAAGAAAAAAGGAGGATAAAGAATAGTTGTAGTTGTTTGCGAATGCTCATAATGAGTAGGTTACTCTTATGTGCGTCCTGAAAAGGGCGTTAAGTGACGGGTTGCGGTAGCTTTCCTCACATCCCGAGCGTGCTGATGAAGGTGGCCCAGGATCCTCCAGGCGGTTGTGCTATGCTTGGCCTTATATGCGTGTCGCTCACTACTACGGAGATGACGTTGAACCTCACCTTGTTAGCCAGACTGTTGTCCTCGACAACAGCCTGTTACCAGGATGACCAACGAGGAGGTCAGGTGAAGGTCTTGGCCAGTAAATTTCGCCTGACCCTGGCTAACATTCTTTGATCAGTGTGTTTTGCCTGACCAGACGTTAGCCTCACCGTCTCTAGGAAGAGTAAACGTGATATAAAAGAAGAAGAAGGATTAGAAGAAGAGATGAATGAGAAAAATAAGTAGAAAAAGAAGTATACAAAATTAGAAAACGTAGAGAAGAAAAAGAGAAAGAAAAAGGAGGAGGAGAAGAAGAGGATGAAGAGCAACAAAGAAGAAGCTCATGTTGTGACACACTCTTTTGTTGTAGATCACAAATAAAATATATTCTTTTGTATTTTGATTTAGGATCGGGTCCGAACATTTTTTTAATATCGTGACTGACTTACTGACTGACTTGTCCGTCCACTCGTGCAGGTAAGCCACGCGGAGAGCTTAAGATGTTTTTTTAGTTTCTTCATCAAAGAGGGTTTCACATGCAAATCTCGTAACCTCATCCATTCCATCATCTGCCGCCAGTGTGGTATGACTTACATTGGGGAAACTGGTATGGAACTACGGGAGCGTTTCCGCCAACACCTCAACGACATCCGCAACCGCACGGGTTCCCCAATTGCCAGCCACTTCAATGGTCCTGAGCACCGGGGTATCGCTGACGTCAGTGTCACTGGTCTAGTTTCGTGCTTCTCTGACGATCGTCATCGATTCGCCCTTGAGAACAGACTTATCACGAGGATGGGCTGTCTCCAATCACATGGTATTAATATCTTCCATACTTTTTCTTAAACCCTCCCACTGGCCCCCATCTATTTGTCTTCCTTTGCCCCCTCCACCCCCGCCCCCATTCTTCCATCAGATCTCTTCCCCCCTCTCCTATATCAATATTACGCCCTCTCGGCTTATATTGCCTTCTCGTTGTTCTCCTATCTGGCCACCATTGGCTTATCAGGCATATTCTGCCACTTTTTGTTTGACCGCTCCGATTCAGTTTCAATCGAGCGCTTGGCACAGCCGGTCGCTTAGGAAGCGTCTACTACCAGAAACAGATGAGTTGACCATTTTTTCTTATATGTTGATTTGTTAATTCAGTGTTGTTGTCCCTGATGAAGGCATATTGGTCGTAACGTAGGTTTTGTTTGTGTTCTCGTCTCGGTGCGGTATCTGACCATACCCATTTTTAAATTTTGATTAAGCTCAACCTTAATCAACTTTTACTAGTTTCTTTCATGTTTTTTTTCTCTTTTTTAGTCCCAGTACTTTGCCTCGGCTGTTGTAAGTTCATGCTGTTGTAGGATTTATATTATATTATCTACCCTTCTGCAACGTGACCTTCCTCGTGCCTTGTAACCATATTTTCTTGTACTGTTAGTGTGTATTGGTAGTTGATCAGTTTACATTATCATGAGATGACGGAACAATTTACTTCTGTATACAAATGTATTCAACACAGGGGCAGATCCCACCATCTGTCTAACGTCATCATTTCTCACGTTGTCTCTGCTGGTGAAACCAATGACCTTCTTAGACATTTAATTTCATATCACACAGGGGCTGCAGCAGGGCAGACTGGCGAAGGAGAAGGGATCGAAGAGGGAATGCTAACCCGGTACTCAAAAAATGCTTGCTGAAGTCGGATGTGTTGGACCGAAAGGTGCAAATATCGCAATCAAGCTGTAAACTACGACACAACGCATTCAGTTCTCTGGACTACATTCTGTTACTAAGGCCTTTTAGGGTTTGGTAGCGGGAGATTGAGAACGAACGAAGCCAAGCCAAGTCACATCACACCAATTTTCCTGTAATGTGCTTTAAAAAAGAACCAAGTTTGACATTGGTGGTACAAAGTTGGTATATGTATACTGTTTATCAGTTGCTGTTTTGTTGCCATGTTCATGTTCGGGCAAACATTTTACTTCTATTTGTTTCAAAGTTTGTTGATAAATTAACTCTATTGTTTTTCTATCTCCTTGTGAATTATTTCCAACTTGCCCCCAATTATTGCCTTCACTATAATTTTTACTAAACTGCTTTCAGTGTGGAGTAAAAAAATAATTTACTTAATGAATTGAAATTGTATTGTAGTTGATTGTTAATTAATATATATTTTTATAAACCAAGAAACGAAAACTCAAGTGCTTATAATACATTTGTCATTGTAGTCATTGTCATTATCTATCAGCCTCATGATCTCCTAGCCTTAGAATCTCACAGCCTCAGGATCTACCAGCCTCATAGTTTCCTCTTCTTTGCCTCCATATCAAGTTTCATCTAGGCCTTTTATATTTATTTGCTTGACTTTCCATTACACGTGCCAATTGTTTCTTACGTGCATCCACATGTCAAGAACCTCTATGCTTTCTTCATATTGTTTGTTCACGATCCATGTGCATGAGCCATCCAGTGAGCCATCCAGTGAGCCATCCAGTGAGTTGTCCATCGCAAGCGAGGATGGCGAGATCATGAGACGGTTTTGTCTTGAGGAAGTAACTTGGACTGTATTTGGAGGATATTGAAGGAAAAACTGCGACTTTCTTCAACCTCATTCTCCGGTTCCGAGCTAACTTGGACAAGTAGCAAGACATAAGTCCAGAAGACTCGAAGTAACTCAGGATACAGACACTGTGGCCCCGCCTCTCTTGACACCAGAGTTCGCTTGAAACGCGATCGTTTCCCTTCATTTATATTTGTTTATTAACAACCTTTGCCATATTATGGTTATTTAAAAAATAAATGAACTCCTATATTTAATACGCCCATGAGTGGCAGAATTAATAGAGAACGTGCTTCTCATGTCACATGTACTGGATTCTCTCCCTAGTTAGAACGCTCCAATATTTCCTAGCTGTAAATGGGCACCTGATTAACTAGCAGGGAAGGCGAGCTGGCCACCCCACCTCAAAAAAGGATGAGATCTGTTAGGAAAACGAATCTACGACCTAATCCCCGACAACAGTACTTCCATGAACCTACTTTTACCTCAACATATGCATTATTTCTGTAATGGTACATGCTTGCTTTTAGCGAACAGATCTGCTGATGCTGTTCCTTCTTCTTTCTTTTGTCTTCTTCTTCTTCTTCTTCTTCTTCTTCTTCTTCTTCTTCTCATTCTTATTTTGTTAATTTTCTTCTTCTTTACTATTTTTCGCTCTATGTGAAACATATGATCACTAGCTTGCCCCATGTAGGAAACTTGTTTCAATGTATTCATGTATCTTTTTGCAGTGGCCGTTTCTGTAGCAAATCGTAATACATGATGATGTTGTTAACACCACTATCAATTTTCATTAGTAGTCTTTTAGCACATGCTTTGATGGTTAAAGTGTCCTTAAAACTTTCTCACACGGGTGCATCAATGCTGCATCAGCTGTACATTTAGAAATTATGATTATTCTCACAGACATTCAGCTCTGGTATACCTCAAACATGTTCAAAGATGTATCATGCTTTGATGTTAAGTAGACAGAACCACAGCGCTGATTTTGTCTTTTGTGTACTAACGTCAGGTGAGTAATTGTTTCCGGATACTAATGTAGCTACTTGCTACGAATATCGATTATTATCGATTAGTCTCGTGTCCTTTCCAGGCTAAACATTTTTCTTAGGGACTTTTGTTAGCTTCTTTATTGTGAAATCATTCAAAAATATTTCCTTTAGTCTAACAATTGTTAATGATGACACCGTGTCTGGGGTGTCTAGTTGGACGAATACCCTAATATTTTATTTTCTGTTGTCTGGTGTATATGTTTTATGTTGCCTGGTGTATATGTTTTATGTTGTCTGGTGTATGTTTTATGATGTCTGGTGTATATGTTTTATGTTGTCTGGTATATATGTTTTATGTTGTCTAGTGTATATGTTTTATGTTGTCTGGTGTATGTTTTATGATGTCTGGTGTATATGTTTTATGTTGTCTGGTATATATGTTTTATGTTGTCTAGTGTATATGTTTTCTGTTGTCTAGTGTTTATGTTTTCTGTTGTCTAGTGTTTATGTTTTCTGTTTTCTAGTGTATATAAAAAAAACAAAATGGCGCCCAACTGGACGCAAAATTAATTTTTACTCCAGTGTTTTAGTTCACCATTGATGACTCCGGGCCATGGATTCGACAGGAAGTTAACACTCGTTGATCATTGATGACTCCGGGCCATGGATTTGACTGGAAGTTAACACTCGTTGATCATTGATGACTCCAGGCCATGGATTTGACTGGAAGTTAACACTGTTGATCATTGATAACTCCGGGCCATGGATTTGTCTGGAAGTTACACTCGTTTACCAAGGATGACTCGGGGCCATGGATTCGACTGGAAGTTACACTCGTTGACCATTGATGACTCCGGGCCATGGCTTTGACTGGAAGTTAACACTCGTTGATCATTGATGACTCCGGGCCATGGATTCGACTGGAAGTTAACACTCGTTGACGACTTACATTGTTTGTGTTCACGGAAACGCGTTGACGTTTTCCATTTGGATTAGTTCGTTTGTTTATTCTGTGGTGTTTTCCCCTCCGATGTTGACAACACGAATAATTTGCTTGTGTAGGTGACTTTAATAATGGAAGTACAGGAAAGGAAAGATCATCTCACGAATGCTGCTTAGAGTTCCACGGTGACACCTCTTTAGAACGAAACAGCAATGGATAGAAACTTATTAACTAATGTATTGAGCAGGGGCTAATAATAACAAATACCATCTTCCAGCTCCGGCGCAGTCAAAACGGGGTACATGTGGAACAGCACAGAATATAGCGTCCCAAATCGATTTCATTCTCACCAGACACAGGCAGAGAAGAAACATAACATATTCTAGGGTTATTCCTAACATCTGTATGGATACTGACCATCGACCGATGTATACCGAGGATGAGGTGGATAGACAACGTAAAAGAGACCCGCCGTAAAATGGGAAAAATATTCCTCGAGCCACGAGAGAGGCGAAAGACAAATACATATCACGACACTGGACTACAACCCAGTAGAAAGTGAGACGACAAAAGAAAAAAAAGAAGAAGAAAGAAGAAGGAGATACAATGGGTTGACGCCAGAAGATCAGAAAGTTATACCTAGCTATACTTCTTCTTCGTACGCTGTCAGACGTCAACTATACCCAGCTAGACAAAGCTTGGAAATCCGAATGTCAGCTCAGTCAACTCAACAATACAAAGTTTTAGCGCCCGAGAGTCAGCTGAGTCCACCCATCTACATAAAGTATGAACGTCCGAGAGTCAGTTCTGTCCACCGATCTACATTTAGCTTAAACGTCCGAGAGTCAGTTCTGTCCTCCGATCTACATAAAGTTTGAACGTTCGAGAGTCAGCTCAGTCTACCGATCTACATAAACAAAGCTTGAAAGTCCAAAATTCTGACCGGTTGAAAGACGCGTGTCGTGACAAGAGAACCTGGTTGGTTCAGTTCCTTGTCACTACACGCCCGTCTTTACAGTTATAAATGAATTCACTACTTGCAGTTGGATAAGTTAAGAGGTAACAAATGAAACTGATGACCTCGACTCAGAACATTCTGTGACCTAGTAAAGTGAATCACCTGCTAGAGTAGCTGCTATCTGACTACATTTACTATTCTCCTAATACAAAAGGTTGATTGCTCTTTAAAAACTACTTTGTTCTACACCACTTTCCTTGATTATATAGTTTATTACTTTTTTTGTTTTTGTTTTTTTGCTTTCGCCTTATTTCTCTAATCCCCAAACCGGTGTGCGTTGCACCGTGGTTTTTATTTTGCGCCTGTCGCCCCAGTACATCCGACTTCAGCAATGCATTTTTATGTAAGGACCTGCTTCCTCATGTATTTTTTAAAGGTTTGCTTCCTCGGAGTAACGGCCGGTGCTGGGATGGGGAACGAACCCAGCACCTTCTGGTTGTGAGCCGTGTCACTTAACCCCTAGCCCAAGCCGTCCCCGTATCTAATTATATTCTCCATGGTTTTAGGGAACATCAGTTAAACTATACACCAGAATACGGCTTCTTGGCCTACAGCATGTCAACTATTGAGCACATTTTCTTTCTGCGGGTCAGATTTAGACATTTCGTGAATCCAATTGAAGGTCGAGGAATGCACTTACATATAGATATTACATATAGATAGTTACTTGTAATAATAAATGAACAATGACTCAAAGATTCGACATTGTTGCATCCCATATGTGCTCATCTCTTTCAATGTTAAATGTGTCTACGACAGAGCAATAATTCCGTAGCTCCCGTGGTGGCTTGAATATTGTCTTGACATCATCGGGTACCCATTTACAGCTGAGTTGACTGGAAGAAGCTGTCATACCGTGGACAGACTTCATACATGCATTTTCTGTCAAACCGAGAATGACGTCAATCATTTTACTCAAGAACTCACATTTTTTGTGAGGTCACTCCCATCCAATTTATTAATGTTCTTCTTCTTCTTCTTCTTCCTCTTCTTCTTCTTCTTCCTCTTTTTCTTCTTCTTTTTCTTCTTCTTCGTACGCTATCAAACGTCAACCTGTATTTTTTCTAAAAAAGCGGCGGTCAACATGAGGCTGTCCACACTGCATTAGAGCTTGTCTAGTGTTGCCACTGGTGATGGCTATATGTGCTTTCTCTGGTCCTCGTATGTCGGGCAGTTTTGCAGCAGATGTTCAGCGGTCATTTCAGTTTATTGAAAAGGTGGTACCTCAGTCTGTTGTGGCCTGTGCGGAGTCTGAAGACCACAACTTGCTCTCTTCTGTTCAACTGGCAATAACCATCATTTTTTGTGTAGCCAGTATGTTCTGTTTCCCATTTGGCCATGTATCTGGCTCTAAAAAGCCTTTTGGACTCTTCGTAGATCACACTAGAATCTGGTTGTGGTAATCTTGCACCTTCTTTTGCCAGTCTGTCTGCCTCCTCGTTGCCTTGGATGTTACAGTGGGATGGAACCCACTGTATCACTACTCTTTTTGGTGCGTACTGCTGGCATAGTTGACAGAGTACTGCTCTTAAATCATTAAGTTCAGTATTTTTCTGGCTTTTTAGTGCTGTGACTTCGGCCAGGGCATCTGTAAACAGGACTATCTGGCTTTCATTTATTTTGCCTGTCAGCACTGCTTCTATTTCAGCCCTCAGTACCTCTGCCTCCGCTCTGAAATTGCTTGAGTATTTTCCAGTTGCCACTGACAGTGTTATTTTTCTACCATTTGTTAGGCTCAGGAATACCCCTGCCCTCCGTTCTGTGTTGTGTTTGTTAAGAACCGTCGGTGTATGCATGGGTCCAGTTCATGCTTGGGTAATTTTTCGTTATGTACCTCAGTGTTATGTCTCTTCTTTCTTTTTCAGTCGGACTGTTTTTGTTTCCAATACCTGGTATATTTTCTACCACCTCTGGAATGATATGCTGCTTCCAGGTAGATTTGTGTACAGTAGGGATGGGCTTTGGTGTTAATGTGTTCATAGGGTCTTTGCTCATCTTTGCTTTGGATTTTTCTGCAAAATTTCTCCGCTTTACTTTCCCATTTCCAAATCAATTTAGTCTCTGATGCATTGGATGGTCTGTCAGTCTTCTGAGTTTCTCTGCTTGCTGCTGTGCTCTGCAGTCTCTTCTGTCGGTCATGGAATTCAGATTTGTAATCTTTTCAAGTTCTACAATTGGCGTTGACTTCATGCCTCCTGTTATAACTCTCATGACTTGGTTTTAAAGTTTCCTAATTTTATCAAAGTTCGCCTTTGCTGCTGTTGTCCATGCCGCAATGCCATACTCGAGAACTGGTCTCACTCTTCCAGTGTACAGTTTCTTTAGTATACATTCGTCTGCTCCCCAGCTTGTGCCAGCAAGATTCCTCATGATTGCCATTCTTTGTCTGGCTCTCATTCGGTTTCTCTCGATCTGACTTTTCCATGTCATGCGCCGATCAAATGTGACTCCCAGATAGTTTGGGTTGTCGCTTGGATGCATACATTTGCCGTTAAGACCCATTTTGGTGTACTGGAGTTTGTTTGAAAGCGAGAATATCGTACATGCTGTTTTTTCCTCATTTATTTTGACCAGCCATGAGTTCCCCCACTCCTCCAACGATGTTAGGGCCTGCTGCACCCGATTATTTGCTATGGTGAGATTTTTTTCAGAGTTCCACATAGCCAGATCGTCTGCAAATATGGAGCTGGGGACTCTTCTTGGTATATTCTCTGTGATGTTGTTTATATACACCAGGAAAAGTGTGGGTAACAGTACCCCCCTTTGGGGTATTCCCTGCTCAAGTGTCACCTTTTTGCTCATCTGCCCTTGTACTTGAACTCTGGCTGTTCTGTTTTCGAGGTAGTGGCTGATCCATCTGTACATTTTCCCACAAACTTCACTTCTTCGTAGCTTGACTTTAAGTCCTTCTTTCCACACCTTGTCAAAGGCCTTCTCTAAGTCCACCAAACCGCTACTGTGTGTTTTTTCTCCTGTTACGCATCCTCTATTTCGTGGGCTATGAGAGTGATCTGGTCCTCAGTGGATCTGTGCTGTCTAAAGCCTGCTTGCTGTGGAATTAGTATATGTTTTTCTTCCAGGTGCCACGTCATTCTGGTGTTTATCATACGCTCCATCAGTTTTCCTACACAGCTCAGTAGACTGATAGGCCTGTATCCACTTGGATCTGTTCTATATTTATCTTTTTTTTGGTACTGGTATAAGTACAGCGTCTTTCCATGCCTGCGGTACAATTCCCCTTTTCCAGCTTTGGTTCAGAACTGACAGTAACTTCCTTTTTGCTGTTTGGACCAACCCCATCAGCATTTCGTTTGTTACCCCATCTTTTCCGGGCGATTTATTGTTTTTTAAAGTTCTCATGGCCTCTTCCATTTAATTCATTGTTAGTTTTGCCATCGTGTGCTCCTCTGGTGCCATATTGATGTTGTCGTTGCTCTTATGTTCTTCACTAATGTCTGTGTGCATGTCTGTAGGGAGGGATATCAATGCGGTTTGCTCTGGCATAATGTTCTATAAAGGTGTTTGCTGCTTTTTTTGCAGAAAGCATGTTTTCTTCGCCCTGCTTGATGGTAATTTGTTTATTTGATGGTATTTCGTCATTCATGGCTCTGACTAACTTCCATAGTTTGTTCCCTTCTTTACCGAAATTGAGGCTTTCTGTTTTGTTTTTTCAGCTGTCTCTTGTTATTTGGGTTAGTGTTCTTTTGTATTTCGCCGTGATTTCTTTGAGGGCGATATTTGCCTCTATAGATTGTTCTCTCTCTGCCATGTTCCTAGCATTTGAAACTTCGTCTTCCGCTTTCTGCAATTCATCATTCCAATATGGCTTGTAGTTTTTCCTTGCCCCTCTTGTGATGGTTTCGGTGACTGCTTGCATTATTGCTTTGCTTAGGCTTTCCACCATAGGTTTCATATTGGAATTCCGTGTGTTGATAGTTTCACACAGCCCATCTGTCAGAATTGCAAATCTGTCCCAGTCGGCTCGTTTATAGTTCCAACGTGGGAGCGGTTTTATTTCCTGTGGGCCTACTTCCATATCAATTTCTAGCCTAATTGGCCTGTGGTCGCTACCTGCCAATTGGTTGAGCACCTGGCGGTCTATTTTGTGGTGAATATCCACCGTGGAAAAGGCCAAATCTGGATTAGAGGTGGTATGTCATGTTCTAGAATAGAAGCTAGGGCTGTCCTCCGGCCTATTGATAAGATAGAGATTTGTGTCTATCTCCCAGTCTTCCACTTCATCACCTCTGTTGTCTATCTCCGAATATCCCCATCTCTCCGAGTGGCTGTTGAAGTCTCCAACTACTATGCAGTTGGAGTCTTTGACTTCCATACTCGAGAGCGACAGGTCTTTATTTGGTGGTCCGTACAGGTTGAAGATGCGGATCTTCGTCTCTTGAGCCATTATGTCAACTCCTACAATTTATGCTTGTTCGGTGTGATTGACAGCTACCGCGCAACTCGGTATGCAGTTACGAGTCGGTATGATGATATGATATGATATAATGGACTATGTACTAGTTTGTACTATCCCGGAAGAGAGGCAGTCCAGTGTGTCTGTGTCCCAGGATCGTCACGTCCTGCCAGAAACGTATCATATGCATGCGAGTGGGGTATCTCCTTGCTCCCTTTATTTTCTCGGCTCCTCTGCAGTGATGGTACGCCTAGCATTCCCCGCCACCTAAGAGGTTGTCACACTAGGGCAGAAGTGCAATGTCCGCTGGCCTGCATCTCTTCTCCGTCCATTGGGATGACTGATAGCAGACAGAGGTAAAAAGCGAGGCATGAGTGCATTTAACCAGGGGACAAGCCTGGTCATGATAAGGATATGTTGTTCGCCTAGTGTGCGGACATATCTCATGATCAGAGGCTGAGTCTCGACAGTTCGCAGTGAGGTGGCTGCTCTACTGCTTACGACACCCCGACCGAGAACTAAGTCTTCTACTAGTGGTATCACACCTCAACGCCGCATGGGGTGAGTATTGAGCAGCTCCCCGCGCGCTTAGATCGACGGGACGGCAGAGACCTCTTTCTGCAGCTCGATTGGGTTGGGCTGAGACGCGAGCCCCAGGTCCCAACCATGTCGTTGCCTCCCGTCGCAGTGGTACTGACATTCAGGGCGGGATTCCGGCTTAGAGGCGTTCGGTCGTAATCCCTCAGATGGTAGCCTCACACCATTGGCTTATTAGCCGGGCACGTGGATGAAGTGTCTGAGACCTGCGACTCCTCTCGAATTGAGCAGGATTACCGTAGCAACGCCCTGTCATTAGTAGGGTAAAACTGACCTGTCTTCCGAGGGTCCAATACCAGCACCCGTTCCCTATTTGACCCAAACGAATCAAGAGAGAGCTTTTAGTCAGTCAATGACCAAGAGTCTGAAACCTGCGATTCCTCTCGGATTGAGCAGGATTTCCGTAGTAACGCACAGTCATTTGTAGGGTAAACCTGACCTGTCTTCCGAGGGTCTAATACCAGCACCCGTTCCCTATTAGACCCAACGAATCAAGAGAGAGCTATTAGTCAATGACCAAGTGTCTGAAACCTGCGACTCCTATCGGATTGATCAGGATTACCGTAGCAACGCCATGTCATTAGTAGGGTAAAATTGACCTGTATTCCGAGGGTCTAATACCAGCACACGTTCCCTATTAGACCCAACGAAAGTACTCTCGGCCTGTCATTCATTTCAGTGTTGGCGTGTTGAGTCAAATTAAGCCGCAGGCTCCACTCCTTCCGTCAATTCCGTTAAGTTCCAACTTTGCAACCATATATTAATGTTTAATTCAGCGTCTCCTGCCGGCGATGAAACCTCTTCTCTGTCTTTCTTTACCTCTATCATCTTACATTCAACTTTTTTGCAGTCACTAGATATTTCATGGTCTTTTCAAAAATATGTTTAAACGAATTTAGTCTGTCTTCCCGGTATTTGATTGCTGTAACCACAACACATACACTGCCATTATCGTGAGATCAGTTTACACTAATTGAGATTAATGATGCCACCAGAAAGCTAAAGAACCCCAAAGCGGTTGGCGACGATGAAATTACTATGAAGTGTGGAATGAGAAGAGTTCCCCCCCGCCCAATGAGAAGACGGCCTTATTATCAAAATACCTATCGGATTGCAACAAATGGCGTGACGTAACATTACTAACAGTGTCAGAAAAAGTGGTATGTAAAGTGATGCTAGAGAGACTCAAGAGTGACAGGGGATGAACAACTCAGAAACGAACAGACTACATTTTGACCAAAACGATCATGCATAGACCAAATCTTAACCATCGGAACAGTTTGAGAAGAATCTATGGAAATGCAATATCCAGTTGTTATAAACTTCATTGATTTCCTAAAGACGTTGGGCAGTCTTCACCGCCCATCACTTTGGAGAATCCTAACAACTATGACTTTCCATCCAAATATATTCAACTTATAAAAGCATTGTACACTGGTGCCCAATGCTGTATTCGGATATTTCTACTGATAAACATGTCTGGGTTCCATTTCGAAAAAGAAGTGAAACAAGGTTGCATTATGTCACCACTTTTATTTAGTATAGGCATAGACTGGGTAGTGCCTAATTTTCCTCAGAACAAACATTTAAGCAAACAATAAAGGGATGCTAAGGGCTTAGAAGATCTTATTTTCTCAGATGATTTGACTCCTCTAAGTGCAAGTGTTGAGAGTACATAAGAAAGTATAGACATATTTTGCCAACTTTACGGACATATAAGAATGCTGATAAATACTTTGAACACAAAAATCATGAATCTTATTGCAAGTCGAAAACACTGAGCAAATGCATTAAACGGAGGTCGTTCACTTCCAACACCATATCAGTATTAACATAGATCACCAGAGAGCCCGCCATTATGGGTCTCAACAACATACTAATGGCATCAGACCAATCTACATTGAGAGCACTGAGTTCTTCCTTACGCTCCGCGTTTGGCGCTGGTAAACATGAACATAAGTAGATAGACAGATAGATAAAAAAATATATAGATGGATAGATAAATAGATAGAGAGATAGATAGATAGATGGATAGATGGATGGATGGATGGATGGATGGATGGGTGGATGGATGGATGGATGGGTGTATCGATGTATGTATGTATGTATGTATGTATGGATGGATGGATGGATGGATGGATGGATGGATGGATGGATGGATGGATGGATGGATGGATGGATGGATGGATGGATGGATGGATGGATGGATGGATGGATGGATGGATGGATGGATGGATGGATGGATGGATGGATGGATGGATGGATGGATGGATGGATGGATGGATGGATGGATGGATGGATGGATGGATGGATAGATAGATAGATAGATAGATAGATAGATAGATAGATAGATAGATAGATAGATAGATAGATAGATAGATAGATAGATAGATAGATAGATAGATAGATAGATAGAATCTGCCATTCTGTTATTCAGATAAAAGAAGTGTCTGATGTCAGGTAGCTAAATGTTGTTTAAAATCATTTCAGTCTATTGATTTGGAGTGCTATATTAGACCAAGGATGGGGGAGGGGTTGAGGTAGATTGAGGGGAATGGGTGAAATGGGGAGTGGCGGCGAGGTAGAGCTCGAGGTTATCCAGCTGATAAATTATAATATACACTATAGTGACGCCATGCGATAGAGCGGTGCTACGCAATGAGATATCTTGTTTTGGTTTCTCTGCCAGTGTGAGAGGTCAGGTTGTCGCGCAGAAGGGCGGTGCACACAGCACACCAACCTCCAGAAAGGGAATGGCGTTGAAAGCAGTTACTGCAGCTGTGAGATGGATCTCTGCTACCTTTTTTTACAGAGGCAGTTATCGTGGCAGACTCCCAATCCTTAGCTTAGATGGTACAGACGTGCTGGCTAAGACATGAGTGGATAGCCGATGTAGAGGTATCAGTCGTGCATGGGCTGGTGTAGATTTTCTATCCATCCTGTTCGGTCATGCTGGGGTTCAAGACAACCAAAGAGCTGGCATTCTGGCTTCATATGCGCCCATTTTAGACACATTAGATATGGATATGTGTACCATATTCTCTATCAATGGCCGTCTGCTAGATGATGACAAAGTAATTGATAAATCAGATATTCAAGTAAGGGCGGATTGAGGCTCAAGGGAGGATGGAGTGTGGCGCAAGAGAGGACGGAGTCGGGCACGAGAGAGGGCGGATTG
This sequence comes from Ariolimax columbianus, assembly GCA_036924085.1. Lineage (NCBI taxonomy): Eukaryota > Metazoa > Mollusca > Gastropoda > Stylommatophora > Arionidae > Ariolimax > Ariolimax columbianus. The sequence goes on from JAVGWX010000001.1 coordinate 21,018,847, forward strand.
GGGGTCAAGAGAGGATGGAGTGGGACGTAAGAGAGGGCGGAGTCGGGCGGAAGAGAAGACGGAGTGGGGTGCAAGAGAGGACGGAGTGGGGCACGAGAGAGGGCGGATTGGGGGTCAAGAGAGGATGGAGTGGGACGTAAGAGAGGGCGGAGTCGGGCGGAAGAGAAGACGGAGTGGGGTGCAAGAGAGGACGGAGTGGGGCACGAGAGAGGGCGGATTGGGGGTCAAGAGAGGATGGAGTGGGACGTAAGAGAGGGCGGAGTCGGGCAAAAGAGAAGACGGAGTGGGGTGCAAGAGAGGACGGAGTGGAGCGCAAGGGAAGACGGAGTGGGGTGCAAAAGAGGGCGGAGTAGAGCGCAAGAGAGGCGGAGTGGGGTGCAAGAGAGGGTGGAGTGAGGTGCAAGAGAGAGCAAAGTGGAATGCAAGAGAGAACGGGGTAGGGCGCAAGAGAGGACGGAGTGGGGCGCAAGAGAGGGCGGAGTAGAACGCAAGAGAGGACAGAGTAGGGCGCAAGAGAGGACGGAGTAGGAGTGTGTACAACCAGTGAGCTGCAGGGACCATCAGTATCTAAACACTTCGCCATTTGTTAGATAGACTGAGCACAAAAGGAATGCCCGGAGTGCAGGGAAGTCGATTATTAGGATCATTGTAGAACAGTATGACATCAAATACATAGTCTTTTACACAGTCTTGTTTGCACATTCCTCGAAAGTGCAAGTCTAGATAGGCGTACTTATTATTTCTGTTCTATGACCGAGTTGTTTATTTCTTAACATTATAAACACATTCTTCTTCTTCTTCTTCTGCGTACACAGTCAGACAGTAACCATTATTTTTTCGAAAAAAGCGGCGGTCATCCTGAGACTCTCGCCACTACCATAGAGCTTGTCTTGCAGTTCCACTGGCAATGGCCACATCTGCTCTCTCTGATCCCCGTATGTCGGGCAGTTCTGCAGCAGATGTTCAGCGGTCATTTTACCGGTACCGCACAGGCATTCGTCGGTACCACCTATCTTTAATTTGTTGAATAGGTGGTACCTCAGTCTATTGTGGCCAGTGCGAAGTCTGAAGACAACGACCTGCTCTTTTCTGTTCAACTGGTAATAGGCATCGTTTTTGGTGTAACCAGTATGTTCGGTTTCCCATTTGGTCATGTATCTGGCTTTGATAAGCCGTTTTGACTCTTCGTACGTCATACTGGTATCTATTTGTGGTAGTCTTGCACCTTCTTTTGCCAGTCTGTCTGCCTCCTCGTTGCCTTGGATGTTGCAGTGTGACGGGACCCACTGTACCACTACCCTTTTTGGTGCGGACTGCTGGCACAGTTTGCAGAGTGCTGCTCTTAAGTCATTAAGCTCAGTGTTTTTCTGGCTTTTTAGCGCTGTGACTACGGCGAGAGCATCTGTCAGCAGGACTATATGGCTCTCATTTTCACTGTGTGTCACCATTTCTTCCACTGCCGCCCTCAGTGCCTCTGCCTCCGCTCTGAAATTGCTTGTGTACTTACCAGTAGCGAATGACAGTGTTATAAACACATTCATCACGTTGGACTATTGTTATCCATTTAAACACACAAGTACTTTAAAGGAATAGCAGAGGATTATATAACTCAGAAACAATTACACAGCACATCAAAGAACAATTTGATTTCGGGAAATACGTAAAAATAAAACATAAATGACAATCTTCTTCGATCAACTGATGCTATGTTTCTGTCCGGGGAGGTTCACAAAGGTGACTATGTTTCAGTTCTTTGCCGGTCCCCCGCAGGTTTTTGGAAATTGTCGCTTTTCCTGGCCAGACTGGCTCTCTATAATCTGCATAACTTAACTAACTTAACTTAACGTCTTTATACTGGTTTATAATAATATGCAGAGTCTATATACAACCAGTTTCATTTGCATTACCTTGCTCTAAAAGCTATGCGCATCCAATTTATTCTTAAATGCATTAATTGTTCCAGCAACAACTACTTCCTGTGGCAATGCATTCAAAGAATTCACCACTCTGACAACAACAAAAAAATATATTTCCTAATAGCTAATCTGGACATTTCTTTAATTTGTAGCTATTCCCTCTTGTTCTTATGGGTGGTTGTATTTTGAAAAAAAAACTTGTTATAGTCTAATTTATCCTTTCCTTTGATTATCGTATAAACCGGTATTAAGTCACCTCGAATTCTTCTCTTTTCTAGACACCATAGGCCGGTTTTTGTTTTCCTCATAACTGTAATTCTAGATTCCCACTATCAGCTTTGTCGTTATTTTTTGTATCCTTTCCAGCATGTTTATTTCCTCTCTATGGTAAGGACTTCATACCTATACAGGGGGTCTAACTAAAGCTTTATACAGCTTGACTATCACTTCCTTGCTCCTATGTTTAATATTTCTTTTTATCATACCCAACATTGCATTTGCCTTTTTCACTGCTACCTGAACTTGCTCACTCCCCTTACCTGTATATCTATTATAACCCCTAGGTCTCTTTCCTTTTCTATCTTTCTAATATTGTTCTCGCACATTCTGTAATTAAGTTCTATATTGGATCTACCCTTTTGGATGACTGTACATTTATCTACATTAAACTCCATTTGCCAGATTACAGACCATTCTCGAATATTATTTAAATCTGACCTCAATATATCTACTTCTGCTTTAGATTAGACACTACTGCATAGTTTTGTGTCATCAGCAAATTTTGCAATCATGGATCCCATATCAATGTTCAAATCGTTTATACATACCAAGAACCTAATTGGTCCCAAAACCGAGACCTGTGACACTCTACTTTTCACTTCACATCACTTAGATTACTTCTTATTTATGCCCACTCTCTGCCTTCTTCCTGTTAACCAATTTTCAATCCATTTGGCAACTTCCCCACCTTTTCCATGTGATTTTAACTTTCTAAATAATCATTGATGAGGTACTCTATCAAAGGCCTTAGCAAAATCAAGATAAATAACTTCCACTGGCCCCCCTTTATCTATCCTTTACTTAAATGAATTATAATATATTTGTTAAGCACGGTCTCCTTCTATTAAACCCATGCTGACTATTTCTGATTAGATTAAACTAGTCTAAATGCATTACGATCTTTTCTTTGATTATTGACTCTAACAATTTACAGACTATGCTCACTGGTCTATAATTTACTGGATCTTATTTTTTGCCCTTTTGAATAAGGGGATCACTCCTACTTCTTTCCAATGCTGTGGAGCAATCTCTTTTGCAAGTGATTGAGAACATAATATAGCCAATAGTTTTGCTAGTTGGTCTCTAATTTCAAGCAGCGATTTTGGATGAATACCATCGTGACCTGGACATTTATCCACTTTCAACACTTCCAATGTTTTAAAAACCATTTCTTCTGTAACACAGATTGATATTAATTCCTCTGTATCAATGTCTCTTTGAAAAAATACATAGGCTTTGGGATCTTAGAGCAGTCCTTTTTTGTGTAAACTGTGCCAGAGTACTGATTGAGTAGATTAACTGCCTCCCTATTCTCACTTATTATTTTTCCTGTGCCTACCTTGTCTTTCGTTATTTATTTCAAACATAAAAAAGAAGCTTTTACTATCAGTCTTGATTTTCTGAGCAAGTTTTTTTTTTGAAGTCTATTTTTGCTGCTAAATTCACTTTTTGAGCTACGTTTTGCTTGTCCAAATATTTTAAATACGTTTCTTTAAAAAAAAAATGTTATGTGTTTGCCTCACCAGTTTATACTGGTGGAGGCGCGCCTATTCCACCCCAGATTGTAGTCAATTTGGGCGATATTAAGACGCAAAAACAAGTGTTTACATACGTGTGTGTATCTATTTGTACCTAGCCTGGTGTTTTCGTGATGTTCCTCCCGTTGTTCCTCGCTTTTTGATGATCCTCTCGTTGTCCTTCGTAGGTATTTGGTTGATATTTTCAATTTCTTGTGTTCTTTGTTTTACTCAGTCGAGTTTCTGAGGCAAAATATGCACAATTGTTTTCTTGGGACCATTTTGGGAATGAGTATGTTTATTTTCCTTCAAATTGATCCGGACCTCTTTAATTTATTTCCTGATTTATATATATATATATATATATATATATATATATATATATACATACATACATACATACATACATATATACATACATACATACACATATCCCTTTAATATTTTTTCTTTAAGTGTCAAATCATCATCATACATTTTATAAAAACACGTTTCTTTTAATTTACCTGCCTCTATATATTTTTTCCATGCTTTATTTTTAGCTTTTCTGTATTTAACTACAAATCTAGTTATCCACTTTCTACGCTTGGGGTTTACCTCCCTACATGGAACACATTCCTCTTTTAGCTTTTCTAGAACTGTTTTAAGACTCTTTAATTCTTGTTAAGTGGGACAATCCTGCAGGGTATGTTCAGGTGTTTGCTTGGGTTGCATGTGAGGGCGTATCTCAGACCCATGTTGTGGAGGTGGGCTTTGCGTCTACAATGTCCCGTTCTCAGTAACGTTTTTTGTCTGCCCATCTCTGCCATGTTTGCTGTGCCGTAATTTTCTGGTTTGTATTCTTTGTGTTGGTCTCTCCATTTTGTCCTCATGGACTGTTTTATGAGGGCCTATGCTTCTTGATAGGAATGTGGGTGGCTAGTCTTCGTGATGGCACTTCCGACTTTTGCGAGTACATCTGCTTTCTCGTTTCCAAGAATACCATAGTAGGCTGGAATCCAATGTAGGACTAGGTCTGTTTTATTTAGACGGAAACCAGTTGTTATACTTTATTTCACGTAAGAGCATATTTCGTTTGAAGCTTGAGATGGTTTGGAGTACGCTCCTGGAGTCTGTTAGAATGACAGTTTTTCCTTGCAGTTGTGTTTTGGCTGATAAGAATGTGAGTTGTTGCATGTACAGCCGTTGCTTCGGCTGTTTAATTGGTATATGTTTCTCTTACTGGTATGGAGTGCTTATCAAATTAATGTAACAATTACGAATCGTTCTGTGTAACAAACAGTCTTACATTGTTACATATATTCTCTCTTACTGTTTTGAAGAGAACTATAACAGACACACATACACATAAATCACAAGAACTCTGAGAAAAGGGTCTTCGGCTGGCAGATGGTTGTGAGTTTACAGAGAAGCATTAGCATTCAACATACTGCTACATAAGCTAATAGGTATGTGCAGTGGAAGGCCACTTTGTACTCGAATCTTAATGTACATGTTTTAAAAAAACTTATTTCGAGTTCAGGTTTATAACATCAAAGAAAACAAATAACAATTCAAAATTGTGATATATTTTTACAGCATAAAAATCAGTAATTGATGGAAATGAATACAGACGACTATTATGAGAGAACATCATTAAAACTCTTATGGAATAAAGACACAATTTAAAAAACAACAACGATAAACACAAAAAGCAGAAAGTTGTGAGGATTAATGATCGTCATTACCAGTCAGTAATGCACAAGTTAGAGGGATAGATTTCAGCTTTTATTTTCATCTGTCAAACATTTTTAATAAATACCTCGTAACAAAACAAAGAAGCGCTAAAAATTGAATATTTCAAAAATATAAACAGAGAAATGAAACCAGCAGGTGATCGGTAAAACATAAATGCGCCCATGTAAACATATCCGCTTCCATGGTCTTGTCAAGTCTCAGCGCAATAAATTTTCAAATCTGTACTCATTATAAAACTTAATACGTTAAAAGCAAGCGTATCACAAATCTTAACGAAACCCAACAGCCAGCAGAGCGTCCCGGGTGTATGCAAAAAGTTTCAATTAAAAAAATATTAACAGACACAGATGTGAGGGCACGGTAGGAAAACAGAAACACGATAATAAGGAAATAATTTTTGTAAACACACACAAGAAAACTAGCATAGATGTACTCGTCTTCTTTGTTTATACACTTTCAATTTAAGATAAGCCTTTTTTTTGGTAATTTCTTTCATCCAGGTATAGATGTAAAAGAGAAATGAAACAAGGATGTGCATTATCTTCTTGTCTTTTTAATATCTATACAGAATAAATATTCAAACAAATAGTAGGAATCTCTTCTGTCAACAATATATACACATCTGTTAAGAGTTTCATTTATATTTAAACATAAAGAAAACAATGACTATGAGACTTGGCAATAGATACAAGAAACTGTATCCAGATACAAATAAAAGATCAACTACTGGAACATGTACAGAGTTTCTCCTATCTAGGGCATATAATAACGGAAGAAGGCAGGTGTGAAAAAGAAATCAGAAAGAGAATTGGTATGGTCAAGATGGTATTTAGCACCATGCGACATCCACACGGATACATCATTAACTGAAACATGAGAGTTGTCAGGTTGTATGCATACTCGTCCTTGCTTTTTAGCGCAGAAAAATGGACACTGAATCAATAGTTGGAAAAGAGAATGGAAACCTGCTAAGTGTGTATATATAGAAGATTGGGTCGAATTTTGTAGAAAACAAAAAAAACAATTAAAGAAGTATTGAAAACGTTGAAGTGAAAAGAGAATTAATGACAGCAATCAGGGTTAGACAGTTTGATACTTTGGACATGAAACAAGATATGCCTAACTTGTTGATTCCATTCTAGAGGGTAAGGTGGACGGCTGTCGTACAAGAAGCAAAATACGTTAGAGTGGGTAAATAACATCTGGAGATGGACTGGAAAGAGCCTGTCAGATTGCAACATTACGGCAAGAAATAGAATACACAATAGATCCATTGCAGCCGACCTTCGATGTGGAGTTGGTGCTCGAGCTGAGCTTTTTTTGCATTTTTTCCAGTTCTTCCTTTACCTTCATGTTTATTCCCCCCCCCCCCAAAAAAAAATCCTTCATTTCTTCCTATTTCTGTCTACAAGTTCTTCCCATTTCTTCCCATTTGTCAATCATCTCTTTTCTCCTCTCCTCCCCCATCCACAATTCTTCCTATTTCTGTCCACCAGTACTCTCTATATCTACATATTTCTCAATCTCCCCCCGTCCCGCATCCTCTTTTGTTAGTTCTACCAATTTGTGTCCCTAGTTCTTTCCATCTATTTACCAATTTTTGTCCTTAGTTCATTCCATCTATTTACCAATTTTTGTCCCTAGTTCTTTCCATATGTTTACCAATTTTTAGCCCTAGTTCTTTCCTTCTATTTACCAATTTTTAGCCCCAGTTCTTTCCATCTATTTACCAATTTTTGTCCCTAGTTCTTTCCATCTATTTACCAATATTGTCCCTAGTTCTTTCCATCTATTTACCAATTTGTGTCCCTAGTCCTTCCCATCTATTTACCAATTTTTGTCTCTAGTCCGTCCCATCTAATTACCAATATTTGTCCCTAGTCCTTTCCATCTATTTACCGATTATTGTCCACAGTCCTTCCTCTCTGTGTACGTATCTTTGTTTTTAGTACTTCTCATATCTTCATTTATCTGCGAGGCACTTCTCATGCTTTACTTATTTCTACCCTCCCGTTTTCTTAATGTCATCATACCGCTGCCATCTTTTCTTCCCGACTATTATTTCAGCTGCCAGTTTTTTTTCCAAGTCTACACATTTCTGCCCTAGCTCTACCAAAGTCGAATTATTTGAACCAATATCTCTATCCATGACGTATAAGTTATGCTCCTAATTCTTTCCATAACTTTATAAATGTTCCCACCAGATCTCACTATGCTTTATTTCTGCATCAGTTTCCTGACGAATGTTATTATGTCTGAAACCAGTTCTTCTTGGGTCTTATTATTGTTTCCCCAGTTATTTCTATGTCGTGTTTTTACTGCTCCCGGCTATTCCCACAACGTACTATTTTCGCTCTAATTCCCCTCCCTCCTTACACCCCCATGTTTCATTATTTCTGTTCCCAGTTATTCTCATATATATTTTTTGTATATCTTCAATTCTGAATTCTGCCAACACCTTAATTTTTTTGCATCCAATTCTGCTAACACCTTAATTTTTCTGCATCCAATTGTGCCAACACCTTAATTTTTCTGCATCCAATTCTGCTAACACCTTAATTTTTCTGCATCCAATTCTTCCCATATCTTTATATTTCTGGCCCAAGTTCATCCTATATCTAAATATTTCTGATCCAAGTACTTTGTATATCTAAATATTTCTAGTCCAAGTTCTTTAGATATCTAAATATTTCTTTTCCGAGTACTTTACATATCCAAATATTTATATTTCAAGTACTTTACATATTTAAATATTTCTGGTTCACGTACTTTACATATCTAAATATTTCTGGCACAATTTATTTTTATGCCTTATTATTTCTGACCCAAGTTATTTCCATGCCCTATTATTTCTCACCTAAGTTATTTCCATCCCTTATTATTTCTGACCCAAGTTATTTCCAAGCCTTATTATTTCTGACTCAAGTTATTTCCATGCCCTATTATTTCTGACCCAGGTTATTTCCATGCCTTATTATTTCTGACCCAGGTTATTTCCGTGCCTTATTATTATTTCTCACCCAAGTTATTTTCACGCCTTATTATTTCTGACCCAAGTTATTTCCATGCCTTATTATTTCTGACCCACGTTATTTCCATGCCTTATTATTTGTGCCCCCATTTCTATGCACGTCTGGTTATTTCTCATCTTATTTCTTCCTTTATGTTTATTTTTCTACCACTAGTCATTCCTAACTCTTTACATTTCTGCCGTTCAGTCACTCCCAACTCTTTACATTTCAGCCGCTCAGCCACTCTCAACTCTTTACATTTCTGCGTCCAGTTATTCCTTTACATTTATATTTGTGCCACCAGTTGCCACGGCTTGCTTTCCCCCACTGGCTCTTCTAAAGTCTTCTCTTTACTTATTTACCCCCCTGGCTCTTTGTCCTTTTTTCGCTCACTGTGAATGGAACATACAATTACAAAGCAGTTATGAATTAAAAGACAACTTGACAATTAGCATTGAGGATTAGTGCAAGGAGTTGGAGATGGAAAGCACCGGGGTCAGCGGTAATGATACTGTGGGTTACATAATACAGCTAAATACATACCCTGCTAAACTGTCTTCTAAAACACAAACGTATCAAATTCTCTCTCACAGTCAATACTTGTCAGGTCGTCGTACCTGCCAGGTTAGTTTGAGGTGAAAATAATGCACATTGGAAGTCACTATTTTGCGGGCGTTTATCCGAATATAAGAGATGGCAACCATAAGGAAACATGAACCATAGCACTTTGCGTCCTTCTACAGTAATGGTTTTTGTAGAAATGTATTTTATACGATCAAACTCCTTGCTCCATACACAACTCCCTTTGTCGCTTCTTACAATATGCATGGAGACGAAGTGGTCCTATTCTTCCCGCCACAGTAAGGGGATAGTGGATCCACTCGAAGAACATCAAATTTTTTGCTATTAAAATATGCTTCCTAGATTAATTCCCTGGACTTGTTACTGGATCTAGTCTGGGAATATCAGATTATTTACTGGTATTAAAATATGCATTCTCGATTCATTCCCTGAAAGGGAATTCGTAAATATCTCACCACCTCGCCAGTCGATGTTTTTCAACAGTGTATTTAAAATTCGTTGTTGTTATGTCTTAAATTTGCTTCAAGATTTCACAATTATTTGGTTTGATCTGGTACTTTATTAACTGCATTCCCTTATCTGCTATAGAAATAATCTTTCTCTGATTAAAATAATCTGTCTCCGCGTACCACGACTTGAAACATATTTTCTGTCTCACTTGACATCATATAGCCTTACATTTCAACGTGAAATACACTTACCTGCTAACTACCTGAGAAAAGCACCTTTTCTCCAGTGCTCAATTCCTGCTCTACCTGCTGGTTCTTATCTCGTCTCACACGGCCCTAAGATGCTAATCTCAAGTTCTTCATGTTTCACATTTGCAGATGCTGGTTCATCCAGGTTCAATTAATTCCCGTACATTCACGGGGCTATGTCGGGTAATATTTGGTTTCAAAGGAAACAAAACCGGCCCTTAGTTCGTAGGCTTGCAAGAGCATCAATTTATCAACAACGCTAGATATTTGCAGGTAAATATGGCAGCGCGTGCTACAAGACGATTAGCAGACGTGTACAAAATATTTTTCTCTGATTAGTCTTATCCCGAAAGAGAGCATCAGTTCAAATGGATTAGAAAACATACGTAGTCACCTTTTTTTATTTTAGCACTTACGACATAAGTAAAGTTTGCAGAATTGTTAATTAATGGATTAATTTGTATTGTTGGGGTTGGACTTTTGTCGATTTCCTCTTTGTTTGGCCTCATGAAGAAGGTTAAATGTTCAAACGTGTCGAAGAAGTGCGGAAGCTAAACACAGAACAGAGAGCGATAAACAACGCGGTGTATACATGTAATGTATCGGGCTGAGCATGGTGGAGGAGAGGTAGTAAGAATTTCATGACTTGATAGAGGAAATAGACAATATTGTTAGCCAAGGTTGATTCGATATTTATACTATGACTAAACGAATTAGGTGCTGACAGAAAACAATTGTTACAATTTTGGACATATTACAACATAATATGGAAGATACAAAATACCAACCGAGCAGAGATTATGTATTGTTAAAAATTACCCCAGCAAAACAACCAGGAATCTGACATTACGATTCACACATAAATAACAAACAATGTACAAATGAGATTGGAAATATGTTATACATATAAACATTCACCCCTATTGCTATTATTTGCCTTATAAGTAAAAATATGATTAAATACGCAATTTTAAAAACAAATTTACACATACAGAATTAGAGCGAAACATTTCAATGAAACAAACGAACAAATTAGGATCCAAACATATTTCGTTTGTCAGTCAGCTTTCTGACATTACTGTCTTCGTACGTCCTTCTGCCCTCTCAACACTGTCTACTATAAACATACAGACACACAGCAGCTATCTTTTTAACAGTTATTCTCACCCTCAATTTTGCCATGACTCGCCCTTCGTGTTTCCACAAGGGATAGGCCTTTTTCGTCTATGCCAGGAATACTCAAACTTTCAGCGAAAGGTTCACGAGACAACTGACTTCTTCCGCAAGGGTATCTGCCCTGAAAATATCCTTACCTGTTCTTCAGAGGGTCTTCTCTACCTCTCGTACTGGCGCTCTAACTCTTTCCCATCGGCCTCCCTCTGAGCATGTGAAACTGGTTCCTATTTTTTATTCTCACAGCACCTCTATCCATGGATCTTAATCCGCCATCTCTCCATCCTGCATTTCTATCCATGTACACTTAAGCTTATGCCTACAGACGGAATAAAAGTTGCGTGACTTGTTTGTCAGAAGTCGAATGTGTTAATTCGTTAAGTATGTATCAAGTAGCAAGTGTTATTGTTACTAAGGCCTATGAGGCATCTTTAACGCGTCGGGCCCATGCCCTAAGCAAATACACACCAAATTATCTAGTCTTGGGCCAAGTCTTCCAGTCTTGAGCCAAGTTCTTCACTCTTGAACCAAATCTTCCAGTCTTGAGCCAAGTTCTTCACTCTTGAACCAAATCTTCCAGTCTTGAGCCAAGTTCTTCACTCTTGAACCAAATCTTCCAGTCTTGAGTCAAGTTCTTCACTCTTGAACCAAATCTTCCAGTCTTGAGCCAAGTTCTTCACTCTTGAACCAAATCTTCGAGTCTTAAGCCAAGTCTTCCAGTCTTGATCCAAGTTCTTCACTCTTGAACCAAATCTTCCAGTCTTGAGCCAAGTTCTTCACTCTTGATCCAAATCTTCCAGTCTTGAGCCAAGTTCTTCACTCTTGAACCAAATCTTCCAGTCTTAAGCCAAGTCTTCCAGTCTTGATCCAAGTTCTTCACTCTTGAACCAAATCTTCCAGTCTTGAGCCAAGTTCTTCACTCTTGAACCAAATCTTCCAGTCTTAAGCCAAGTCTTCCAGTCTTGATCCAAGTCTTCCAGTCTTGAGCGGAGTCTTCTAGTCTTGAGCCAAATTCCCCAGTTCTGAGGCAAATTATCTAGTATTGAGCCAAGTTCTTCAATATTTAGTCATGTACTCTAGCTCCTTTCAACGAAAGCACAATTCCCTCCAATCTTGTCTCGAGCTACCGTCTCCGTGTGTGTTTTGGTCTCATTTTACTTCTCTTGCCATTGGAATTCCAGAACAGAGCTTGACTTATAAACCAATCAGCTGCTTCTTAATGTGTGTCCTATCGAATGCAGCGCTGTCTTCTCACTTCCTGTTTCATTGTATCTATTGGTCCTTTGCAACAGTTCAACATTAGTGATCGTCATATTATTTCTATTATTTCAATACTTTTATTTGCACAAACACAGATTTATAAAAGTCTTTAGCCATTTGTATTGTTGTCATCGGCTGATGCGATAGAAGAGCCATACTATCGGGTCATGTGAAAACAGAGCCATGCTATCGGGCCATGCGATAGAAGAGCCATGTTATCGGGTCATGTGATGGAAGAGCCATGTCATCGGGTCATGTGATAGAAGAGCCATGTCATCGGGTCATGCGACAGAAGATCCATGTCATCGGGTCATGTGATAGAAGAGCCATATCATCGGGTCATGCGGTAGAAGAACCATGTCATCGGATCATCTGATAGAAGAACCATGCCATCAGGTCATGTGATTGAAGAGCCATGTCATCGGGTCATACGATAGAAGAGCCATGTTATCGGATTATGTGATGGAAGAGCTATGTCATGGGTCATGTGATAGAAGAGCCATGTTATCGGATCATGCGATAGAAGAGCCGTGTTATCGGATCATGTGATGGAAGAGCCATGTCATTGGGTCATGCGATAGAAGAGCTATGTCATGGGTCATGTGATGGAAGAGCCATGTCAACAGGTCATGTGATAGAAATGCCATGTCATAGACAAATTCGAGGTCCCTAATTCTTAGGTCGGAGTTAATATGATCCCACAATCATTGGCTGGAGTTGTGGTGTTCACAATCATCCATTCCATAGCCAGAAGAAAGAGAAATAGTGACAGGAGCTACCATTGTCTCACACAAGTTCTGATTTCAAACGCCACCGATAGCTACATCTTACAGAGGACTCTACATTGCAAATTTTCACAGGTCCTCCGAATTAGGCTACTGAACATTCGAGGCACATCATAGTGCCTGAGCAGCTTCCATAGGCACTCCATATCCAGACTGTCAAAGAGCATGAGGCCGGACTGGATCTAGCAGTGAGTGTTAGTGGCATTTATTCCCATAATCCACTTTTTTCTGTTTTATTTTCAGTACCAACTTCTTTTACCTTTAATCAGGTATTCATATTATTATTACTATTTGTGTGTGTCTTTCTATCTGTCTGTCTGTGTGTATGTATGTGTATATAGAAATATAGTCTTAGACGACATGTACTTATACAGAGACAGATGCTCCGGTGCAGGTCCAAACTTGTGCGTGAGCTGAATGTAGTCCGGAGGAGAAGGATTTCAAGATTAGCAGGCTAGGCTCGAGCAGTATATCACTCTGCTGCGTTGGGACAAGTGCTGCAAAGGGTGGTTAGCCGATGCGTGAGTTCATCTTAATAAACTGAAACACTATAGCAACGTAGACCGACAGCCTGTTAGGCGCCATATATGCTGCTCTAAACAAACCACCTAACCATGGCCTGTGTTATGCCATGTCACACAGTTAGTCGCATCTTACAACATGCTTTCTGTGGGGCATTGGTGCTATTCTTGTCTTTGGCATACACACAGACTCCGGCGGATCACGTGTACGTGTGTGTGGATGTGGTATGTGTGTGTGCGTGCGTGTGGTGTGTGTCTAAGTGTGAGTGTGTATGTTATGTTATATTTTGCTGTGTTGTACTATGTTTGTATGTGTGTGTGTATGTGTGCATGTGCATATGTGTTTGTATGTGTGTATGTATGTGTGTGTGTGTGTGTGTGTATGTGTGTGTATGGTCCAGGATGTTAACAAGGCACCAGTAATCTCCACTTATGATGAAAATCTGGAGGTAGTAGATCACTCTACTCTAGTCTCCTCCGTCAATAATAAACTATCTCTGGAGCAAAAGATCAATATCAGGATAGGCAAGACAGCATAACAATTAGCAGATTAACAAAATGGGTCTGGGATAACAAGACGCTCACTGTTAAAACAAAAAAAACACTTGTTTACTAGGCATGTGTCCTCAGCCTTCTTTACGGCGGTGAGACATGGTCTATCTATTTGCACCAGGAGAGGCGCCTAAACAGCTATCACATGAGGTTGGGTAGCAAGACAAGATCACCAACGTAGAGGTATTTGAGAGAACAGGCACTGTCACGATCTTTTCCATCCTTAGTCTTTGAAGGCTCCGATGGCTGGGACACGCGCGGAGGAAGGATGATTCCAGAATACCAAAAGATCTTCTCTATGGAGAATAGCAGTTGTGGTGAAAGGTCTAGGAGCCGTCCACTACTTCGGTTCAACGATGTATGCAAGCAGGTTTTTAATGAAGCGGGCATCGATTTTAAATCGTGGAAACAGGACGCCATGGACCCTGTTGCATGAAGTACAGACAAAGAAGATACTCATTGCGGATAGCCTAAGGACTCAGTGTTCGAGAAGACACGCCCCATCATAAAATGTCGCAAACGGTTCCGATTTCCTTGTATACACCGTGGAAGTCGCTGCTCTGCTCGATTTGGTCTTATGAGTAACATTCGCTTTCAACATGAACTGTAGTAACATCCATTTTTCAAAGCACAATTACTATCGTCAGACGAGATGGAAAGAGCCAATGAATTATATATATATATATATATATATATTTTGTTGTTGTTGTTTTTTTTTGTTTTTGCGTTCGCCTTATTTCTCTAATCCCCAAGGCGGTGTGCATTGCACTGCGTTTTTATTTTGCGCCAGTCGGCCCAGTGCATCTGACTTCAGCATGCATTTTATGTAAGGTTCTGCTTCCTCCTGCATTTTCTAAGGGTTTGCTTCCCCGGGGTAACGGCCGGTGCTGAGATGGGGATCGAACCCAGCACGTTCTGGTTGTGAGCCGTGTCACTTAACCACTAGGCCACGCCGTCCCCTATATATATATATATGATTATAGTTAATAGTGAAAAGAGATAAATATCAGCAAAGTTCTGAAGATCTATTGCTGTTGAATGAACATTGCAACAAATGTTCAATCCCCTGTTATCTGACAAAGCGTATGGGGTATATTGTTTTAGTGCCCAAAACAGTTATTTACCTGTTATTATGTGCTATCAAAATTTATGCTTAACTGATTGCATTTTATGTGATCTTCTTGTTTGTTGTAGTGTTTTACATTTTTATTTTCAAAATGGTCTTTGACTTTATTTGATCTTTTATTGAGTGTATCTGTTTTAAAAATTTTTTTTTACCCTTTTTGGGGGCGATGCTTGACTTTGCCTTGATTGTTCTTAGTTCTGCTTGGCTTTTAACACAATTATGACTGGCTAGAGGATGCGAGAGAAGGAGAGGGAGAGATACAAAGAGATAGGCAGACAAATGATATAGCTTGTCCTACAACTATTCGCACGAATGTCCCACTTTACACCACACATTCAAACCTTCCTACAGCTCAGTCTAGCTCCCATGAACATCTAACTCAATGTTTATAGTCGATCTATGTGTATGTCTATCTAACCCACACCCCACCCACTAATTCCAACAGTAACCTATTTGTCTACCTGGCGTATTTTATATATTTTTGTCTATTTGTCTAAAGTCCGATCCCTCTCCAGAGGATCGTTTCTTTGTCTGAGATCTGATATCTTAATTTCCCCCTTTCATCTGTTTCCCGGCTGCTGGAATCCTAAACCATAACAAAGCTACAATCGTTTCGTTAATCGTAAACAATCATTCGTCCTGCCAGGGAAAATCACGTCAGCTAAGCCGAAATTGTATGTGCGGTTTAAACAGCACATGCCTGTTGGGAAATTACAAACAGCACATGTATGCTTGGAAATATGAAACACGTGTATGTGGAAAATATTTGTTAGGAAATGATATGTTTGGAAACTATGTATTGGGGAAACTATATGTTGGACTAGTGTGTCTTGGGATAGTATAATATGTTTGTTGGGAAATATGAGTTGCGAAATAATGTTACGTCCTTGTGCTTCAAATGGACGTGTAATAATACGTTTACCCACTAGGCATGTTGTAAAGGGTGACAAAGAAGATGAGTCATGTTGAAAAGGGTGATAAAAAGATGAGGCATGCTGTAAAGGTTGATAAAGGAAGATGAGGCATGCTGTAAAGGGAGATAACGGAGAATTCGGCATGTTGGAAAAGGTGACAAAGGATAATTCGGCATGTTGTGAAGGGTGACAAAGGAAGGGGAAGTATCTTGTGAAGGGTGACAAAGGAAGTGAAAGTATCTTGTGAGGGGTGAGAAAGGAAGGTGAGGTATCTTGTAAAGGGTGACAAAGGAAGGTGAAGTATCTTGTGAAAGGTGACAAAGGAAGATGAGGTATCTTGTGAAGGGTGACAAAGGAAGGTGAGGTATCTTGAGAAGGGTGACAAAGGAAGGTGAGGTATCTCGTGAAGGGTGACAAAGGAAGGTGAGGTATCTTGTGAAGGGTGACAAAGGAAGGTGAGGTATCTTGTGAAGGGTGACACAGGAAGGTGAGGTATCTTGTGAAGGGTGACAAAGGAAGGTGAGGTATCTCGTGAAGGGTGACAAAGGAAGGTGAGGTATCTTGTGAAGGGTGACAAAGGAAGGTGAGGTATCTTGTGAAGGGTGACACAGGAAGGTGAGGTATCTTGTGAAGGGTGAGAAAGGAAAATGAGATGTCTTGTAAAAGGTGACAAAGATGAATTCGGTATGTTGTAAAGGAGAGCCATAACTTCTAATACCTGGAAGCTAATCCACAGAGAGTGTAACAAACACACGTATTTTAACAAAACGAGTTTAAGCAAGGGGCAAATACAAAAATCAAATGCTAAGTTATGCTAACAAGCATAGTTATTTCGCAGTCACTTGATTATCGAAACAAATGCTAATTACGGATTCCAAACTGTTCCCTTAAAAACATTATTTGAGTTCCTAGAGAGACAATTTAGGTATTTACAAGTCCCCCACTGGAACATATGCAAACTTTAAGAAGCAGCTTAACACAAATGGAACTTGGACTGTTTCTATGATCCTATGATCACGATCCTTTTTCTGTACCCATACTCTGCAAATAGCCCTACAATTGCAACACTACACAGCTAGGGGACGTGCTGGACAGAGGCACTTTTCAGACAGAAAAGTTCTGTTTTTGCGATTCACTAGAGTTTGGAACTGAAGGTCCTGTGATCTTTGTTCTTAGTCGATCTGCACTTCTACAGGGGTAGATGCTCCTGTGCAGGTCAAAGTTCTGGTATGAGCTGGAAGTAGCCTAGTCGACCTGCACTTCTACAGGGGTAGATGCTCCTGTGCAGGTTCCACTTCTGGTATGAGCTGGAAGTAGCCTAGTCGACCTGTACTTCTACAGGGGTAGATGCTCCTGTGCAGGTCCAGGTTCTGGTATGAGCTGGAGGTAGCCAGGAGAACTATTTCCTGCTTAGCGTGCTGGCGTGAGCAGCTTGTTAGTCAGCTGCAAAGGGAGACGTGCCGCGGAGGGTGGATAAGCAATGTGCCAGTCCATCTTAATAGACTCAAACACTAGAGACAAGTAGACTCACAACTTGTTAGGCGCCATCTAGGCTGCTCTTAGCTGTGTTATGCAATGTCACACAGTTAGTTGCCTCTTACGACATGCTCTGTGAGGCAGTGGTACTATTTGTGTCCTTGCCATACACAAAGACCCCGGTGGACCATCAGATATAACTAAATACACTCTGTTTGAGGTAGAAAAGGACTAACTCCTCCAAAAGAGAAGGTCCCAACTGTTCCAAACAGCAATTACCCTAAACCTCACAACTATTACAACAAGAAATGGAATCAAGACTGACTCGTGTGACTTGTCGGGTAAGTGACACTGTTACTGTTGGCGTGACAGATGGCTCGGAACACCCTGAAAAGTTATAGTACAGCTGCGCTGGGGAAGCTGAGAATGACCTGGCAAGCAGCAAAGTATTTGATTTTACACCAAAGAAAGAACACGGGGAACAAGGTAGACACATAATCTATATTTATCAAAAGACTAATACATACATATAAATTGTACAATTTCTACACACAACTCTCTTAGTCGTTGCAGGAACTGAGAAAATATTATATTTTTCTTTGCAACTTCTGTCTTTGCTCTCTCTCTCTCTCTCTCTCTCTCTCTCTTTCTCTCACTATCTCTCGCTCACTCATTGCTCTGTGTCTGTAGGTATCTTCATCTCTTTATCTGTCTCTCCCTATGTCTCTATGCGTGCATTGTATAATCAGACTGGCACTCAATTTAGACCACATCCTCAACAAGTGAAAGACTTACCTGGGCCACCTTCTCGGAGACGTTCTGCTTCATGTTCGCCACAGTGGGAAGGATAATGCCGGCAGACGTTCCGATGCTATCTTTCCCATCTTGACCGCGTCGTCCTGCATCGGCCAGGTTTGTCAAGCTATCCGATAGAGGGCGCAAACGTTGTCTATGAAGCTCCGAGTCACTAGATGCCTGATTGATAAAGTTGGACTTGATATGGTTCAGCACTGACGGACCTGCACAGATTACGAGTAGGAAAAAAATACTCAGTGTCAGAGCAATTGCATGCCATGTCCTTACTGATGCCATTCTCAAGTGTACTGCATGCAGAATATGAAAGCTGACCGTTACTTCTACATGCAGATTCTGCTAGAAATTGTCCAAGCTTGTACTATTTTAAACGAGTGCACATATCATGATTTCATTGTTACAGATAATGTGTACCTTCTACATGGTCGTGGTTTATATTCCAGAAATAAACAGATCAAACTGCAGCGGCACTGAAAGCAAAAACCGAAAAAAAAACATATAGATAATGGCTGAGTGGCCGCATCAGGCAACCATAAGACGATACCTAGTACATGACCTTGGTCGCGTTAGTTGCAGTCGTCCTTCTTTGTCCCCAACGAAGGCCATGTGGTCTTACAGTTTTTATCGTCTGGTTTTTATCCTGGTGTGGTCACTGAGCCATTACTTATATGTGTTCTAAATACACTGCTGGAGTTCACACTGGGATTACACTGGTAGGGTTCACACGGGGATTACACTGCCAGGATGCCTACGAGAACTACACTGCTAGAATTCAAACGGGAGTACACTGCCAAAATGCATACGGTGATTGCACCGCCAGGATTCACAAGGGGTCTACACTACCAGGGTTCGCACGGGTATTACACTGCCAGGATTCACAAATAGTTTGCACTGCCAGGATTCACATGGGATTACACTGTCAGGATTGCACTGCCAGGATTCACATGAGATTACACTGCCAGGATTCACATAGGATTGCACTGACAGGATTCACATAGTAATACACTGCCAGGATTCACAAATAGTTTGCACTGCCAGGATTCACATGGGATTACATTGCCAGGATTCACAAATAGTTTGCACTGACAGGATTCACATGGGATTACACTGTCAGGATTCACATGGGATTACACTTCCAGGATTCACATGGGATTACACTTCCAGGATTCACATGGGATTACACTGCCAGGATTCACACAGGGATTACATTGACAGGATCCAAACAAGAATTACACAGATTGTTGGCACTAATTCTTCAACTTTGCAGCGGTATCCCGCCTAATCTACCAAGTTACAGAGACATGGGCAATACAATACTCCGTCATGTTGCATTTGTGTGGTTTTTTTTCTTGTTATCCATTATTCTGTATTTTAATTTGGACACCGTGGCCCCGTAATTTTTAATTTTGGGGTCTTACTAGTTGGTCTAGATGACAGATGTTATAGTCTCGGCATGTGGGAATGTTTAAAGGTCTTTTTGGAAATACTAAATATAAACTATACACTTTGCACTGATGTAATGTATATAGACTTTCCAAGTTGTACTGATCTAGTTTATATATACGAGGGAGATTTGAAAGGTTTTACCTCCAGCGCAATACCAATGACAACAGTGCTCAAAGACACGTGACACGTATGTAAAAATAATCTCTTATGAAGTGACTATAGGGAGATGTAGTGGCATGCGCCTGGATAGTATAGCATGTGCACAGCAGACAGTAAAATGGGGGTCTACGTAGAAATAACAGTTGAAGCAACGTGCTGTGATTGAATTCTTGACCACGGAATCTGGTGTGCCCATCGACATGCATCGAAGAATGACTGCAGTATATGGTGACGCCTGTGTGGATGTGAGTACTGTCAGGGGGTGGGCTCGGACTGTAATATGCGACAATGCATAAACGATGAGCCTGCATTATAAGACTCGCTGTAGACGACAGATCACAATTGTGGATGCACAGCAGCAAGCTCGCATGGGTTTATCTGATTTGTGGCAAACGCCGTGCAAAGCAGAATGATATCGCCACAATGCTTATGATTTCGATTGAGTGAGTCCATCACATTATCCATGCCCTGTTTGGGTATAAAAAAGTGTATGCGAGATATGTCTCTCGCATGGTGACACAGGAAATGAAACAGCGCCGAAAGCAGATGTGTCAGGAATTTCTGATACAATTTGAACAGGGAGGCAATGTCTTTATCCGCCGAATTGTCATTGGCGACGAGTTATATGCAGCTCATTATGACCCAGAAAACAAACTTTAGTCTATAGAGTACATGCACATGAACTCACTCACTCAAAAAATGTTACTGTCGTCGCCTGACAAGTAATAACTACTTTCTTTTGGGACTGAGAGCGCGTAGTTCACATTACATTTTTGGAGCACGTCTACTCTGGTTTATATGTGAAAACTTTGCAAAAACTTTGCTGTGTGTTCGTGTGGGTAGGCACGCAATTCTTTCGCAAGGCAATGTTCGACAAACTGTGGCTGCATTGGAGCGTCTTAAGTCTGACGACATTTTACCGCACCTATCGTACAGCCTCGATCTGGCACCTTGAGACTTCTTCCTTTTCCCAAAGCTGATGGAACACCTTAAGGAACACCTGGTACCTGGTATCGGAAGAAGACGTCTGATTTTTTTCCTAACGGAATGCAACAATTTGTCCGACGTTGACGTTTGTGTGGACCGGGGAAGTGTCTACGTTGAAAAATAATGACATCAACTAAAATACATTCCAAGCTTCATGACAATGTACATCTGATGTGTAAATCTTGCACATTAATGAAATTATCCCTCAAAGGCAAAACTTTTCAAATCGCACTCGTACTTTCAATGTTGTACTGATATAATGTATATATACTTTCATTGATGTACTGGTGTAGTTGATATATACTTTCAATGTTGTACTGATATAATGTATATATACTTTCAATGATGTACTGGTGTAGTTGATATATACTTTCAATGTTGTACTGATATAATGTATATATACTTTCATTGATGTACTGGTGTAGTTGATATATACTTTCAATGTTGTCCTGATATAGTTTATATATACTTTCATTGATGTACTGGTGTAGTTGATATATACTTTCAATGTTACAATGATGTAGTTTACAAGTATTTTCAACGTTATACTGATGTAGCTGATACATTCTTTAAATATCGCACTGATGTAGTATATATACATTTTCAATGCTGTAATGATGTATATAAACATTGCCAATTTTGTAGTGATGTAATAATTTATTTCAGCATTCAATGCTGTAATGATGTAGTATATATACATTGCCAATTTTGTAGTGATGTCATATGTTATTTCAGCATTCAATGCTGTAATGATGTAGTATATATACATTGCCAATTTTGTAGTGATGTAATAATTTATTTCAGCATTCAATCTTGTATTGATGTAGTATACATAACATGTCAGCTGCGTGGTGATGTAGTTTATATCAATGTTGTACTGATATAATTTATATATACTTTCAATGTTGTACTGATGTATTTTATATAAACTTTTAATGATAGGTTGTTGTAGCTTATGCAAACTCTTCGCATGCTCTGATGTACGTTATTTACACTCTCAACATAACACTAATGTACTTTTAACAATGCACTCTCTATGTTGATGCACTGATCTGCTTCGCCTTTTTACTCCAGTTGGAGCATATGATCAATACTGCAGATGGAACTCTTCTACAGGAAGGCTGCATCCAACCATTCACATTTTCTACTTATCTCTGCTAAAAAAAAAAGAAAATATAATGTCCTTGATGGAACGTCGCTTCTTACAACGGTTAACCTACTTTGCTGTCCTAAATTCTCTACTTATCTCTGATATAAGTTACATAAATTCTCTACTTATCTCTGATATAAGTTACATAAATTCTCTACTTATCTCTGATATAAGTTACATAAATTCTCTACTTATATCTGATATAAGTTACATAAATTCTTTACTTATCTCTGATATAGCTTACATAAATTCTCTACTTTTCTCTGATATAGGTTACATAAATTCTCTACTTTTCTCTAATAGCTTATATAAATTCTCTACTTATCTCTGATATAAGTTACATAAATTCTCTACTTATCTCTGATATAAGTTACATAATTTCTCTACTTTTCTCTAATAGCTTATATAAATTCTATACTCAACTCTGATATAAGTTACATAAATTCTATACTTTGCTATGAGATATGTTAAACAAATTGTATACTCTCCTCTGAGATAGTGTGAATAAATTCACTACTTTGGTCAAATATAGGTTATATAAATTCTCAATCTTGCACTGATAACATATGTCCTTTTCACGCCAGCAGAAGCATGAGGTCAGCACAACAGCAGGTCTGGCAGGAAACCTGAGGGAATGCAGGAAATCTTAGGGAACATCACGTATGTTCCCCTGTGAAGATATTGTCTGTGACACTTTGTTCTACCTGGCTTGCCATTCCCATACGCAACCCTATTTAATAGCTTCTACGACTTGCAAAAGCAGTAACGTGCAGTTACCCAATACGATTTTCAATAAGGGGTCCTGGGACGCATATGTGGATTGCGCTGATATGGCTTAAATATACTCTCAGTTTTGAGTCAGTACATGGGGTGTCAATATCCTAAATTGTTGATAGAATCACGTATATGCGCGCACAGACACACACACACACACACACACACACACTCACACACTTTCTCTCTCTCTCTCTCTCTCTCTCTCTCTCTCTCTCTTTCTCACACACACAAACTTAAATATTCATGATAGATATATATATTGTTGTCTTGTATGCACGAACGATTAAAAATATAAATGCCAAAAGTATTAAAAAGGAAATAGAAATATGAGATATAAGAGAAATAATTTAAGCAGGTTAAATAATTATGTTTGTAAGGAACATTTTTTTAAACATGCAAGAAAGGAAAGCAAATGCACAGTCTAGAATTTATTCATGCAAGAAAGGTAACATGGTGAAAATTTGAGATGAACAAAGTTGCTTATTTAGGCAAAATGTATGACAAAATAAATATTAAAGTAAGCAAAACGTCATTGAGGCAAACAAATATTTGTTACAGTTTCAAAATGTCTTTGTTCTAACAAATGTATGTTTTCTTTGGTGTCTGGTTCATAAATTGAGATGGATAGATAGTGGTCTTTATTATGTATCCAGGTCACTCACAATGCTACTTCCTTTTTTTCATTTCTCATGTATAAAATTGTTTGACAGAAACACACTATTTCTCATGTTAGACATTTGATAGAAACATACTATTTCTCGGGTCTAAATTTGTTTGACAGAAAGAAACACACTATTTCTGATGTCTAAAATTGTTTGATAGAAAGAAACACAATATTTCTCATGTCTAAAATTGTTTGACAGAAGGAAACACACATTTGTCTGATGTCTAAAATTGTTTGACAGAAAGAAACACACTGTTTCTCATGTCTAAAATTGTTTGACAGAAAGAAATACACTATTTCTTATGTCTTAAATTGTTTGACAGAAGGAAACACACATTTTTCTGATGTCTTAAATTGTTTGACAGAAGGAAACACACCATTTCTCATGTCTAAAATTGTTTGACAGAAAGAAACACACTATTTCTCATGTCTAAAATTGTTTGACAGAAAGAAACACACTATTTCTCATGTCTAAAATTGTTTGACAGAAAGAAACACACTATTTCTCATGTCTAAAATTGTTTGACAGAAGGAAACACACCATTTCTCATGTCTAAAATTGTTTGACAGAAAGAAACACACTATTTCTCATGTCTAAAATTGTTTGACAGAAAGAAACACACTATTTCTCAGGTTAATATTGCTTGACAGAAACACACTATTTTTTATGTTTAAAATTAGTTTGACAGAAACACCCTATTTTTGATATTTAAAATTGTTTGACAGTAACACACTATTTTTGATGTTTAAAATTGTTTGACAGAAACACACTATTTCTCATAAATTCCTGTTTTCAATATAGCCTCACCACTTTTAGTCTCTCTGGGCCATTTATGGTGTCCCTACATATTGATGCTGTGCACTTGTATGTCTGTGTGAACAGTTTATCAATAATTAATAACACCTAACACAGTCAAAGCCAACTCATATTTTGTCTTAATTGAGCGTTATTCCTCAGTATATTTATTAATACTACCTTACCATGTGATTTCGTAGAAGGATCGGGGTTCAACAACTCATCTCAACCTATACATATTTTGGCAGTCTTTATTGAGACGTATGTTGCATTGGAAGCGGTCTCATCAACTGTGTTTCGATACTTAATATTGAAACTCTCAGATATTTTATTAATTTTTTGGTACTAATTCCAAGAATGTGTGATTATATTGTGAAGGGGCTGTTTAAGAATCATAAGCGATGCGACTGATTGAATTTGTGATATATTCAACACGTATGCCCGTGTTTGGTTTAAGGTTTGAGATATTGACAGATACTTTCGTGAACCATCTTCAAAAGCTGATTAAATGTATGGATCTACATTGCTTGTACATTTATTTATTCTTAATACGTATTTTTAGTATTATATTTTTAGTTCCCCATAATGTTAGATGTCTGTTTCTGTAAGAAAGTTTGGAACGTCATAGAGGTTAACTAAATTATTATTATTGTGCATTTCTATATGCTGTTTTTGTCATTCTTTTGATAAAATGGTAAATAAATAGCGGTAGTTCAGTAATAAATATGTCTGTCATTCTAGTAGATCGAAATTAAATAATTAAACTCTTTTCTTGCTGGTGTGAAGCCATAATGACCATAAACTAACATGGGCATAAAAGAGATTTAATACTACAAAAAGGGAAACAATCCAGAAAATATATCCTGCTCCCAAGGGATTCAAGTTAATGCCCATTGGGTACACTACAGGTAAAAAGACACTTTTTACAAATAGAAAAAAGCTCTAAATACTCAAATAAGTGTGAATAACGTGTTGCAACATATTTCTTTCATTGACATCTGTTAGTGTTCCTATTTACTATCCAATCACGATATTGGTAGAGTTAATCATCATTACGTGTCAATTCTCACCACATCAATTAATTCCCTCCCCATAAAATGTCCGCTGACGATTTTGTAAAGAAATATTTAAGATGTTCCTTCATTTTCTCATCCAGTTGTTCAGGTCTCACTAAATCATTATTTTCTGTCGTCTCATGACTCTCTTGACCTTGATATTTTTAGTCGTGACAGCTTTTTGTCAGCTCTTTCTTCTTGGTTCCTCTCAAATTAATTACTTTAATGTTAGTTAAATAATATTTTAATATTGTTTTCTTGTAACAATAAGATTTCGTTAGTTGGATTACTTTGTTGTCAATGATATGGCGATGTACATCTAACAGATCAGTTATAATCTTGATACTGAATTAGTTGGTGATATATATATATATATATATATATATATATATATATATATATATATATATATATATATATATATATATATATATATATATACACGCACACACACACTCGTGTTTGCGTGTGTTTGTGTATATGTGTGTTCAGGAAGTATTAGTTGTGTAGTTGAAATTTGTTTTTACGTTTCCAGTTACTTTCATGTATAATTTATTTAACCATACGTTACATTTGATGTTACTTGCACTGTCATTAGTTTTGTTAACTGTTTGCGAGTGATTGATTTAGATCCGTTGATGCTGTGTAAATCTCTGCTACATTAACGGATGCAAACATCAACATTTCCATATACTAATGGAGGTTACATTTGTCACGTGACACAGAGGCGGTGGCTTATAGTAGAAATAGAATGATTAGAATAAAATACGAGCATATGGCTCCAACGTCACCTCTAAAACGTCTCGATTTGGTGAAAATTAGCTTGCGCACTCACTAACGCAAAATGATGTTCTACGAGGCATCAATTGTGTTGGCGAAAAATTTTAGAAGAGAGCAAGTTCTGTGAGCGTCTCAGTGGCCAAGTGTCTAAGTGCTTGTTTCTATAAACAAGGGTACTGAGTTCAATACTTGGTCTCGACATGCTCCAGTCTTCCTAGTATTAAATTGGTCCATGACTGACAGTTAAGGAAGGTAATGAAGTGGGGAAGATTACTGGTCACCCCACTTAACATAAATCTATGACCTAGTAAAGGAAGTATAATGTCCAATCCACGACATGTTACTAGCGTACTGTCTAGTTCTGTGTTGCTGGCTAGTTTTGTATTGTGTCTAGTTTTGTGTTGCTGTCTAGTTCTGGGTTACTGTCTAGTTTTGTGTTGCTGTCTAGTTTTGTGTTGCTGTCTAGTTTTGTGTTCCTGTCTAGTTTTGTATTACTGTCTAGTTCTGGGTTACTGTCTAGTTATATAGACTTGTGCACAAGACACTTCGGGCTCCAGGTAATACATATACCTACATTATCAGCGATGAGGCCAGGATTAACTTCAAGACATCAACAAAACGATAATTACCTACATCAGATATTCGACATACAGGGATATGGTTCTTCAATATCGTCATCTTGGAAATTACTTCCAAACTAGATATATATTGTTTATGTTGTGTGTGCGTTCGTACTTGCGTGTGTACGTGACTGTGCCCGAGTGTCTGCTCGTGTTTTTTTTTTGGTGCTTGCCTACTTGCGTGTGTATGCATGTGCGGGCGAATGCGTGTTTGTGCGTGTGGTGTGTGTTTGTGCTTGTGGTGTGTGTGTGTGTGTATGTGAGTGTATACGTGTACAACAAATATAAAATATACATTAATTGTTTCTAGCAATGAAATTTTCAATAGTTGTTTGTAACAGTGATCCAAAAAGATCGACATAGTTTGAAAACAATTTGTTATCGTTATGAAAACCGTATCGAATCAACAATACAGAAGATAATCTTTACATATTTCTTGCAAATTAAATACTGTATATTCTTAGTTCTTATTCGACCTGTACTTCTACAGGGGCAGATGCCCATGTGCAGGTCACAGATCTGGTATGAGCTGGATGTAGCCAAGAGAAGGATTGCTGCTTAGCGGGCTAGGCTCGAGCAGCTTAATATTCTGCTGCGTTGGGACAAGCGCTTACGGAGGGTGATTAACCGAGGTGTGAATCCATCTTAATAGACTTAAACACTAAAGCAAAGTAGATCTGCAGACTGTTAGGCGCCATCTATGATGCTCTAAACAAACCACCTAACCATGGCCGGTGTTATGCCATGTCACAGTTAGTCGCCTCTTTCGACTTGCTCTCTGTGAGGCAGTTGTGCTATTCTTGTCCTTGTCATTCACACTGACCCTGGCAGACCACTCGGATAACTTTATATTGTATTTTATAAATTTATTTGTTCAAGGAAAGACTTACATTTGTTATTCTTAACACAAATGGCAGAATAATATAATAAAACAAGATGCTTACATTAGAAACACAAGTCTAGCAGGGGCCGTTGTACAAAGATTAAATCATAAATGAAAATGACACTAAATGCAAGCAAGGAAATGGTGCTAACAATCGTTAAAAAGGATAAATAATAATATGCAGATAAAATGTGGTCCATAAACATGCAAGGAACTAGATGTGACAGATTACAAGGGTATTATAATTATGTAGCATTAAACTGGAAGATGCCTTGAAGAGGTCTTTTGGGAATGAAAGAGTAGAGGTGCAGAAACAGAGAAGGATGTGATAATCTCACTACTCACGTGATAAATCAAAGGTATGAGCACGCGGTCTACCATTGGGCAACACTTTACCGGCTGGAAGAGATGAGGGGAAGAGACGAACCGAAGATTCGACAATGTGAAATGGGCATTTGATATTTGGTGTGATTCCAGTTGGTTTCTTTGATATATATAACCTTGCAAGCATGTCGTAAAGGGCGACATAATACAGTTATGCACATGGCGAAAAACTTTATCATGTAAAACAATAGCTATCGAACCGTCACTGTAGTGCTAGGAAACACGAGTTTTGTAAAGAGGTCAACTGTAGTGGTGGCCGTATGTTTCACTTGGAGCTAAACACGCACACTAATCATATATATATATATATATATATATATATATATATATATATATATATATATATATATATATATATATATATATATATATATATATATATAAAGAAAACAGTGAGCTGGACTCAAAAAGTTTTCAACGAAATAGATTGCTCAGAATATGAAAACATTATCTTTACATTGTTATGTAGAAAATGAAGTTGGAAGTCGTTATGTAGTTTATTGTGAGTACAGTATTCCGTTATTGGTACTAAATGAGCTATTCTTATTTTTCATGAGCGAATAATTTGGAAACAATTCTGGTTTCGTTCCCCATCACAGCACCGGCCGTTACCCCGGGGAAGCAAACCCTTAGAAAATGCAGGAGGAAACAGACTCTTACATAAAAAATGCATGCTGAAGTCCGATACACTGGGCCGACAGGCGCAAAATAATAACCACAGTGCAACGCACACCGCCTTGGTGAATAGATAAATAAGGCGAACACACAAAGAAAAACAAAAAAAACAAAAAAAAACAGTGGTACTATTCTATCCTTCTGTGTACCTCTCCGATGAACCTTTTGTTGAGGAATTTACACATCATTATCGAGATCAATGAACAATGATAAACTGTATACTCGTAACCAATGTTAACTGTACATCTGGAACACGACAAGTATTTTCATTATAGGACAGGACTAGAATACAACGATAGATAAGATTCCAGAAAAGTTGTGACAATGCTAAAATCTACAAGTTGCTAACAACATAATCGTCTAGGCACCAACCACACACAGATATAGAGAATACAAAAGCTGAGACATCGCTTCAGAATGCAACCGTACCAGCTGCAGACATCAGCCTTCAATAACACATCGTCTGATCTTTGAACAAAGAGGTCGATGCGCAATCTGTGTTCACTGAGAACCGTGTCAAATGAAAAGTAATGATCGATCCAATTTCACGACATGCGGCGTATGGGAAATATTGTGTTAGTCTCATATTATTTGGTAACCTAAGGCACATAATGTTTGATGTGGTCAGTATTACATCGACCCCCTTTGCTACCCAGATTACTCGAGTACCCAATTTCTGAGGCTGTATCGATTACGGGAGCCGGCTTGTGACTGGAAAAATATCTTACACTGACTGGGGATTGAACCCTAATCGTTTGGCTGTGAAGCCAAGCCCTACACTACCACGGCAGTGTGAATCGACGATATTAAAATACTCGTCACAAGGACGGAACGATTTCACGAGGCTGTGGACAAAAACAGTCGACTTTTGGTTTTGTCAAAGTCAGCAAGACATCTGGGTAGGAAAACAGGTAACGTTCATGGTTCTCTCTGCATAGGTACTGAAGTCCACACTCTATATATGACGACAGTCTCTGTAGTCAGGCGACCTTCACATTTTTAAGTTAGCAATCACGAGTGAGTGATCGGTTTTATCGAGTTCATGCACTCCTTTTTCTCTCTTTCTATCTCTCTCACTCACTCAAGCACGTACGCACTCACTCACTCACTCACTCACTCAGAATTACATGGTCTTCTTGTGTAAGCTTGATCTTCATGTGTTAACTTGGTCTTCCTGTGTAAGCTTTATTTTCATGTGTAAGCGTGGCTTTCATGTGTAAGCTTTGTTTTCACGTGTAAGCGTGGCTTTCATGTGTAAGCTCTGTCTTCACGTATAAGCTCTGTCTTTATGTGTAAGCTCTATGTTCAGGTGTAAGGGTGGCACTTGTGTTTGTATTTGAATGTGAGAATGTATGGGGATCTGCATATAAAGACACACGTGCGAGCTTTATATATAGACACGTGTGGCGAGCTTTATATATAGACACACGTGGCGACCTTTATATATAGACACGTGTGGCGAGCATTAAATATGGATACGTGTGGTGGGCAGCATAGATGGATGTGTGTGGTGGGTATCAAATAATGGCACGGGTGTTGGTCTTTAGATATGAATATATTGAATGATCTCCTAGTGCAGTGACCTTTAGGTGTTCACAAGTGTCTTTTGAATGTGAAATTTTCTATTGAAAGTATTAGAAGTCATTTGTGGGATAAATATAAGTTCGATAAGTGTGTCAACGTCCCACTAGGATAATATTTCCTGCCATATAATTACTAGGCAACTAAAAGAGCAGACTTACATTTTAAGAAAGATGCCAAATAAGACATTGGAGTTCGCTGCTACTTCTTTCGTAACATTTTGGTTCTGGACCGAAGAACGTCTGCTGACCTCAGTAAATAGAGAGATCGTGTAACCATAATCCCGCTCAACTACTTCTTGCATATCAAGTCTCTACCCACTACCACTCTTCTCTTCTCTGTCTCTGTTTGTCTCACTCACTCACTCCGCTCACCCATCCTACCCACTGACTCACTTAACCCGAAACTCACACACTCGCTTCCTCACTCACTCTCCATCTCACTCACTAACTCCATCTCAGTCACTCACTCGCTCACTAACTAACATAAGCCCCACCTACTCGCTCACTCACTTTCTCACTCACTCCCTCTACCGACCTTACCCCTTCACTCACTAATTCCACCTATCCACCTACTCACTCACTCACTCACTCACTTACTCAACCTGAAACCCATTCACTCACTAACTCACTCACTCACTCATTCAAGCAGACGCTTACACCCACTCTCACTTATTTGCCATTAAATGACACGGCATTCAACTTTAAAGGATTCATTTATGTGGGTCCCTCATACTGACGATGTGGTACCGGACATCAATCAATGACACACTCCAGCCAGGCTTCTCTTAGACATATCCAGGAGTTGCTTATGACGTACACTACATCTGTCTATTCACATTGTCCTTTTCTGATTTCAAAAAGTAGAGATGAAAATGGAAGTACAAATGTCCATAATTCACATCATGGTCATTATGGAATATTGTAAGTTCAGAGATCTTGATGTAAGGTGTCCGCCTCGAGTGGAGGGGGGGGGGGGGGGGGGAGCTCAGTGGTCTCGATGTAAGGTGTCCGCCTCGATTGCCGGAGGTCGCGGGTTCGAATCACGGCGGAGACCGTGATTTTTTTCACGTAGATTTTCTGGTAAAAATTTCCCTGATGTCTGGGTAGTGAAGTCTGACCCCTGATCTCTGGGTAGTGAGGTCTGACCCCTGATCTCTGGGTAGTGAGGTCTGACCCCCTGATCTCTGGGTAGTGAAGTCTGACTCCCTGATCTCTGGGTAGTGAGGTCTGACCCCTGATCTCTGGGTAGTGAGGTCTGACCCCTGATCTCTGGGTAGTGAGTTCTGACTACTGATCTCTGGGTAGGGAGCTCTGACCCCTGATCTCTGGGAAGTGAGGTCGGACAGCTGATCTCTGGGTAGTGAGGTCTGACCCCTGATCTCTGGGAAGTGAGGTCGGACAGCTGATCTCTGGGTAGTGAGGTCGGACACCTGATCTCTGGGTAGTGAGGTCGGACCCCTGATCTCTGGGTAGTGAGTTCTGACTACTGATCTCTGGGTAGGGAGGTCTGACCCCTGATCTCTGGGAAGTGAGGTCGGACAGCTGATCTCTGGGTAGTGAGGTCGGACACCTGATCTCTGGGTAGTGAGGTCGGACACCTGATCTCTGGGTAGTGAGATCGGGCTCTCTTGTTCAGTGTCGAGCACGTTACAAATACCTTTGCAGTTAGAAATCGAAAAAAGTAGGCTTAACAGGCCGCTGCCCGGACACAAAGTCTAGTTAAAAATCTGCTCATATTATGTGTATCTTTCCCCAGGCCTAGTAAACCGCCGGAAGTTGTCAGATACCTACAACGAATAGAAGAAGCAGTCGTCTACCTGGCAATAGACATGAACATGCCTGTTTGAATACTAGGATTCCAAGTAGTTATAAAAACTTGGTCGAGGTTGCCTAGATGCGGAAATCAGAATTAAACTGTTCACCCAATATGAAACATAGGCTACAACTGCAACTGGTGTATTTACATAAGGAATGCATCCTAGTTTTTTTATAACGCCTGATTATTATAATTGCAAAATTGTTTGCACGATGACGTTGCTAGCCTCAAGCACAACTCGCTTCTTCACATTTTACAAAATGCTTTTAAAGTGACAGTTGCACCGTTTTGATTCATCCTGGGTACCGCTATTGGGTGAGTTGCAAGAACGATAATTACTATCGATCCTGTTGAGGTGGTATCTGAACTTCTTAAGTGAAGAGCCAAAATGGTATCATATTTACTGCAGTATTACTGTGTCATAATGTTTCAGAAGGTGTGTACAACAAAAGTATGTGTACAATCAAATAATGTGTACAGCCAAATTATGCGTACAACCAATTTATGTGCACACATCTAATTGTTTCAGATTTTACTTTAGAGGTCACATAAACTGTCCCCATGTCAACATAGAGACATCTCCCGTTTGATTTTCAATATCCGCTATGTTCTGAAGTTTCCAATTTCTGTGCGTGTCATTTGCTTCTTTCGTAATACTGTAATCCTGACATTCAATCAGTCAGATCAGTGCCTGGTGCCAGGTAGCCAAATATATCCTTTTTTATGCAGTCCCTCTGGTCGGTACTTACACAATGACTTCCCGTGTCTTCCATCATTTGACTTATTGACTTTCAATTGGTTATTAAGAGTACGCTTGTAAGTGATTTCCAGCCTATGACTTACCGGCCTGATGAAGGTGCTTTTCGTGGCTTTTTCTTCTTGAGATTTAGCCTACTCAGCAGTATAAGGCTTGTACTCTTTCTTTTCAAAAGTAGGTAAAGTAAAGTAAAGTAAAGTAAAGTAAAGTAAAGTAAAGTAACCCATAGCATTACTGCCGTAGGAGTGTGAGGTGTTAGCGATCTCACATTTCAAAGGCTCGGCTATACGAGGGCGATAGCCATCTCCTCTCCCTCGCCGCTTTTATTTCCCGGACTGAACCGGTACTCCTTTAAGGCTGGGTCGACCCGGGAGCCATTACGGTCTGAAACAAAACTACCGCATCAACTGGGGAATGAACCCAAGACCACTCAGATGCGAAGCCAGTGCGCTAACCACTGCGCTACGTGGCTCCACCGCGACAGGTAGGTGACAGGGGAGAAAAGAAGGTTGTTAATGGGGCTGGTACACCTTTTCATAAGAAAAAAATGCTATTGAAACCGCACAGCAAATAGTAGATTAGGTTAGGGTAACCATATGATGTATTGGACCTATACTCCACCAACTGGAGTGACAGGTAAATGATAACTGTGCCAATGTCGGATGCTATTGAATGTTAAGCTCACATTGCGTGAGAGCTTGCTACTGGAACCTTTATAGAATGTATGAGATTTTATGAGTTTGCTTTAGAAACCAAACATACCAGATTTAAATCAACTTCGTGTTCTTTTTGACAGACGGGGCATGTCGTAGATTTTAAAAAAATGGTATAACCGCATCTCCTAGTCCACCCAGCTGTAAATAACGAATAACGAAATCAGGGGTAAACTTCAGAACCACGGCGAGAGCTACGGAGTTCGTTGCCCTGTTGCCGGCACTTGCATACGCAATTAAAAGTACTGAGCGCACATATGATGGCATCCAGATGCAATAAGTCGATCTGTTAACCATTTACCATGCTAAACACTCTCTGATGTAACATTTTGCACTGGGTCTGTGATTATAAAAGGTTTGCCCAAAAGTTACACATATATATCTTACAATAATAAAAAGAGTTGCCCATCGCAAGCGAAGATGGCAAGGCAACAGCATCAAATTATTGCTGCGAAATGTATTCTCTGTTGGCTGTAAAACCAATGCTGGAAACGGTACACACTGCTATATGCAGGGCACACCTGCAGGGAGCCGGCTATGGAATTGTGTTTTTGTTTTTCGGCAAGACACTTTCGCTGAGTCTCCGTTATGGACGTATGCTCTCCGATACAGCTCGCCAGGTGGTGCCGTCTTGTACAAGCATCTCCCAGGAGGGGACATCCATTTTGAAGTATTTCAGAGACACTTTCAGTGAGTCTCTATAGCGTTTCTTCTGCCCTTCTGGCGAAGGTCTGCCTGTTTTGAGCTCACCGTAAAACAGTTGCTTGGGGATGCGCTCATCTGACATGTGAACAACATGCCCCGTACATCGTTGCTGAGCCAATTTGTGAAGTGTATGGATGCTTAACATGTTAGTAATGTTTACTTTTTAGAGTTAGGAACTTTGTCCTGTCACCTGATCATAAGCAGTCTATGCAAACTGCACAAGTGAAAACAATTGAACTGTCTGGCATGTTTGCTATGCACTGTCCATGTCTCACTGGCATGCAGCAGAGTGGATAATACCACATCACGATACACTTTTATCTTGGTGCGACATAGATGCCTTGTCGGTTCCAGACATTTGCTTATAGCCTCCCAAACACAGAGCTTGCCTTAGCAATCCTGTTATTGACCTTACTGCCGATATTCGCCTCTCTAGTGAGGGTGCTGCCTAGGTCGGCGAATCCAGCGACTACCTAGAGACGTTGGTTATGTACAGCAATGTTTGGTTTGGTGTACGTCTTCACATGAGCAGGCTGGAAAAGTACCACCGTTTTCAAAGAGTTGATCGTGAGACCAAAGTCACTGCGGGCCGCCAAAAACTGCGTCATGGTGGACTGCATATATTTTTCGGAGCGGGTGTTGTGGGCGCAATCATCCGCAAATACGAGATCTAGAATCGTGTTCTCACGCACATTGGTGTAGGATTTAAGATGCCTCGGGAGAACAGCTGACCCTGCGTCCTGTACCTGATATGCATACCAGGAGCAGTGCCACGGACAGCATAACTGAGCATTACTGTAAAGACTATGCTAAACACTGTTGGTCCCAGTACACAAACCTGTTTGACACCGTTGGTGACTGAGATGGCTACAGACCATTCTCCTTCGTGTAGTACACGCACCATCATCCTATCATGAAATTGGCAGAGAACCGCAATGAATTTGCAAGGGCAGTCAATCTTCGACATGATTGGCCAGAGTCTATTGACGGTGTCAAAGGCTTTGGTCAGATCAACAAAATTTGTATTCAGGTCACAATTCTGTTCTCGAAATTTTTCTTGCAGTTGACGTTCTAAATGTATCATGTCAACTGTCCCACCACATGCACTGCTGCCTTTTCGGTCCCAATTGGAAACAGAAAACCACGAGAAAGCTGAAATACAAATTTAAATCTAAACATGGAACGGCCATTCTGCTTTGCTATTCTTCTAATGTGCTTGCTCAAAGTGTTCCACAAGCTTTCATCGACTCCTTGAAGTTAGTCTTTTGAACTGTGCTATTTATAATGTAACAGATAGTGATGGCGTGTTCACCAATCTCGGAGGGGAAAACAGCAAGACATTAATATTCTTGTTTGGGGTCGAAGATGCCGCCCAGCGAATGAGCTGACCTCAGCTAGCGACATTCACGTCTGCTTGTGTCTGGGTCAGTGAAACATAGCTGACCTCAGCTAGCGATATAGACGTCTGCTTGTGTCCGGGTCAGTGAAACAGAGCTGACTTCAGCTAGCTACATGGACGTCTGCTTGTGTCAGGGTCAGTGAAACAGAGCTGACCTCAGCTAGCGACATGGACGTCTGCTTGTGTCTGGCTCAGGGAAACAGAGCTGACCTCAGCTAGCGACATAGACGTCTGCTTGTGTCAGGGTCAGTGAAACAGAGCTGACCAAACACTATTCCGTCTCCTGCTCAGGACACAGACTGCACATGTGTAGTCTGGCTGGGAGACATCTTAGCCTTTGTCTTAGCCGACCTGAACTTCCACATGGTCATAAGCTCATCTGCAGGTCCCATTTCTGATGTGAGCTGGATGTAGCCACGAGGAGTATTTCCTGTTTACCGGGCTAGGCTCGAGCAGCTTATTACTCCACTATGGTGGGTGGTTAACTGATGTGGGAGTCCAACTTAATAAACTCAAACCCTAGAGCAAAGTAGACCCGCAGCCTGTTAGGCGCCATCTATGCTACTCTTAACAAACCACCTAACCATGGTCGGTGTTATGTCATGTCATACAGTAAGTCGCCTCCTACGGCATTGTTGTCCTTGTCATACACATGGACCCCGGCGAACAACTCGGGAACATGGAAAAGACAAACCCGGTTAAAAAAATTCCGCGCTATTCGAATTTGTCGTGTCGAACGCGCAAATATCCCAGCCTCGCTGTAAACTACGACACTACGTCACAACGTCCCTATCAAGACGAACGACGGAACGATAGAAAGAATATTCTCGTGTCAGAATTTAAATTGGCATCAGAGCCCGATGACGGGCCCTGGAGAAAAATACAATGTGATTCACACTTTCGATTGTAAAGGTTATACATTAGTGTATGTCACCAACAAGATATGCCCACGATTCCTTTGTACGTCGATATCCTCTTTATTATTCAGGTTAATTATACATTTTTATGTGTGCTGTCCTTAGTCTATGATGTAGATCTTCTGGCTGTAAATCAAATTGGCGTGTATGTGCGCTTTTGTTTAAATTAATGGTTACTTTTAATGTTCTTAATTTTTGCTAATATTATTTGTGCTTTTGTACAATTTTCTCATATTTTACTATGTGCTCATCAATCTTTGCTAACGTTGTGTGCGCCTTTCTACAAATTGACATTCGTTTTTCTGTGGTCTGATCAATTATTGCTAGTGTCGTGTGTGCAAAGAAACCCAATCAGTGGCCCTGAATGTGCTCTCGGAAAGACAGGTCTATACTGATAGGTGATTAAGGGTTTTGACATTTAATCTTCAATAGTCTGGGGATACCTTCAATAACAATTATAGTCATTCCTAAAGTGCGTTTAGCAAAGTCTGCCGCTGTTAACATGCAATATCTCAGCAACCAATTGAACAAAAGAGTACCAATTTTGCATATAACATGCACATCACCATGTCCCAATGGCGAATAGTGTTTTCTCGCTACGAAGTCTTTCCAACTTCAACCCAAAATCGCACTGGTTTTGAACAGCTCTATGTGCCTTCCGGTGCGCTCAATTTGTCGTTGCAAATGTGTAGTAAAACTAATTGGTGTTTACCGTTCGAGAATACACGTTTTTACTTTTCGAGACTACAAAGAGTCTGAAAGTCAAGTTTCTTACTCTCTATACAACTGTATTGAAGATGTATCAATGATTTTGTAGAGAAGCTAAACGTTGTAAATAGTTTCGGAGTATCTCAAACCATGAAAAGAGAACTATTCACGCTTTGGGTTTTTAAGTAAACGGCCCTTTGGTCGATTGCTCCAAGACTATAGAAGTTCGTGTTCCATCAAGACTAGTACGCAATGAAACAAATGGTAGATAGTTGTGACAGAAATGTGATTAGAAGATATATTTGTGAAATGATTCCAAAGAAACAGTAGTCTCGTCTGAGAACACACAATGACATTGATGTACCGAGATATGTGGAGTCTGAGACCACACAATGACATTGATGTACCGAGATCTGTGGAGTCTGAGACCACACAATGACATTGATGTACCGAGATCTGTGGAGTCTGAGACCACACAATGACATTGATGTACCGAGATCTGTGGAGTCTGAGAACACACAATGACATTGATGTACCGAGATCTGTGGAGTCTGAGAACACACAATGACATTGATGTACCGAGATCTGTGGAGTCTGAGAACACACAATGACATTGATGTACCGAGATCTGTGGAGTCTGAGAACACACAATGACATTGATGTACCGAGATCTGTGGAGTCTGAGAACACACAATGACATTGATGTACCGAGATCTGTGGAGTCTGAGAACACACAATGACATTGATGTACCGAGATCTGTGGAGTCTGAGACCACACAATGACATTGATGTACCGAGATCTGTGGAGTCTGAGACCACACAATGACATTGATGTACCGAGATCTGTGGAGTCTGAGAACACACAATGACATTGATGTATCGGAACTGAAGTCTCGTCTGAGAACACACAATGACATTGATGTATCGGAACTGAAGTCTCGTCTGAGAACACACAATGACATTGATGTATCGGAACTGAAGTCTCGTCTGAGAACACACAATGACATTGATGTATCGGAACTGAAGTCTCGTCTGAGAACACACAATGACATTGATGTATCGGAACTGAAGTCTCGTCTGAGAACACACAATGACATTGATGTATCGACATCTAGATTGTGGAGAACTGTAAGGAGTATAGGGTTTACCTTTAGAAAGTTTGTTAGCGGAAGAATGGTCATCTGTGAGAAGCCGCATCTAGTATCCATGAGAAGCAAGTATTTATATGAACTACGCGAAATGCATAAGCAATGTTTTGATATTGTTGTGTGGATGAAAATTGGACAAATGCTCATCACACCAGTGAAAAGTAATGGCAGTCAGCGGATGGAACGGTTAAAATATTACTACCTTGTGGCACAGGACACCGCTTGATTATAAAATTTGCAGATAGCAGACATTATGGGCTGGTGAAGAATGCAAAACTTGTATTTCTTTCAAATTATACTTACAATCGGAACTATCATATCGAGTTGAATGATAACAAATTCAGAGAGTGGATTAAAAAAAACTTTTTCCGTCCTTAGACTCTTTTGTCTGATAATGGACAATGCATGATACCACAACGCAGTGACACAAAACGACAAAATCCCAAGATCATCCAGTACGAATGATGCAATAAAAATGTGACTCACAAAAAAACACATACTATTAAGCGAAAGGTATCTAAATCCTAAATTGCTTTCCCTTGTCAAGCAAACACACAAAAAAAAAGATATTTCATATAGAGAAGTTGGTCCAAGTGCATGGTCATATATGTTTGGGACTGCCACATTGCCATTCACACTTGAACCAATTGAATACGTTTATGCAAAAGTTAAATGACAAATAGCAGCTGAAAGTAAAACTTACAAACTATCCGATATGAAAGAAATAACATATGCCGCAGTCTCAAGTATAGACAAAGATTATTGGGCCAAATGTGAGGTCCATGTGAAAAGATGGACTGTCGTTCGTTCAGCCGAAAGCAGTTATCAATGTTTCGGAATCGTCCGACTCTGATTAAGTGAGAAATTAACTTACACATTTGTTTTTCGAGAAATATAAGTTTCCATCACCTTGGCATAAAGGTCCTTTTCGGAGCCACCCCAATCAGCTTGAAGATGGATCCCAGAAATGAATTATAACTAATGTTCGTTTGCTCCAGCATCTATTTATAAACCTAGACCAATTAATTTCCTGTTCATTTGAAGTATGTATTTTCTATGTCTTACGACCTGTACTTCTACAGAAGCATAAGCCCATGTGTAGGTACCATCTCTGATGTATCTGGATGTAGCCAGGAGGACGAGTTCCTGCTTAGCGGGCTAGGCTCGAGCAACTTATTACTCAACTATGAAGGGTTGTTAACTGATGTGCGAGTTCATCTTAATAGACTCAAATACTAGAGCGAAGTAGACCCGCAGCCTGTTAGGCGCCATCTATGCTGTTCTTAACACACGACCTAACCATGGCCGGTGTTATGCCATGTCACACAGTTAGTCGCCTCCTTCGACATGGTCTCTCGGGGGCAGGGGTGCTATTCTTGTCCTTGTCATACGCATAGACCCCGGCAGGCCAGTCGGGCCTGATCATGGACAGTACATTCCCTGCAAGAACTAAATGAACCCTGTTTTTGTAATGTGTTCCGCCATTTCTGTTGTAAGTCTCAGTCGCAATTTAATGTCGAGAAGTTACGAAGGGGAAACTAGTAATCAGGACGGAAACAAGCTTATTTGGTCGTAAGGGAGACCCATCATGAGAATGGCTTACCTTCAATCTCTCAATCCTTTCTTTTTAAACAAATGTTTGTACATTTACAAAATACAGCAAGAATTAAAACTAGGACTGACTAAGCCAGCTCAAGTGAAACAATGCAAGTCCAGTGGCACAATCACCAATTTTGCAATATTGTGAATCAAAATGTTTGAAAAAGCGAATAAATGTAGATTAATGTTGATTATTTCGACTATTTATCTAGGTTTAAGGAGATATAAATACTTCTTTGAAGGAGATACTAATTTCAAAGACAAAGGCATGGCTCTCACCCTGGGAGCAACTCTTCCCCTTCCCTCTTTTCTCACCTCACTCTGCTTCATTTGACTCTGTCCTACAGTCACACTCTTGCACAACTTTCATACGCGCCCTCATAGTGAGGCCCTTCCATTGCACTGTGGTTGGGCTAGATTCTGAGGGCGCGCAAATCTAGCATAGGTGCATACAGACGCACACATGCATCCAAGCACTGGTTTATGCGTCCTGATATCGCCCAATGGGCTGGGGTGGAATGGTCGCGCCTCCGCCAGCAGAAACTAGTGAGGCAAACATCTAAGCAATAATAACAACAACAAAAAAAGAAAAACAAAGGCAAAGGCCGCTGTCCATCGTAGATGATGATGGCATAATTAATTTTGCTAGCGTTATTTTTAGTAAGGATTAACTGCGCTACGTTTTATCATCACTCTCTCGTCTCGAGCCGCCCGACCCCAGTGGCAAATCAAGGACACGACGACTAGGGGGCGACTACGAGATGCAGAGATACTTATTTACGTAATATATACATATATATAGCCATAGGCACGTCTTATTTAGATATATAAAGTGGTTTTATGTAGAGATACAACGTGTCTTAAAGAGAGATGAAATCATGTCTGATATAGATACACACACATTTTATTCTTAAATCTTCTTAGAAATGTTGTCAGTGACTGGCAAAGCTGTCTATGACCAGAACGCCTGATAGTGTCTTTAAGGGTAGAAACAAACTCCCTCCACTTCATCCGGTCTGCAGTCATCCTTCGTATGGTCCCACATTAACGTGTTATTGGGATATTAATCTGTTATAGAAGTTATTAAGGTCTTTATATGGAGTTATTAACGTGCTATATGGAATTACTTACGTGTTATAGGCAGTTATTAACGGGCTATAGGGAGTTATTAACATGTTAATAAAATTA
Source organism: Ariolimax columbianus (assembly GCA_036924085.1). NCBI lineage: Eukaryota > Metazoa > Mollusca > Gastropoda > Stylommatophora > Arionidae > Ariolimax > Ariolimax columbianus. The sequence continues at coordinate 21,060,116 of JAVGWX010000001.1, forward strand.
TTAACGTGTTATAGAGAGTTATTAACGTGCTATAGAAAGTTATTAACGCATTAAGGGAGTTATTAACGTCTTATAGAAAGTTATTAACGTATTACAGGGAGTTATTAACGTGTTATAGAAAGTTATTAACGTATTATACGCAGTTATTAACGTGTTATATGGAGTTATTCATGTGTTTTGGGGAGTTTTTCACGTAGTATAGGGAGAAAGTGTAGGAGCTGGACAATCTAAGCTGGAGACGAAGGAGACTGAGTCACTTGCACGTGACTTCTCTGAGTCGAGTGCTGCATATTCGCTGGCAGGACAATATATATATCACAAATATTGAAATTGTATTCAGAGTCAGTATATCTAGAATTCATCCTTTGAAGATAGTTCACCTGAGATGGGCTAGCAACTTTGCTTGAACGCCAAACGAGAGGATCTCAAAGAGGCTTCTGCACAGCGAGCCGAATCCATAAAAGCGAAACAAGATCATGTAAAAAAAAAAACCCCGATTTAATGACAGTCTGCGAGTCTCTTAAAATGCTCTCAAATAGAGATTACAGAATGTGAAAACCTACTTCAAAATTGTTCAGCCTAGAACGTTCAGGTCAAAGAAAGCGTTGCAATTCAGCGAAGACCTTCACTTGGTCAGCGAGGACCTCAGCGTGGTCAGCGAGGACCTCAGCGTGGTCAGCCAGGACCTAAGCGTGACTAGCGAGGACCTCCACTTGGTCAGCGAGGATAGATACGGGATAAGACAGTCTAGAAAAGCGGGACTACCAGTAACAGTTGCATATCTTGTTGCATGTTATGCAATAGTACTCTCCACGATGATACAGGATGTTGTTGGTGGTAATTATCAATGACACTGAGCAGGTATCAATATTATTAGTAATATATATATATATAAACACGTCTTATATATAAATTTTACCAGGTCATGCAGAGAGATATGAACAGGTCCTTAGCAAAATTTTGACACGACTTAGAGAAATATAAACTATTAAATATAGGTATAAATATGGTTTATAACGATTCATAAATAAGTTAAATATATGTTATATAGTTTACACACGTAACATAGAGGTAAGTAGTCACACCTGTTAATGAGAAATGAAAACTTCATATAGGGAAAGATGACACGTCAAAGGAAGTGATAAAGACACTATAAAGTTAAAGGAAGATATAAACACGTTTATGAAGAACTATAAACACTTCCATAGCACATATATCCAATTGGGTTTGAAGTTTTACACATATAAAGCAAGTGATTTAAATATTGAGCAAATACAACATTAGCAATTATATACAGCTTTCTAAATCTAATGTGCAGTATCAACAACATCCATGTCAACAATAAACATAAAATAAGTATAAGGCATGACGTAGCTAGATTTAGAAATCTATCAACAACAAACGTGTGCTGTCATACGAATAAACACATTGGCCATGTGAATACGAAATAGATTAATGCCCACAATGCTTTATTGACATACAATAGCAACGTGTGTAAAAAAGGTCACTCAGCAACAGATACGCTAACGAGGTTACACCATAGAAATAGCGAAAGAACGCGGCCAAACTCAACACAACGGTGACAGGAAACAAGTCTGGTAACAGTTGTTACTGCACTCTGTAGCCACACTCGGATAGTCGAATATCATTTATTCTGCATTTTATCCCTTTATGGAATGTTTTAATTTGTTAACTAATTTAGTTATTGAATTCATCCGTTGTCATCAATCCTTAATTTCGGGCTGTCATGTAGCGACTACAGATGCTCGTCTTCTCTTTCACCATTCTTTATCAGTGTTGTCCTGTGGTCTCTAAACTGATCTCTTCTCACGTGGGTTCCAAGTCACTGCATATTTGGTTATATTATCATACTTCGTTCCGAGGTTGTATGGTATAATTCTTCTCTTTCTCTTCTCAAGTTTCAGTTGCATCGGTTGTTGTCGTATTGTACCTCAAATAGATGTGTTACTTACAAACTTGTGTCATCTAATAAATAGTGCATGACAGAGACAGCTGTTGGGGAAACTAAGTATCATAGATGGGATACTCTTAGTCACGCCATTCCCCACAGTTAAATGATAGGACTGGTCTAACGTTTCTTGATTATCCCACTACAAAATTAACAAAAAATGTGACCAACTCAAGCTTTTCTTAGTTAATTGTGTTGGTACTGCTGTTTAAGTTTGTCAAGACCTTGATAATGATCTTCAATGGTTGACATGTCTGTTCTCGTCTTTAATGGTTTTAATATTTAACCTGCCCCTGAACCTTCGTTTTTTTATTTGACAACAAATAGCATTTAGGTAAGATGGATATACACAATAGCTATATATATATATATATATATATATATATATATATATATATATATATATATATATATATATATATTGACACTTGATACACCAAATAGCGAAACATGTACACATTGAGTCAGTTTGTATACTAATTGGCAAAGTATGTTTAATTGCTAACTTAAAAGTTGTAATACTATTATTTATAAAAAATATGGTGGCACCTTACCTAGATCTATGTTATCGAAGCTGTTCCCACCTCCACCTCCTCTGTCGTCACCTCTTTCAAAGTCGGCTCCGCCTTTTCCCAAATTGTAGAGGTAGTCACTTCCATCACGCTGTGTTCTACTATCACCAGCAAATTCGTTGTTAATTCTGCGTCCATCTTCATCGTCGTCTTCCTCCTCTTCTTTAATCATCCCGTGAGTGGTAGTCAAACGCGCCTGCGCAGCATAAGCCCCACCTTCTCCACCAATCCCTTCTCTTCCTGAATCGTCAGCTCCCCCACCTTGTCCCATGCTGTTTAGTGGAACCGCCTCCTCATTCTGGGGCGGATTTTCAGGGTCTACATGCTGGGGCTGCTGCTGTGAACGATCGCCAGTGGTTTTCGCTCTTGTGCGAATATCTCGTCGAATTGAGGGCAACCTCAACTTAAAGCTACGATGACGATCTGAGGGAAAAGTAGAACCTTCATAACAAAGGGCATTCAGAGTTTCAAATGGTCAATATTAAATATTCGTCTATTTAAGGATTCGTATGATGGCAAGATAGGAATAGTAATCCAGTGGCTTAAAGAAATGGCGCCTGTTCTGCAACCGAAACCATAAACAGTGTGAACATCTGCAGGTAGAAAATGTATTTTGGAGTGTGTAGAGAACTCATTCAAAGAAAACCAATGGATAAGAGAAAAATATAAAAAAACGAACACTTATAACAACATTGGTGAGGCTAAAAATAAAAAGAAGAAAAGATGATGACGTGCACGAACTAGATAAGGAAACAAACAGTATTGCGTGGTCAATGGCCAATTTTTTTTAATGAAACAAGACCAACAAAATAAATCGTTGATAAAGCTGATAGAAAAAGTGTCATACAATAGAAAGATTCATATTGGATTGTCTATATCAAGAAGTCCTGATGAGGAAACTGAATGTTTATTGCGCTCTACAGGAAGTACAGTTGGACGTAGACAAGACATGTCGATAAAAGCAGACTAGGTAGCCATTGGACCGAAACACACAAGGTTAAGGGAGAAGGGAGAGACTACTAGCAGCGTGAATGTCAACTCTGAACACAGACCTCCGATCCATCGACATGAATTGAGAACTGTCCTTATCTGCTAGCACAGAGACACGTCCTTTAAGAGCTGCAGTTTATATCATGTTGTCAACATGAATTGAGAACTGTCCTTATCTGCTAGCACAGAGACACGTCCTTTAAGAGCTGCAGTATATATCATGTTGTCAACATGAATTGAGAACTGTCCATATCTGCTAGCACAGAGACACGTCCTTTAAGAACTGCAGTTTATATCATGTTACCAGCGTGGAATGAGAATAACACAGCAAAATCAAATAACATTACAAAAATATAGTTTCATAAACAAAAAGGCATTAATCTCTGTGTTTATCTATTTGCATTTCTGGGCTACTGCTACTGACCCTGTCAGTGACAGTGAATGACAGGTCACGTGATTGTGTGCCTACAATACTCAGCGTGTACACTAGTAGCCGTTGATAAGCTTTCAAATGTGTCGCTTAATTGATGGTGGTCCCAGACACAGCCGTCCCACTTCATCTTTTGAAACTCGCTTGCGCTTTGATGCAGTCACATTTGTAATCAACTCTGGTGCCATTCACAAATCGATTTCACCTCAGTCGGGGCTCTTTAATCATCACCCAGATATCGGTACATGAAACGAAAATTTCGATCTCATCGTCAGCAACGCCCCGGAAAAATGAGGCTGTCGAGCCATGATGGCCAATGGCGGAAGGCTAGTGGGACGGCTGGTCTGTGGTGGACATGAAAGTGAAGTCATATGTAGACATCTTGCTATAGCAAAATGTGAACGGGCCATGAATGACTGACAAGTTGTGCGTGTAACATGGATTACACTGATTGATGTTGTGCACACATAGAGTTATAGCAGCAAATGTAAAATCAACTACAACAACAACATAAACATGACACAACTTTCCCAGACTGTCTGATAACAGCACTCTAATGGATGCGATGATAAACTGAGATATATGTTGGATTTTGTCAGTGTTCAAATATTGCGTCCGGTGTAAAAGCGTGCCACACTGTCATACAATCGTAGAGGTGAATATTTTCAATAAGAGAGTGCAGACATCCAGCAATCTGTCTTACATGTGATGTCTTTCTTACCTATACCACTAGTACCTCTTTTAACTTCAGGCCGATCTTACCAGAAATATATGCTTGTAAAAATTGATGGCGTTTTCTACACCAACTCTATAGTGATTTTTGGGTGATTTCGACATCATCTCTATAGTGTTTTATAGTTATTTTTACATAATCTCTATAGTGGTTTATGGTGACTTCTACACCATCTTTGATTTACGGTGAATTATACAACTATGTATATAGTGATTTATGGCGAATTCTACACAATCTCAGTGTTGATTTATGGTGATGTCTTCACTATCTCTTAAGTGATTTATGATAATTTCTGCACAATCTCTAAAGTGGTTTATGATGATTTCTACACTATATCTGTAGTTATTTATGACAAATTATACATATCAGTAGATATCTACAGATGATTTGCAACTTCTTCTTCACCATCTCTGTAAGGATTTACTGCGATTTCAGGACGGCATAGCTGTCACCGGATTACTATTCATTATTGTGTTTGAGATGATGAAGGTGGACCGGGTCGTCCAAGATGTTCTGTTATGCTTGGCTTCATCTGTGTGTTGCTCATTACTAAGGGATGGCGCCGTAACTGGCTGCGAATCTACATTTCTCTACTGGTTTGGATTATTATGGATGCCGCCAGATCACGGATTTGCATGGAATTCACACTAGTCGACGACTAACTCTTGTGTTCACGGAAACGTGGTGTTGTTTTCCGTGTGGACTTGTTATTTCGTTCTTTTTTTGTGATTTCTTCCATCCGTTTATCCTGGTCTGGACGCCGGCTGAATGGAACTACGCTTATACCTGTGTCGTATTTCACGGGTTAGTTCTGCCTGTTCACTTTCACGAATTTGGCGTGTGGGAATTTTAGATGCTACTATGATGAGCTGAATACAGCTGGGGAGAGATGCCAGAGTCACTCACACGCTGAGTGTTGTCCATACGACCTCTTGTGGTTATCGAAAAGGCACGACAAACTGCGTTAGATGCCATTCCACCTTTCTACCCTGTGGGTTACGTTACGTTTACGGAAAGGCTTCGGTGGTAACCCTGAGGCAAAAACATGCATCCTATGCTATCTCCAGTCGTCTTGATGAATGTCTTGCCACTGGCAAAAGGTAGCTTAGGCTCTGTGAGTGAGGTTGACAAAAGGCGCAGTTTCTTCCTCACTTTAATCTAAATCACGGCGCAAGTCACACATTTCAGTGGACACAGCAAGAGATACGACTGTACACACGGCTGAACAAAGAGAGTGGTCTTCATCACTTGTGATGGAAAACTAACTAAACGTCGATTCATCCTCCTCTCTCCCTCGTTAGCCAGACTGCCATGAAACAGTCTCAAAATGTGGAAGATCGCTACAGAAATTTCCCGAATACGGTGGAGCACAAATTGCCAATTATATAATAACAGAGACATGAAGCAAATAGTTTAAATAATACTTCAACTAATGTTGAACTAATATAACAATAATAAACTGAAAGTAATATTACTAAAGCGCCCGAGTTTTAACGGGGCCTGAACGGGAAGCAAAAAATAGTAACACTAACACCTGCCAGGCTTATCGTAAGAGGCTAATAAGGAGAGTTTGGGCATAGGGATGCCTACCTCTTTCTGTATAGACTTTAAGCCACAAATACGTAAAAGATACGGGTAGGTCAACATTGTATGACAAGGTGTGTTTTCGTTCAAGATCTATGCTCAATGTGGAGATGTAAAGATACTGAACCATTGAATAATTCTTAGTCAACCTGTACTTCTACAGGGGCAAATGCTCATGTGCAGGTCACAGCTCTGGTATGAGCTGGATATAGCCGGGGGAAGGAATTCCTGCTTAGCGGACTAGGCTTGAGCAGCTTAATACTCCGCTTCGTTGGGTGGTTAAGCGATGTGCGAGTTCATCTTAATAGACTCAAACATTAGATCAAAGTAGACCCGCAGTCTGTTAGGCGCCATTAATGCTGCTCTAAACAAACCTCCTAACCATGGCTGATGTTATGTCATGTCACACAGTTAGAAGCATCTTACGACATGCTCTCTATGGGGCAGTGGTGCTATTCTTATCCTTGCCTTACACAAAGACCCCTGCAGACCACTGAGGCCTATTGAATACTATTAAACAGACATAACAACGGCACACATTTTGGATTATGAATTGCCAAATCTTAATTTCAAGAAATGTAGAATGTGTTAATGCACATAAATTATATGGACTGATTGAGAAAAACTGCAACAATTATGACACTATTTTTTGGGCGTCTAGTTTGCCACTAACTCAGATCTTTCTTTCAGCGAGGCGCATTCATCACCTAATGATCTGGAGTTCGTTACCGGAGTATCTTTCGCTTTATAATCTATTGTCTAGTGTAAATGTTTTCTGAGCGCTTTCAACATACTTGTCTTTGCGGAAATTATCGCTACTTTGTGAACAAAATGATTAGTGTGGAACACTCTGAAAGCAATCTTGTGTCTAACGTTTTATTCCACCTCGTGTTTTGTAATACTCCAAACCTTGCCCTAAGTCTTGATAGCCACCTCCTGGATAGTTCTACGCTGTGTTAATAAACACGCTTAATTGGCCAAAGAGTTCTGTAGAATCTGAAGTGGCAGTTAACCTGTCTCCAACCCGAATGTCAGAACTCAAACTCGGCCCTTTCCACTAGAACCTCGGGCCGTGGGTTTCCGTGCTGCCATATTTTCCTTGTTTACAACGCAAATCCATTAAATATGGCAGAACAAATTGACGTTTAATTCGGCTGAAGAGGAAGGCAGAATTAACGAATCCGGCCCATGAACACATGAAATGTCAAAACGTGACCTCGCTCAGGTTGTTGGTTGTTGAGGGCTAGTTCACACACTGTTACGGTACACGGGAGATAATTATCTCAGATAGGAGGCTGCGAGTCAATAAGAGCAAATATTTGTTGCAACCAGTATGTCGCCTGAGTGGTTCTCGTGGTAGACAGAATAAGTCCACTATTTATTTCCTTGAATGTCGTAAGATACAACTAAATAGCGTTGTGTATGATGCTGATAATCTCAGCATGTAAAATCACTGCTATTAAACTGCACTGCAAATGGCCGGAATCATGCTTTCCTAAAAGCTGGCTAGGGTAAGCCAGATAAGCGTTGGACTTATGTTTCAACAAATGCAGCGACGGGAAGGATATTTGTTATATTGCCCCTGGTGAGCGTTGATTTTGTGATGGGACATGCTAGCTAGTCGCAGGTTTCCGGAACTCCAAGATTATTTTTATTTGCTTTTCCCCGGATCTTTGACATTAATACTTTTTTTTGTCTCCAGGCTTTTTGACATTATTTTTTGGTTGCTTCCAGCTCATTGACACACGTTTTTGTTCGTTCCCGGCTTTTCATATTATGTGAGTTCCTGGCTATTTGACATTCATATTATATGAGTTCCTGTCTTTTTGACATTCATATTATTTGAGTCCTGGCCATTTGACATTCATATTATGTGAGTTCCTGGCCATTTCTCTTGCATATTATGCGAGTTTCTGGCTATTTCACTTGCATATTATGTGAGTTTCTGGCCATTTCACTTGCATATTATGTGAGTTTCTGGCCATTTCACTTGCATATTATGTGTTCCTGGCCATTTGCCATTCATATTAAGTGAGCACAGCTATTTCACATTGATATTATGTGAGTTTACAGCTATTTCACATCCATATGTGTTTGTTCCCAGATCTCTGACATACACTGTGTGTGTCCAGCTATTTGACAATTATTTGTTTGTTCACTGATTTCTGACATTAATCAGTTGTTTGCTCCCGGATATTTGACATCACCATTTGTGTTGTTCCCTGATCTTGCATTTTGATCTTTGTTTGTTCTCGGCTCTCTACAAAAATTGTTCTTATTTTTTTTTGAACTTGATTGCTTGTTTATAAAGCTATAGAATGTATTTGTTTATCCCGACTCTTTACGTTTTTCAAGTGTGTTGTTGCTCTCCAAAAAGTGTCATAATAAACTCAAACTTGTCATTGATTAGTCAATTGGTTTCTTGTAACTTCTCCGTTGTCGTCACACCTCAGCCTCTTGGGGTATTCATGTTGAATATGAATGGCGCATTGAATGGTATCACATAGACTAGTCTGTAATTTCCTATTTGCATATATGTTGCGACGTAATGCGTGCTCAATATTATGTGATTAAACAAATGTGGCTATCATTTATGGAAACATACATTTTTTTAAAGGTCCCCAGACGATTCAGGACATTTCTTTTTCCAACATAGAGGCAAATAAAAATGTTATTTCACAATTTGAACCCATTGTGTTACCAATAATGATAAAAACCCCGCTACCCTACATTCTATACAGTTACCAACGGAAGGAATTTTAATGATTATACCATTATTGGCTGATAGTTATCACACACAATAATGATGTATCTACTACCGAAGGATGATAATTACCACACAAACACACACACACTAAACTCGACAGCATACTATTTTTAAAAAGTTTATTACTTTCTGTGTACTGTCCACTGAAGCGAGCTACACTTCTTGCGATCTTCAGAAACACAAGATTATGTATTTGTTCTGTTCCTTGTATCATTATCTGAATATTGTTTCGAGAGCTTAATTTCCAGAATGTGAATTCATCCTTAACACCATGCTATTAATCACTGAGAGTAACCACACACTGCAAACTGGACATGATCGACAGCTAAATGTGATAACACACACGAAACTCTACAATTTCAAACACTGAAAAGCGTCGCAGACACTAAATTATACATTATAAAAACAGTTATCACGCACCAGAACTATATATTATCAACGGCTGATAAGTTTTCAATAGCTGGCTAACATACATTGTGGGTTATCATACGACAACCATAGGTGAAGTTGTAAATATGCATCTTCGTGTAAATGCTCTGTGTAACTGCATGACGTAATATGCTGTTGATGTCACATTTATGTAGGCTTGTTACACGTCTGAGTCGAGTAAAACCTTTTAAAGTAATACTTTATTTCTGCCGCATTGCAGCAAATGTTGCTAACATAACTAAAGTTTGTTTGTGTCATTTCTGAAATAATTGTAACACATTCATAATACAAACACATACAACCACACACAAACATACACACACACATAGAGATAGATAGATATATAAATAGATAGAGAGAGAAAGAGAGAGAGAGAGTATGTGTGTGTGTGTGTATGTAAGAGTGAGAGACTGACACACCTTTCTTAAACAGAACAGTGGACAAGAACTATGGACATGTTAGTTGGACTGCCAAGTACTCACTATTTGTGAACTTTTTCAGCTCATTTTTGGTGGCCGTCTCCGTGATATCCTCATAGTTGATGATAAACATGATGATGTCTCCGGTTTCATTTTTGACGGGGGCAACCAGGACGCTGCACAGGAACCTCGTGCCTAGGAGAAATATGGCAATTTTGATTGAAGAAGAAACTGAACTATATACAATGATGGCATTAGCAAATGTATTCTACATATTTTTGCAATTTTTCAGTAAGCTATTCCGGTTATTTTGTATTTTTTTAAAATGAATGGTATTGTGACAAACTGCGAAAAGGCCGCATTCAGAAATCAAGTAGCTTGTTTATATTGAACGAAAGATAATGGTCTCAGTAGTTTGTCACATTTCACAAGGCGGAGTGTAGTTTGTCACATTTCACAAGATGGAGTGTAGTTTGTCACATTTCACAAGGCGGAGGGTAGTTTGTCACATTTCACAAGGCGGAGTGTACTTTGTCACATTTCACAAAGCGGAGTGTAGTTTGTCACATTTCACAAGGTGGAGTCCAAACATTTTATTATCTCTATCAGTGGCGATGTTTTTTGCAATCTGAGCTGTACGACGAAACTGCTAGTCGCCATGTTAGTCTTCTCAGTGTTGCAAACTTTGCCATGGGCCGCCAGATCTAGCTGTTTTAAAAAAAAAGATTTCTAGTTGATTACAACTGCACTGTCTAGCAATCGAAAATCTAGTCACTTTTTAAAACAATTAAGCAAATATTATTTAATTGGTTTTTCGCTAACGTCAGATTTTATAATTTATATTATACAGACATTTTTTTGAAATGCTTTAATCTTTTCTTTTCAAATTCGGTGACATCAGTGAAATTTAAACGTGGTAGCAACATGTTTGTATTAAAGATAAAAATATGCTCCTTTTGATTTTACTACCGGCCACCGGCTGCACACAAGTGATGTATAAACGCCACGTCTTAGCCAGTCGCCAAGAAGTCTAAATATCATTTCTGTAACACTTTACTTTCTTGGTGGACTTGTAAGCTGTAACTAGTGGCGCTCGTGCTGTTCGGTTTTTCAGTTTTCAAACATCAAGCTATCAATAATTGTGTCGAATCAGTGGCATATTTCTTTATTCAAAGAGCATATTATTATCCGCTGAACCGACAACTGGAAAGACAATAAGATAATAACACAGTGGGTGGAGTTGAAAACTCATTTTGAGATTATGAGAACTAAAGAAAAGCTATACGCTGCAGATTTGAGATTATGAGAAGGAAAAAAAAAAGCTATATGCTGCAAATATTTTATATGAAATGTATAAAGATGGGGAAAAAACTGAGCTTACCGACTGTTTTTCCATTACCGTTCCCTAAAAAGTTAAAAAATCGAATAACAAGTTTGAATCAGAAATAGGTAATAAATGAAAGCTCTTCGATGATCTTACATTGCTGATATCTATTGCCAGAAAACTGCTGCTTCCTACAACTAAAGTGGACCATTCTGACATTCAGGAGTTTTTCGACTGAAAAATCTATGTTATAGATTGGAAAAAAAAACATCGAAGAATTGAACAATTTTGGAAAAACAACAACATATAAAGAACATCCTGTGAGAGAAGGGTATTAACAATTAACTTTATTAAAAGAGTTCAGTCAAAGGGAGGGTCCAAACATGTCCTTGTAGTTTATTGAAAGAGTTCAGTCAAAGGGAGGGTCCAAACATGTCCTTGTAGTTTATTGAAAGAGTTCAGTCAAAGGGAGGGTTCTTCTTCTTTCTTCTTCTTCGTACGCAGTCAGACAGTAACCATTATTTTTTCGAAAAAAGCGGCGGTCATCCTGAGGCTGTCGCCACTGCCATAGAGCTTGTCTTGCAGTTCCACTGGTGATGGCCACATCTGCTCTCTCTGATCCTCGTATGTCGGGCAGTTCTGCTGCAGATGTTCAGCGGTCATTTTACCAGTACCGCACGGGCATTCGTCGGTACACCCTATCTTCAATTTGTTGAATAGGTGGTACCTCAGTCTATTGTGGCCAGTGCGAAGTCTGAAGACAACGACCTGCTCTCTTCGGTTCAACTGGTAATAGGCATCGTTTTTGGTGTAACCAGTATGTTCGGTTTCCCATTTGGTCATGTATCTGGCTTTAATAAGCCGTTTTGACTCTTCGTACGTCATACTGGTATCTGTTTGTGGTAGTCTTGCACCTTCTTTTGCCAGTCTGTCTGCCTCCTCGTTGCCTCGGATGTTGCAGTGTGACGGGACCCACTGTACCACTACCCTTTTTGGTGCGGACTGCTGGCACAGTTTGCAGATTGCTGCTCTTAAGTCAATAAGCTCAGTGTTTTTCTGGCTTTTTAGCGCTGTGACTACGGCGAGAGCATCTGTCAGCAGGACTATATGGCTCTCATTTTCACTGTGTGTCACCATTTCTTCCACTGCCGCCCTCAGTGCCTCTGCCTCCGCTCTGAAATTGCTTGTGTACTTACCAGTAGCGAATGACAGTGTTATTTTTCTGCCATTGGGTAGGTTCAGGAATGCTCCTGCCCCTCCGTTATGTGTTGTGTTTGTTACAGAACCGTCGGTGTATGCATGGGTCCAGTCCATGCTTGGGTAGCTTTTCGTTATGAAGCTTAGGGTAGTATCTCTCCTTTCTTTTTCAGTCTGGCAAGGGAGGGTCCAAACATGTCCTTGTAACTTTATTAAAAGAGTTAAATTAAAGGGAGGGTCCCTACAATTCCTTGTAGCTTTATTGAAAGAGTTCAGTCAAAGGGAGGGTCCAAAAAAGTGTCCTTGTAGTTTATTGAAAGAGTTCAGTCAAAGGGAGGGTCCAAACATGTCATTGTAACTTTATTGAAAGAGTTCAATTAAAGGGTTGGTCCGAACAGATCCTTGCAGCTTTATTGAAAGAGTTCAATCAAAGGGTCCCAACATGCCTTTGTATCTTTATTGAAAGTTCAGTCAATGTGTCCCAAAAAATGTAACAATTCTAAACAATAGCTCCCTTATATCTGTAAGAAATGCATTCCAACCAGTTAATTGCTTCAGTCGGTAGAGCCTATACTTTGGTTTCTAGATTTTCTAGATATATTGAGCTTGAACTATAGCCATATTTATATATTTGTAAGTTTCTAAAAAAAAAAACCAACTTCTCCTGAATGTATAAATGTGGTTATACTTCCTACCGGGAATTCTAGGTAGAAAAAGGAAATGTGTTTAGATGTTCAAAATGTTCCGGAATTAATGAGTAAAATAATATATTTCATGTTTGATAAAATCTATGTGAGAATCAGAAGATTTCATATCTGCTTGTGAATATCAATGGCTCAAGATACATTTAGTTGAATGGACTCACGAACCTTTTTGGGACTGAAGTGCATGAATATAAAGATATTTCATTACAAAGTCATTTTCTGAATGTGAAATTCCAGTATCACTATCCCCCAACTCCAATACTGAATTGTGTTAAGTATTTGGCAGTATGCATGTGATGAAAATATGTAATGTAATTTGATAAATGGATTCTACCTAAAATGCTGCCTGCTTTCATTTTTGTCAAATTTTGATTGAAAATGCTCAAAAGATGCTGTAGTGAATATGATTGGCCAGATAAAGCTATATCAGCCATTGGTAAGTCAAGTAAAGGTTTGCCCAATAAAGTAGCTACATTACTGTCCATAAATGAAGTTGTTAGAGACTTCAGTATACTAAGTAAAAGTTTGTCCCATAGTAGTTACGTTACTGTCGAGGGATGAAGTTGTTTCGGGACTAGTATACCAAGTTAATGTCTGCCCAAAGTAGTTACATCATTGTAGAGAAATGAAGTTGTTAGAGACTTCAGTATACTAAATCAAGGTTAGTCCCATAGTAGTTACACTACTGTCGGGGAATGACGTTATTATAGACATTAGTTTACTAAGTAAAGGTCTGCCGAAAGTAGTTGCACTACTGTCGATGGATGCATTTATTAGATCCTTTAGTAAACCAAGTCAAGGTTTGTCCCATAGTAGTTACACTACTGTCGAGCGATGAAGTCATTAGAGACTTCAGATTACTAAGCCACAACTTGTATGAGGTAGGGTAGTCAGTTCCTTCTCTTGCTGGCTTTTACTTCCCTATTCATATGACATGTACCAATTTGCAGTTGTGCTGACTGGAGCGTGAAGTTCATGGGAGTTATTGGTTCATTCGCTTTAAATTTATTCAAAGATGAATCTTGCCCTTCTGCATCACGAGTCTTTCCCCACATGGCATTTATGTGAAGATTTACAACTTCTCGACAACTAAATCAGGCGAGATTTGTCTAGAAAACGACTTTATGAAAACAATTATTGCTAAAGCGATTCCATCTTGAATTGATATGCAAAACTGCAATGGGGATTATTCTTGACGACTTATTTTGATTTTTCAAAATCATGAGGTTTCCAACTGTCTAGATTCGATTATCTCCAGTGCTGATTCTCGCGTGCACCATAAATGTAACAGAAGACATCGTTTGCAGATGAGGACTGCACTTTAGGAAAGGGTTCCAATCAGATACAGAAATGCATATCATATGAGGTTCTGACTTCAGTAGACGCCTGGGGCCACACATACAGTTGACATTAATACAGGAAGCCTGTGTCAAGGTATTTAGATGCTCTTGTCCAAATATTTTCAGTGGTATTATACTTTTCTTTATATAATAAGTTGCCAGCAACATGCACGACCCTACTTAGCCGTTATTTTCAATTCGAATAATAAGGTACAGTTGTCCTATTCTTTCTTCTTGATTAATGGTTTCGAGATAAAAAAAAGGGAAAGCAATTAAATAACAGATAAAACAAATATGTAATAGAGATACATAAATAATATTGAAAAACAAATAAATAACAGAGATATACAAATAAATAACAGAGACAAACAAATAAATACCAGAGATAAAGAAATAACTAATAGAGATACATAAATAAAAAACAGATACACAAATAAAAAATACAAATAAACAAATAAATAACAGCGATTAAGGAAAACAAATAATATATAAAAAATAAATAACAAAGATAAACAAATAAATAGCAGAAATATACAAATAAATAACATAAATAAACAATTAAATAATAGAGATAAACAAAATAATAACAGAGATGACAGATAAATAAGAGAAGAACAAATAAATAGTAGATACTAATAAAAGAGATAAATAAATAATATAAATTTCCAAATACATAATAGAGATAAGCAAATAAATAAGAGATACACAAATATTTAATAGAGATAGCAAATAAATAAAAGCGATAAACAAGCAGATGATAATAAAGATAAACAAATACATAGAAGGTGTAAATAAATAAATAATAGACAAATAAATAAATAATAAAGGTAAACATTCAAAGAACAAATACAAAAAGTAAAAAACAGAATTAAAACCAAAAAAAGAATAAAGAAAAACTGCATTTTTAACAAGTAAAAATACTGTTGCAAAACCAAAAAAAATTGTTTCGCCTTCAGCTAGTGAGTTTTAGATCGTCTCCATGATCCAAAACAAGGATGTTATAATAATTCAAATTAGGAATCGTGACCAGCGAATTACGAGGCACTACAACGGAACAATTTCAGGTTTCGAGTTATTACATTGTCTGACTAGGTCAGGAGCTCAACGTGAGCCAGAATATCTCAGACTTGAAAGTTTGATCGAGGAGTCCTCAAGCTTTGTATGATCCTGCATTGAGAGACACACACGAGTGGGTGACATTTAGCTGTTTCGGCGATAAAAGATTGATACTGCGTTTTGAGACGGAGACTTGGGCCCAGCACGGAGACTGCTCAGCACCAGTTATTTATTTTGAAATATTGGAAGTCATGGCATCATTTCAATAATGTGTCTATAGACTTGCTCGGGTGGTGCATTCCCCGTTTCATTTCAGTGGATTATGTAATTGTTGGGTCGTGGATCATGCGCCCTCAAGTGGATGTGTTTCTTGTTGCTGGATGAGCGCTAGAATCACTCTGCCACTGTATGTAATAGGCTGGTACAAAAAGAAGGATACTAAATTAACGAATTAGTCTATGATATGTCCCTTGCAGAATACCTTCACCATTAGTCATGGCTTTACAAGCATCTGCTATTCTGATATTCTCGAGACGAGTATATTAAGTAGGTAGATAGATTGTAACAAGAACCCGTCGCACAAATAGCCCATGAGCACAATGTGAAAGGATTCAATACACGTCTGATCGTCCTGTAGAATAGTCCAGTTTTAAGAACCGTAAAACAGGATGAGGACGACACAGGTTTTGTCAATTCGTTACATTATTACGCCATCGAATATCTTATTTCTCTATCTCCCTTGACCAATTTTGCTGACGATACACCCCTTTATCAACAGTTATTCTTCTTTGGTTTCCTTTCTAAGAAAATAGTCAATGAATGTTTGCCCATATTTTCTTTAATTAAAGATGACACCGATACTTACATTAGATTTTCTTCATTAACTTTCTAAACTGCCCACGAAATGTGTATCAATATGCTTAGAAATCGCGGTTATGTTGAATTACATGTCTCTTTTTCTGTATTAATTCTCCAAAATTTACTTTCAAAGAAATAAATATGTGATACATGTTCTTCAAACAACTATTACCAGAACAGCTACTCTTAAATATAACGAAGTACAGTGTTTTTGTGGTCTGTTTTTCAAATCCGTTTCCCTACACATCTATCAGCCTTGACCTGAGTGACCCAACTTCTTTCACGAATGTTGCCAATGAAAGCAGGCAACATGCCCTTGTTTTCAACATGCTCTTGATCAAACAGTTACAGTGTCATTTGAAAGAAAAAAGTAAACAAACAACAAGCAATCTCTGCCCGATTTCTTACAACCTTTCGATATTTAAAGCGCAGCGAATGTCAGATCTCGTAGCTGCTCAATTCTAAAGCTATAGATAGCTCATAGCTAGCGAGTTGGTTTATTTATTGTCAAAATAAACTGCATCAAAAGCCGAGATCCCAGAAACACTTGGCTGGTTATTATAACATCTAGAACATTTATTAAATATTTCTTATGTCATTATTTTGTTTGAGTTTGTTTATTTTGTTTCCTAGTAGGATAAGCCATCTGTGTGAGTGATTTGTTTGTGTATCTGTTGTGATTATGAATTTAGGAGAAAGATAAATAAGTACTGACAAAGAAAATAGAAAGTTGTAAAGAATTCGTGCAATAAAAATGTTGTCAATTAAAGACTACAGCCAGAATTGACAATGTACGAAATGTTGATAAAACGGTGTAGTAATAGATGATGTACACATTGGTACATATAAAACAAGGTTACGCTGTGTACAATTAATGGAACATGAGTAAAGGCAGTATTCTGAGCATGCGGGGGATGGACAGACAGACAGACAGAAGCACGGACGGACGGACGTGAGGGTGTGCGGGCCCGTGGGTAGACTAGCAGGTAGATAGACAAACAGGCAGTTAGACGGACATACACTCAGACGGACGGACACACAGATCTAACAGGAAGGCAGACATATAGATCGATATATAGATAGATAGATAGATAGATTAATAGGCAGGCAGACAGATAGACAGGCAGACAGACAAACAGACAGACGAACATACCGACAGACAGACGGACATACCGACAGACAAGACAGATAAATATTAAATTATTTCCCATTTTCACATGTAAATAAATGAAACACAAACTGATTATTTCATAATAAAAACATGTTAAACATTTATTGTATAATTTAGTCATACACGTCATTTATCTTCTAATCTAACTATGACCAAATTCTCTAATTGGAGGTTTTCGTTACTTAACTAGATGGAATCTTCGATTCTATACCCACTCCTATCACATGTCCCTTGTCCATATTCTCGCTAACAATAGCAACTAACAGACTAATTTAACATCTTGAGTCTTGTGGTCCTTCGTCGTTGGAGATGCGGTTGGTCTCTGACAGTCTGGTAGTTTTCGTCCGTGAGGTCTCAGCTGTGGAACCAAAGAGTTCTCAAACGTAGTTTGAAAGCGTGCGACAAAGGTTTTAGTCTACAGTTTTCGAGACATTATTTAGTGACTGGTGTTATACCTTATGTTTACTGTCATTTTCAGCTGGGCATTACGAGAAAATGCCTTCGAAATCTATAGATGCGTTTCGACCACTACTCTCACATTAGCTGGGTCAGTTCACTGTCTCTTCCATCATTCAATAATGTTCAATTGCTCACAGTGGACAGCCTCCCTGCCAGCTCTGTCTCGTGTTTCGGCATTTATTGGCCCCTCATGCTACTTCTATCCAATATGGTCGCCGATCAGGAGTTACTTTTGTCATCACCCCGTAAACTAGCTCGTAGCACGTCTCAACACTTGGCTTGCACCTCCTCTCATTTTGACAAGTTCTCCATTTCTGGGGCCATCAAACAATCATTTCGTGTCCTCGGGACACTACCCCATCGGCGGTCTTAAACCTCTACCAACTTCTTATGACAACTTGTCACCAAATCATAAGTAGCTCAACCCCCCCCCCCCCCCCCCCCCGCTCCGATTTTTTTGCTTAATGTAGATACTACAGGATGGGCGGATCTAATTCCACCACCGAATTCTTGCTACACATCTAACTAGCAGTCTTTGAAACTATCCCTCTGAATTATAAACCCTACCACCACTGAAACAGCCGTCTTACGCGTGTTAAATCTTGAGAACTATCGCCAAACTGTGGATAAAAACTAAAGTAAAACTGACCATCTAACCTTCCCACGAGCTGATAGTTAGACAACCAAAATCCAGGCCTGCTTTGTTAAAAGCAAAATGTCCAATTTAGCTAACTTCTGAGTGAACTCTCCAATGTGAATGTTCTTCTCACCTGTTTTCCTACTGTCCAACTACAATTAACCTCCCCACTTTTTAAGTACATTTATTTACTACAGTTGCCAAGTGGGTTATACCACCACTGAATAACACTTCTGTCACATGACTAACACTGTTAAATATATAGATCGACAGACAGCCAGATAGATGGATGGATATATGGATGGATAGATAGATGGATGGACAAACAGGCAGACAGGCAGGCAGGCAGACATACTGGCAGACATATAGATAGACAAATAGACATATAGATAGTATATATATATATATATATATATATATATATATATATAGATAGATCGATCGATCGATTCATCGATAGATAGATAAGGGATAATAAACCAACCAATGCGGGAGACTTCTGTAACTTGCTATTTAGCGACTAGAAATTATTTGTAAAGAAAATAAAGGCAGAACCTAACAATTGCTCTGTCTTTGTACTGTGAAAAGTCCACACTAAAATTGCGATGTTGGGTTTCCATTTTATACTTAGATTAACATAGACCAAAACGTGATGTTTGATTTCCTACATATTAAAGAAGAAACTACGCATACACTTAAGGAAAAACAAAATCTTACTGCTTATTCATATATTTTACACAAAGAAAACAATAGCGTCAAATAAAAAAGACCCCAAGAATACATCACTAGTTTCGTCAGTGATTTTCTGTTTTACAATGAGAACCTTTGACGATATATGAGTAGGCAATATACAGATATTCACCACACGACGTCCATTCGGAAAACGGGACGCAGCAGACGGTAACAGGGCCTAGCGAAAGCAAAATCTTCACGCACGCAACACGTGCATCTCATGTCTTGTATATAACACAACGTCATTTCGGTAGCAGGCGTATAACAAAATAACATAACTTAACTTAACGTCTTTATACTGTGTTAGAAGTCTCTGCAGAGTCTGTATACAACCAGTTTCATTTACAGTTTCACGCTCTAAAAACTATGCACATCCAATCTATTATTGAATGTATTAATTTTCCCTGCCTCAACTACTTCCTGTGGCATTATCCACACTCTGAAACAAATATTAACAAATATATCATCTGGACTTTTCTTCAATTAATTCATATCTTGTTCTTGTAGGTGGTTGCATTTTGAATAAACATTTATTGTGGTAGACAGTCTCAAATCTTGCTATCCAGCAAATCGTAGTGCCTAGCCATTCATCCATGCGTAGAGCCTAGTAATACATCATATCGTAGTGTATAGTCAACCATCGTAACGTGTATCTAGTCCTCCCTCGTATCGTGTACCTAGTCCTCCCTCGTATCGTGTAGTCATCACTCGTATCGTGTACCTAGTCTTCCCTCGTATCGTGTAGTCATCCCTCTTATCGTGTACCTAGTCATTCGTCGTATCGTGTAGTCATCCATCGTATCGTGTAGTCCTCCAGCGTATCGTGTAGTCATCCATCGTATCGTGTAGTCATCCCGCGTATCGTGTAGTCATCCATCGTATCGTGTAGTCATCCAGCGTATCGTGTAGTCATCCATCGTATCGTGTAGTCATCCCGCGTATCGTGTAGTCATCCATCGTCTCGTGTACCTAGTTACCTTTCGTATCGTGTAGTCATTCATCGTATCGTGTACCTAGTCATCTATCGTATCGTGTACCTAGTCATCCATCGTATCGTGTAGTCATCCATCGTATCGTGTACCTAGTCATCCACCGTATCGTGTACCTAGTCATCCATTGTGTCGTGTACCTAGTCATCCACCGTATCGTGTAATCATCCACCGTATCGTGTACCTAGTCATCCATCGTATCGTGTAGTCATCAATCGTATCGTGTACCTAGTCATCCACCGTATCGTGTAGTCCTCCATCGTATCGTGTACCTAGTCATCCATCGTATCGTGCACCTAGTCATCCGCAGATTACAAATACCTGGTCATTTACAAACAAAAGCCCTCAATGAATTCGTCTGACCAAATAGTGAACGGGTGCTGGAAATAGATCATCTGAAGACAGGTCAGTTTTACCCTACTAATGACAGGGTGTTGCTACGGAAAACCAGCTCATATCGAGAGGAGCCGCAGACACTTTGGTTCACGTACCAGGCTGATAAGCCAATGGCGCGAGGCTACCATGTGGGGGATTACGGCCGAACCCTTGTAAGCCGCAATCCCGCCCAAAATCTCAGCACCACTGCAATGGGAGGCTCCTACATGCTCGCAATCTGTACGCAATGGGAGGGGGTCTTCCATCGCACGCCTCACGCTACCGACGCCGCAGCAGTCCGGCAGGACTCGGATTGTGGTACTTGGCAAAGTCGAGCCTGCCTAATACGACAGCTCGGTTGTAAGTGGCAATGGGAGGCTCCTACATGCTCGATACCTGGGGCTTGCGCCCCAGCCATATCCGGTAGAGCCGCAGCAAGAGGTCCTTGCCGTCCGCCGATCAAAGCGGGCGGACAACTGCTTGATACTCACCTTATACGGCGATGGGGTGCGAAACCACAAACTAAAGACTTAGTACCTGGTCGGGGTGTCGAAAACAGTAGAGCAGCCACCTCACTGTGAACTATCGAGACTCAACCAATGACCATGAGAGCTGTCCGCACACCAGGCGAACAACATCTCTGTGACATTACCAGGCTTGTCCTCTGGCTAAATGCACGTCGGCTACGATATCTACCTCTGTATGTTATCAGCCATATAACTATCATGCTGGACGCAGAAGAGATGCAGACCAGCGGACATTGCACACCTGCCCCACTGTGTCAACACCCCAGGTGGCGGGGAATGCTAGGCGTACCATCTCTGCATAGAAGCAAAGAAAATAAAGGGAAAAAGAGATACCCCACTCACATGCAAATGCTACGTTTCTGGCAGGACGTGACGATCCTGGGATACAGACACACTGGACTGCCTCTCTTCCGGGCAAACCAGTCCATCTCATATATCATCTCACATATCATCATTACACCCTATAGACACGAGTAGTGAAGACTCGATAGTCTGGTAAGACAACTTCCATAAGAGAGACAACTCTGATCATAAACAACTGCTGCCTTGCAGATAGGCTGGGGACAGCCAAAGGCTAAGGAGGGCATCCCTACAGAAACGCCTATTGAAATCGGATGCACGGGGCCGCAAGCCTAACAAAACAGTGCAACGTAAATCGCAGCATGATGGCAGTACAACCTATTAGAAAAACGCATGGCGCTCATCCTGCGGAATCCCGCCAGGCAGCGATAGTGCCGGGCCTCACGCCTCGAAGGGGCCCACCCTTGACTACTGGTGGTCACCCACCCATGTGTCGTGGAGTCAAGGCACATGGCTATGGGGCAACTTCTATTGGCCAAAACCTCAAGACCCTCAAAATACTACAGTGGAATGCGGAGGGAGTCATTAACAAAAAACTTTCCCTAACACACCACCTGCATGAAGGTAAGATTGACGTGGCATGTATCCAGGAAACGCACCTCAACAATAACCATAAATTCTCAATCAGAGGATACCAGACCTTCCGTCTAGATAGAGAAGGCCACAAAGGAGGGGTCCTGATACTGACCAGAAACTGCATACCGAGTAGCGCGGTATCTGTCAATTACACCGGACAAGCAGAAATTGTAGGAGTTGACATAATGGCTCAAGAGACGAAGCTCCGCATTTTCAATCTGTACGGACCACCAAATAGAGACCTATCGCTCTCGAGTATGGAGGTCAGAGATTCCAACTGCATAGTAGTTGGAGATTTCAACAGCCACTCGGAGAGATGGGGATACTCTGACACAGACAGCAGAGATGACGAAGTGGAAGATTGGGAGATAGATGCAAATCTCTCCCTAATCAATAGGCCGGAGGATAGCCCTAGCTTCTATTCAAGAACATGGCATACCACCTCGACTCCAGATTTGGCCTTCTCCACACAGGACATACACCATAAAATAGACCGCCAGGTGCTAAACCAACTGGCAGGTAGCGACCACAGGCCGATCAGGCTAACCATTGACATGGAAGTAGGCCCACAGGAAACAAAACCGCTCCCACGTTGGAATTACAAACGAGCCGACTGGGACAGATTTGCAATCCTGACAGATGGGCTGTGTGAAACCATCAACACACGAAACACCAAAATGAAGCCCATGGTAGAGAGCCTAAGCAAGGCAATAATGCAAGCCGCCACTGAAACCATCCCAAGAGGAGCTAGGAAAAACTATAAGCCCTACTGGAATGATGAGTTGCAGAAAGTGGAAGATGCAGTAACAAATGCTAGGAACATGGCAGAGCGAGAAAAATCCATGGAGGCAAACATCGCCCTCAAAGCCGCCGCGGCGAAGTACAAACACACTCTCAAGCAAACAGCAAGAGAAAGCTGGAAAAAATAAAACGGAAAGTCTAAACCTGGACAAAGACGGGAACAAGCTATGGAAGCTAGTCAGAGCCATGAACGACGAAACCCCGTCAAATAAACAAATTACTATCAAGCAGGGCGAGAACTTGATCACAGGTAAGAAAGCCGCAAACGCCTTTGTCGATCACTATGCCAGAGCAAACCACATCGAGGTCCTTGCAGATAAGCATACAGATATTAGCGAAGAGCTAAAGGGACACGAAAACATGAATACGGCTCCTGAAGAGCACATGATGGCCAAACTAACAATGCGCGAAATGGAAGAGGCTATGAGAACACTAAAGAAAAGGAAATCTCCCGGAAAAGACGGGATAACAAACGAAATGCTGATGGGGCTGGGCCAAACAGCGAAGAAGAAACTGCTATCGGTCCTAAACCAATGCTGGAAAAGGGGAATTGTACCACAGGCATGGAAAGATGCAATACTGGTACCAGTACCAAAAACAGGAAAGGACAAAACAGATCCAAATGGATACAGGCCCATAAGCCTACTGAGCTGTGTCGGCAAGCTGATGGAACGGATGATAAACACCAGACTGATGTGGCATCTGGAAGAAAAACGAATACTAATTCCACAGCAAGCCGGCTTTAGACAGCACAGATCCACTGAGGACCAGGTCATCCTCATAGCCCAGGAGATAGAAGATGCCTACCAGGCACAGAAACACACAGTAGCTGTTTGGGTGGATCTGGAAAAGGCATTTGACAAAGTCTGGAAAGATAGACTTAGAGTCAAGCTAAGAAGAAGTGATGTCTGTGGGAAGATGTACAAGTGGATCAACCACTACCTCAAACAAGGAACGGCCAGAGTCCAAGTACAAGGGCAGATGAGCAAAAAGGTGACACTCGAGCAGGGAGTACCCCAAGGGGGAGTACTGTCACCCACACTCTTCCTGGTATATATAAACGATATTACAGAGAATATACCAAGAAGAGTCCATAGCTCAATGTTTGCAGACGATCTGGCTATGTGGACCTCTGAAAAGAATCTCACCATAGAGAAATCGGATGCAGACGGCCGTAACATCGCTGGAAGAGTGGGCGAACTCATGGCTGGTCAAAATAAACGAGGAGAAAACCACATGCACAATATTCTCGCTTTCATTAAAACCCCAAAGTACCAAATTAAGTCTAAATGGCAGAATCCTGCAGCCAAACGACAACCCAACCTATCTGGGAGTCACATTTGATCGGCGCATGACATGGAAAAGTCAGATTGAGAGAAACCGAATGAAAGCCAGAGAAAGAATGGCAATCATGAGGACAATTGCTGGCACAAGCTGGGGAGCAGACGAAGACATACTAAAGAAACTGTATACTGGAAGAGTGAGACCAGTTCTCGAGTATGGCATTGCGGCATGGACAACAGCAGCGAAGGCGAACTTCGATAAAGTTAACAAACTTCAAAACCAAGCCATGAGAATTATAACAGGTGGCATGAAGTCAACGCCAATTGTAGAACTTGAAAAGATTACAAAACTGCAATCCATGACCGATAGAAGAGACTGCAGAGCCCAGCTGCAGTCAGAGAAACTCCGAAGACTGACGGACCATCCAATGCACCAGAGACTAAACAATTTGGGAAATGGGAAACTAAAGCGGAGAAACTTTGCAGAAATAGCCAAAGCAAAGATGCACGAAGATCCCATAAACGCCCTAACAACACCAAAACCCATCACTACTGTACGAAAACCTACCTGGAGGCAGGATATATTTCCAGAGGTGGTAGAAAATATACCAGGTATTGCAAACAAAAACTGCCAGACTGAAAAAGAAAGGAGAGATACTACCCTAAGCTTCATAACGAAAAGCTACCCAAGCATGGACTGGACCCATGCATACACCGACGGTTCTGTAAGAACCACTACACAGAACGGAGGGGCAGGAGCATTCCTGAACCTACCAAATGGCAGAAACATAACACTGTCATTCGCTACTGGTAAGTACACAAGCAATTTCAGAGCGGAGGCAGAGGCACTGAGGGCGGCAGTGGAAGAAGTGGAGACACACAGTGAAAATGAGAGCCATATAGTCCTGCTGACAGATGCTCTCGCCGTAGTCCCAGCGCTAAAAAGCCAGAAAAACACTGAGCTTAATGACTTAAGAGCAGCACTCTGCAAACTGTGCCAGCAGTTCGCACCAAAAAGGGTAGTGGTACAGTGGGTTCCGTCACACTGCAACATCCAAGGCAACGAGGAGGCAGACAGACTGGCAAAAGAAGGTGCAAGTCTACCACAAACAGATACCAGTATGACGTACGAAGAGTCAAAACGGCTTATCAAAGCCAGATACATGACCAAATGGGAAACCGAACCTACTGGTTACACCAAAAACGATGCCTATTACCAGTTGAACCGAAGAGAGCAGGTCGTTGTCTTCAGACTTCGCACCGGCCACAACAGACTGAGGTACCACCTATTCAACAAATTGAAGACAGGGTGTACCGACGAATGCCCGTGCGGTACTGGTAAAATGACCGCTGAACATCTGCTGCAGAACTGCCCAACATACGAGGATCAGAGAGAGCAGATGTGGCCATTACCAGTGGAACTGCAAGACAAGCTCTATGGCGGTGGTTGGAGCCTCAGGATGACCGCCGCTTTTTTCGAAAAAATTATGGTTACTGTCTGACTGCGTACGCAGAAGAAGAAGAAGAAGAAGTATCGTGTACCTAGTCATCCACCGTATCGTGTAGTCATCCACCGTATCGTGTACCTAGTCATCCACCGTATCGTATAGTCCTCCATCGTATCGTGTACCTAGTCATCCATCGTATCGTGCACCTAGTCATCCACCGTATCGTGTAGTCCTCCATCGTATCGTGTAGTCATCCATCGTATCGTGTACCTAGTCATCCACCGTATCCTGTACCTAGTCATCCATTGTATCGTGTACCTAGTCATCCACCGTATCGTGTAATCATCCACCGTATCGTGTACCTAGTCATCCATCGTATCGTGTAGTCATCAATCGTATCGTGTACCTAGTCATCCACCGTATCGTGTAGTCATCCACCGTATCGTGTACCTAGTAATCCACCGTATCGTGTAGTCCTCCATCGTATCGTGTACCTAGTCATCCATCGTATCGTGCACCTAGTCATTCACCGAATCGTGTAGTCCTCCATCGTATCGTGTAGTCATCCATCGTATCGTGTACCTAATCATCCATCGTGTCATGTACCTAGTCATCCATCGTATCGTGTTGTCATCCATCGTATCGTGTAGTCATCCATCGTATCGTGTACCTAGTCATCCATCGTATCGTGTACCTAGTCATCCACCGTATCGTGCATCTAGTCATCCAACGTATCGTGTAGTCATCTCTCGTATCGCGTAGTCATCCGTCGTATCTGTACCTAGTTATCCATCGTATCGTGTACCTAGTCATACATCGTATCGTGTAGTCATCCACCGTATCGTGTACCTAGTCATCCATCGTATCGTTAGTCATCCATCGTATCGTGCACCTACTCATCCACCGTATCGTGTAGTCATCCATCGTATCGTGTAGTCATCCATCGTATCGTGTACCTAGTCATCCATCGTATCGTGTAGTCATCCATCGTATCGTGTACCTAGTCATCCACCGTATTGTGCATCTAGTCATCCATCGTATCGTGTAGTCATCCATCGTATCGTGTAGTCATCCATCGTATCGTGTACCTAGTCATCCATCGTATCGTGTACCTAGTCATCCATCGTATCGTGTAGTCATCCATCGTATCGTGTACCTAGTCATCCACCGTATCGAGTAGTCATCCATCACATCGTGTAGTCATCCATCGTATCGTGTACCTAGCCATCCATCGTATCGTGTACCTAGTCCTCCACCGTATCGTGTAGCCATCCATCATATCGTGTAGTCATCCATCGTATCGTGTACCTAGTTATCCATCGTATCGTGTAGTCATCCATCGTATCGTGTAGTCATCCATCGTATCGTGTAGTCATCCACCGTATTGTGTAATCATCCATCGTATCGTGTACCTAGTCATCCACCGTATCGTGTACCTAGTCATCCATCGTATCGTGTAGTCATCCATCCTATCGTGTAGTCATCCATCGTATCGTGTAGTCATTCATCGTATCATGCAGTCATCCACCGTATCGTGTAGTCATCCATCGTATCGTGTACCTAGTCATCCACCGTATCTTGCACCTAGTCATCCATCGTATCGTGTACCTAGTCATCCATCGTATCGTGTAGTCATCCACCGTATCTTGTAGTCATCCACCGTAACGTGCACCTAGTCATCCACCGTATCGTGTAGTCATCCATCGTATCGTGTACCTAGTCATCCACCGTATCGTGCACCTAGTCATCCATCGTATCGTGTACCTAGTCACCCATCGTATCGTGTAGTCATCCACCGTATCTTGTATTCATCCACCGTATCGTGTACCTAGTCATCCATTGTATCATGCACCTAGTCATCCATCGTATTGTGCACCTAGTCATCCATCGTATCGTGTAGTCATCCATCGTATCGTGTACCTAGTCATCCATCGTATCGTGTACCTAGTCCTCCACCGTATCGTGTACCTAGTCCTCCACCGTATCGTGCACTAGTCCTCCATCGTATCGTGTACCTAGTCCTCCACCGTATCGTGTACCTTGTCTTCCACCGTATCGTGTACCTAGTCCTCCACCGTATCGTGTACCTAGTCCTCCACCTTATCGTGTACCTAGTCCTTTACCGTATCGTGTAGTCCTCCACCGTATCGTGTACCTAGTCCTCCACCGTATCGTGTAGTCCTCCATCTTATCGTGTACCTAGTCCTCCACCGTATCGTGTACCTAGTCCTCCACCGTATCGTGAAGTCCTCCATCTTATCGTGTACCTAGTCCTCCACCGTACGTGTACCTAGTCCTCCACCGTATCGTGTAGTCCTCCACCTTATCGTGTACCTAGTCCTCCACCGTATCGTGTACCTAGTCCTCCACCATTTCGTGTACCTAGTCCTCCACCGTATCGTGTACCTAGTCCTCCACCGTATCGTGTACCTAGTACTCCACCGTATCGTAGTGTCTAGTCATCCATCATATCGTAGTGCATAAACATACTTCATATCGTAATGTCTTGTCTTCCATCGTATCGTAGTGCCTAATCTTTCATCGTATCACAGTGTTATTTGAAGACATATTAATTAATTCGAAATTCAAGCTTCATCTCTGTGCAAATATGCACATTTTCCTATTTAAGAAAAATACACATTTCCAAATTGACGTGAGTTCTCTTTCTGGACGATGTAATTAATTAACTACCGATTAATACTCAATTTAAAAAAAAAGATATCAGAAGGAAGAACAAATTATAATTATTAAAAGTAAAATGCAGCCCCTTCATATTGTATGTCTTTCTTAGTCAATAGAAACAGTCCCCGTCGTAGGGAATAGAAAAATTCGGCGAACGAATTAAAAAAATATTTTTAATTTAAAAAAAACATTTCCATGAAATACTACTATTTTACAGTAAGAGTTGAGAGCAATTGTGTGAAGATAAAACTTTAAATATTTCTATTTTAACGGAAAAGTGAATCGCAAATATCAAGACAAATCTACGTTTAGAAGTTGATACAACTCAATCAGGCACACTGATATTCATTGGATGTCATATGTTCACGAATATAAGAACATCCCTCTCTTTGCTGAGAGGACGCTTACCTTAATATAGCTACAACCTGAAGGCTTTATCGACAAGTTCAGGACAATCTCGAGATTTAATAAATTGTGATCACGAAAAAGTCTCATAAAGGATGGCACATGTGTGCTCCAGAGAGGAAGGGAAAAAGAAAGAAAGGAAGTGGAAAGGAGAGATGGTTTCATTGCGCTGAAGATGGGACGAAATTGGATGCATCCAGAGTATTCATTCCTATTCAATATTGATGGCTTTCACTTAGCACTCGCCGTCACTCCGGCATATCGCATTTAGACTGTAGGGCATGCGAAATATGATTACAGTCGATCAAAACTCTCCTTTCATAGACGTTCAAGAAGGTGGGAAGGTGGAGTCTTATCTAGGGCTAGGCAGAGGCTGAACGTAGAATTATGTTTGCTGTCTTTCTTGGAATGAAATTCAAGGGATAAGCTGCTAAGAAACTACAAGAATTCTTGGTCTTATTAGATACTGTTCAGTAAAATATACCATAGCGCGTTCAGAAATACGTACCGTTGTCAATTTTCCCATTATCTTAATAATTAAGTATCCAATCAACTTGAATTTTTGCATGTGCCCTTATTTCCATTACAATTTTAATTTGTAAGCATAAATATTATGTAGACTGCAAGGACAGGAAAACATACGTTTCTTGGTTATTTTCATGAGACCTTTAGATATCGATCGTGTACACAACCCGTTTTACAATACTTCCGGGAGCCGCAGGCGTATCCTTACTTATCATAGTGGTTAGAGTATATCATTCCCCTTTTAAATGTACATTCATATGTACAATATATGTTAATTCAGCAAGAATGTGTGTGTTGAAAGACAATCATACGACTGGACTAATGTTCGTGTTTTTGTGTCAGTGTTTATTTTTAATTAAATGCAATGTTCCACGCTTCGCTATACTTTATGCATGTATTAATACATTTAATTGTTTGCTTTAAATATACATACACGTATCATATAATCGCCATATTCAGAACTAGCTGAGTCAAAGAGATTGATTTTTGTTATCTGCTGAATGAATCACAACCATTTTCTACCTATAACCATCATCCACTTTCATTACATGGTCTTCACATTTAGTTTAGAATTGTTTGTCTATGTCTGAAAGCGCAGCACATGCACTTTTCATGCACTAGGTTTTGTTGGCCCTTGAATTTTGTACTTATACTTTTGCCAAAACTAATTATATATGATTGAATGATGTAGTGGTATTCTAAAAAATATATGATCATATTCCTGCACAACTTTGTCTACATGAAACGTCTTTGTCGTGTGTGTATTCTTTACAACTGAAAAACATTTTAGATTTAAGGTGCTTTGTTTGTAAAATAAATGTGCTATTTCTTTAGCTAAAGTTTGATTTATTCCTTAGTACTTGCTGGTGTCAGCACCTTGTCTTCCAGAACCATTACCATATGGTAGGGAACATTGTCCATTACCCGACAGGATGTGCAATCTAATGATCGAAGTAGTTTTCTCAGTCCACTCTCTAAATATGTGATTATTCATCTCTGGACGATACCCCAGATGTCAACAGAGTCTAAAAGAAAAATGAGTTCACATAATTTTTCAACAGTGCGTTGATGAGACATGGACAGTGCATAGCAAACATGCCAGACTGCTAAATCGTTTTCACTTGAACTGTCTACGCAGGCTGCTCAAGATCAGGCGACAGGACACAGTGCCTAACTGTAACATCAGGATCAGGCGACAGGACACAGTGCCTAACTGTGACATCAGGATCAGGCGACAGAACACAGTGCCTAACTATGACATCAGGATCAGGCGACATAACACAGTGCCTAACTCTGACATCCGGAGCAGGCGACATGACACAGTGCCTAACTCTGAAATTATTAGCAAGAGTAACATGTTGAGCATTCAGACTTCTCCAAATAGCGCAGGTGAGATCGACAAGACATGTTTCTCGTATACCAGATGAGCGCATCCCCAAGTAATTGTTGTACTATGAGCTCATTACAGGAGTAGCGCTCGAAAGAAAAGCAAAAGAAACGCTACAGAGCCTCATTGAAAGTGTATCTGAAAAGCTTATACATTGATGTCGCCTCATGGAAGATGCTTTGCACAGAACCGTACTACCTGACGCGCTAGTATAACTGAAGGTGCTCAGATAGCAGATAGTAGTAAAGCCATCGCGGAGGCTCAGCGAAAGCGTGCTGCCCGAAAATATAAAGGACACGTTTCCACAACCGGCTACCTGCATGTGTGTATTTCTTCTTCTTCTTTTTCGTACGCTGTCAGACGTCAACCTGTATTTGTTCGAAGAAAGCAGCTGTCATCCTAAGGTAGTCGACACTGCCATAGAGCTTGTCTACTGTTACCACTGGTGATGGCCACATGCGCTTTCTCTGGTCCTCGTATGTCGGGCAGTTTTGCAGCAGATGTTCAGTGGAAGTGTGAATTTGATGTGACAGAGTTATGCCATTCCAGGACTGGTCTTTACAGCCATACGAAAACACATTTCGCAAAAGTATGAAACTGTCGCCATCTTCGCTAGCGATGGGTAAATATTATTATAAGTCCATGTTATAGACACATTTACAACATACACATTTAACGTCTGTTACTATTTTCTGGTAAAACGGCTTTATACCCTTTTTTTAAATTATTTTTTAAATTGATATTACGTTTTACTGTAGCACCTCACATATTTAATGCAGTCTTGAATTTGAAGATTGTTAAACATAATATAACCACTTTATATATTCTGTTCCTATTTCAGTATTAAGGATATGATACGAGCCCTAATGTTTTAAACCTCTGATATCAGTGGAGGATTTAGCATGTGCACTGTCAAAAACTATGTATACAATTTTATAAAATGTGGTTTTACCAATTTGTAGCTGTCATTGATCGTCGGAATTCAGTTTGAATGCAGTTCCCCTCATACTCCAAGAATCAAAGACACAGGAATAAATCTGGGAAAAAGTAATAGCATGGTTGCGAGCAACAGATAATCAATCAGTCTGGTACTGGCAACCCCCAAAGTCTTCTACATCTCACTGGAGGTCGAAGATATGTGATAGAAGGGCATGGTGGGGGCCAGAGAAGACAGCAGCCTAGAGTGGTGGAGGCCAATTTGACGTGAGTATATCTAGACAGCTGGACATTAATATGAAAACTGAGTGACACTTATTGACTGGAGCCATCGACTGGGAACTACAGTGAAGAATTCCATTTGTTTAAAGTAGGTAAGAGTAAAGACAGGGAAACGCCAGGACGTTTGTTCAGCACATACATTTTCTATTTCTCTCCCCTTAAAATGGTGTAAATGGGCAAGTACACGAAAGCGAGGCACACATATATGCCAAAGAATAATCTATTACGCTACAGTACATAAATCTAGAAAGATCCAAATATTTTCTGACAAATCTGTTTGGATTCAGTTTATAATTACTGATTCTGCTAAAAACCGCACAAAAACAAGCAAAACTATTTTTTTTTAAACACAAACGAATGAAGCAGTAATGGATACGACTGATATCGGTATCAGTAGGAATAGTCTTTAAATTGTGAGTTTCAGTATTTGGGGACTATTTTTTTCGGCAGACGCGGTAGTATCGACAAGGAAATCGAGACTAGTTGTCAGAAAACATCTGCGGTAACTACTGCTTAGGCACTCTAGCATTAGATTGGCAAATAAAGCAACAGCTGATAAACATTATATTTATAATGACACTTTGTTACCAGTGCCAAACAAAGCCTCTGTCCAGAATTTCGACATGTGAAATGAAGTGTTAAGGTAAAGGTGCTACCAGGAAATACAGAATGTGAAACGGCGATATTCACAGCATTGTTGGTACTACGTTTCAAGCAAAAAATATTTACAGGCCCAAAATACGTTGGTTTGGTCATCTAATGAGAACACACCCTTATAAATTTACACTGATGGCTTACAACGCTGGTATATCTGGCTACAGGGCAAGGGACGGCGGTGACGCAGGTAGCTAAATGACAGAGGTATTGTGCAGCGACACGGGTTCACATTGACCAACGACGCACACTTGGTGCAGGACAGACGACTTAAGCCCCCCACCGCTAAACTAAACTAAACTAAACTACACTACACTACACTACACTACACTACACCTCAACGTAACTCAACTCAACTCAACGTAACTAACTCAACTCAACTCAACTCAACTCAACTTAACTTAACTAACTAACTAACTAACTATTGTGACAGCTCGAAGCCTTAGCTGCTCACATAAAAAGTAATGATCTGATAAATAAGGTGATAACTGTGCAGCCACAAAGGTTGTTCAGCGGAACACGCAAACTGCTAGACTGTGCTTCTTCAGGTTAGATTTGTAGATTCCTAGACAGAAATGTTGATAGTGTAGACAGATAATTGTTCAACTCCCTATGCCACATATATTGATCTTCCTCAAAGTATGTATCAAAAGCCCTATTACAGAGTGGTATGGATGAGACGCAGATAGTAGTAGGTCAACTTCCCGTGGTTTCGGTCAAGGAGACTAGCATAGCCCACACACAGTACAATAATGGGCACTTAGATCATTGCTATTACACCATTGCTATATTATATCTCTGTGCGTATATATACATATATACCTACCTATATACCTACCTGTCTACTAGCCTACGTACCTACCTGCATACCTTCCTACATACCTAAGCACGCAACCCCCCCCTCCCACACCCCCGCCCCCCACACACGCACGGACGCACGCTCGCATGCAGACATGCACACACACACACACACACACACACTCACACATTGCACATAAATGTATGGTTCTAAATGTTGTTATAGCCAACACCAACTAAATGTTGCAACGGTGTGCGTCTCATATAGCCTTTGACAACAAAGTTTATCTCCTGGCCTTCGCGTGGCAGATCTGTTTTGACTAACAGGAGAAGCGGCCGAAGGCGAGCCACTGGCGCCTTAAAACCAGTAGTTTCGGGCAGATGTGGCTCGAAAGCATAGGAAGGCAGATCATCTAGGAGAAGGAAGACTCGGATTTCAAACCATCCGAAGTCTTGTAGATAAGATAATGGTGTATTTTGTCGGGCTTTAGTCAGATATGGCTGTGCAACCTATTTTCCGATACGTCTGAATGTTGGTCAGCGTTTGCCAAACCTGAAAACCGACGATGTGCGAAAGAGCATACGCAAGAGTATTCCATGCCTTATCCTAAAGTGAGGAAAGACAACCTCAGTTAAGTATTGCAGCAGAGCAGACCAGGCACTTAGCCTTGGCTGGCGTCTGATCAAGGAGTGAAGCCAGAACAGGCAAACAGGTAGAGCACTGCTCTTTTGATCCGACAGCTTCTGGAGTTTGCCCTGATCAAATTTATTGGTATCACCTTTCTCTTGGAGCAAGCAAGGCAGACCGAGAGAGGGACAATAATGTATGGGCAACACATGGTCTTTATATTTCTTCCAAGACGCTGACAAGACGAAAAGAGCCAATGACAATAATACATGCATACATATACACATACTTACATACATACATACACATATACAAACATATATATGTATATTTATAGTAGTTGCACATCGCAAACAATAATGGCGACATTATCTCACGGTTTTGCCTTGATGATGTAACTTGCGCTGTATTTGGATTATAATAATGAAGAAACTACGTCGATCATCAACCTCTCTCAGGTCCCGGGCTTCCTTTGCTCAGTGAGAAGACTTAAAGCTACTGAAGAAACTGTACACTTGAAGAGTGAGACCAGTTCTCGAGTATGGCATTGCGGCATGGCAAAGGCAGCAAAGGCAAACTTTGATAAAATTAGCAAACTTCAAAACCAAGCCATGAGAGTTAAAACAGGAGACATTAAGTCAACGCCAATTGTAGAACTTAAAAAGATTACAAATCTGCAATGCATGACCGATAGAAGAGACAGCAGAGTCCAGCAGCAAGCAGAGAAACTAAGAAGACTCACAGACCATTCAATGCATCAGACACTAAATAGATTTGGAAAAGGGAAACTAAAGCGGAGAAACTTTGCAGAAATAGCCAAAGCAAAGATGAGCGAAGACCCTATGAACACCATAACAACACCAAAGTCCATCCCTACTGTACGCAAACCCACCTGAAAGCAGCATATCATTCCAGAGGTGGTAGAAAATATACCAGGTACTGGAAACAAGAACAGCCAGACTGAAAAAGAAAGAAGAGACATAACCCTGAGGAACATAGCGAAAAACTACCCAAGCATCGACTGGACCCATGCATACACCGACGGTTCTGTAACAAACACAACACAGAATGGAGGGACAGGGGTATCCCTGAGCCTAACAAACGGTAGAAAAATAACACTGTCAGTGGCAACTGTAAAATTCTCAAGCAATTTCAGAGCAGAGGCAGAGGCACTGAAGGCTGCAGTAGAAGCAATGCTGACAGTCGAAAGCAATGAAAGCCATATAGTCCTGTTTACAGATGCCCTGTCTGTGGTTACAGCACTAAAAAGCCAGAAAAATACTGAACTTAATGATTTAAGAGCAGTACTCTGTCAACTATGCCAGCAGTCCGCACCAAAAAGAGTAGTGGTACAGTGGGTTCCATCCCACTGTACCGTTCAAGGCAACGAGGAGGCAGACAGACTGGCAAAAAAGGTGCAAGATTACCACAACGAGATCCTAGTATGACCTACGAAAAGTCCAAAAGGTTTATTAAGGGCAGATACATGGCCAAATGGGAAACAGAGCATACTGACTACACAAAAAATGATGCCTATTACCAGTCGAACAGAAGAGAGCAGGCTGTGGTCTTCAAACTCCGCACAGGCCACAACAGACTGAGGTACCATCTATTCAATAAACTGAAGATAGGTGGCACTGACGAATGCACCTGTGGTACATGGAAAATGACCGCTGAATATCTGCTGCAAAATTGCCCGACATACGAGGATCAGATAAAGCACATGTGGCCATCACCAGTGCCAACACTAGACAAGCTCTATGGCAGTGTCGACAGCCTCAGGATGACAGCTGCTTTCTTTGAACAAATTCAAGTTGACGTCTGACAGCGTACGAAGAAGAAGAAGAAGAAGAAGAAGAAGACTTAAAGCAAGACGACTAGCGGTAACTCAGAATGCAGGTGCTCTGTTCACATCTCCCTTGAGACTAGCAGTCGCTTGAAATCTGTGGGACTTGATCGCCCACCTTTTCCTTCAACTCTTTGAGGGACGATGATCTTACTTCTCGACCACATTCGCACGCGCACACGCACGCACACAAACATACAGACACGCACACAAATATACAGACATACAGACATACAGACAGACAGACATATATATATATATATATATATATATTTATTGATGAAGAGAAACCAAGCAAAATATGTGTATGGATATAGGTCGCACGACGATCACATATGTTTGTTGAATTTGAGGTCTAAACCGATGATATTGTCACTTTACAAATGCATGCCCAACTCAAGAACACAGTAATGAAGAAAAAACACACGAGCATTTTGAAAACTTACAACAAACCCATCACACCAATACAGTCTGCTAATGTTCTTCCGAGAGTAATTGTGATTAGATCTCCACAATATGAAAAGGCAAATATAAGACTATAGTAGGACAATTTGACTAGGCAAAAGTATGATACAGAAGGGATCAGCTGATCCATTTTTGTGTGCAGAGAACCACTTTGACATTTGCAAAACATTTTATTTAACAAGCTACAAGAAGTTTATACACGTGGAAAAGGCCATGAGATATAGTAAGAAATCCGATTGACTTTATTATGATAAATGTCCAATTCAGATATTGTGCCACAATAGCAAAACTTGTCCAGGTGAGGACATAAGTTCCGATCATAATCCTGTAGTAATTAAAATAGCCATGAGAATGAAACACACAGAAAGAAGATATAAATGGAACCCCAAATAGATGTGTTAGCAAATTAGCAGCCATACTTTAAATGTAAATATTTTATAGAAGTCAAAAATAAATATGAAAGCCTTCTGTCAGAAAGCTTGGAGGATACTAAAGAGAATATACAGAAGAGAATATAAACACTATTTGCTACTGTCTAAAGGTAAGTATACAGTTAGCGAATAAACTCTATCGATAAAAGAGTTTAAGAAAAATAGTGGGAAGGACATCGACATCTTAAGCAAAATGGAAGAAAGAATAACGGCAAAGAACACAAGAATGCAAGGTACTGGACAATGCGATACGGAGTATGTTCAGCAGTGCAAAAGGACAATGGATGGTAACAACTTAAAAAGGTAATACATGCACAAATAAAACATCTTTCAAACAAGACAAGTGTGGCTCAAAGAATAGGATGCGTTAAGAACATGAATGACAACATCTAGAGTGATAAGAAAGCTATATCAAAATGTGGGCGGAATATCTACGTGAACAAATGACAGATGACAAATCTTCACAATTTAATAATGACGACTTAAGCACCAGCAGTAGAGAAAGCGACACAACAAATTTGCGAACAGGGAAAGCAGTAGACATGGTTACAATAAACAATGATATTACAGAGTACTTCGATATCGATAAAGTCACCCATCTCTGTAATGAACGCTACAATATGGGATCCTTACCAATTACATGTCTTTATAACACTGACCAAGAAACCTCGTGCAACCGAAAGTTCAGATTATAAAACTACCTCCGCGAGAGCCACACATGTGAGATATTGCTTAAAATTATGCATGAGAGAATTAGGTGAAAAGTAGAACTATTTTGATTTAGACAGAAGGGCAGAACACGAGAAGCAATATTCTGTATAAGGATATTAGCAGAAATATATGTAAAGGTACAGAAATACATTTAAAAGGCATTTGACAGTTTAGAGTATGAGAAACTCATGTATGTAAATCATAGGAAATTAATGGACAAGACACCAGAATACTTAGCAAAGTGTAATGGGAGCAAAATGGCTGTAATATCTGGTGAGCATCACTCATCACGTGTCGACGTAAAACAAGAATTACAATGATGCATGCTGTCCCCTTGTCTATTTAACGTTTACATGTAACACGTTATTCGACAGATTAAGGAAATAACTTAACGTACTTAAGGTCTTTATACTGGTTCAAAAGACTGCAGAGTTTATACACAACCAGTTTCATTTATATTTCTTTGCTCTTAAAGCTATGCGCATCCAGTCTATTCTTAAATGCATTAAGTGCCCCTGTCTCCACTACTTCCTGTGGTAATGCATTCCAAGCATTCACCACTCTCTGACTAAAAAAAAATATTTCCAAATATCTAATCTGGACCTTTCTTTAGTTAATTTGTAGCTATGCCCTCTTGTTCTTGTAGGTGGTTGTATTTTGAAAAAAAACTTGTTATAGTCTAAATTATCCGTTCCTCTGATCATCTTATAAACCTGTATTAAGTACTCATTTTGCTAGAACTCATTATTGGTGTAGTAGTTTTAGACTTAGTCGATTGCTACTTCTACATGGGTTAGATGCTGACTAGGCTCGAGCAGCTTATTATTCCGCTGTGTTGGGACAAATGCCGCAGAGAGGGGTTAACCGAAATGCGAGTCCATCTTAATAGACTCAAGCACTACACAGTAGACCCGCAGCCTGTTAGGCGCCATATATGTATGCAGCTCTTAACAAACCACCTAATAATGGCCAGTATTATGCCATGTCACACAGCTAGTCGCCTCTTACGACATGCTCTCTGTGGGGCAGTGGTGCTGTTCTTGTCTGTATCATGCTCAAAGACCTCGGCAAACCACTCGGTGTAGTATCATGCAATAATCTTAGATATACGAATGACGATGTTGTATTGACTTATAGCGAACAAGCACTACATGAATTGATGATTTAAGTAAAGGACAATAGTCTGGTGTATGGATTGGGCATTTACACACAGAAAAGAGAAATTATGATAACACACTTTGACTTTTAAATGAAAAAGTCAGTCTTTGCAAATTTGTTGGTCATGAGCACGAAAATGAGAATAACATTTGTCGCCTGGCTCTTGCTTTGGAGAAAAATAGATTTTGTTGTATATACGACCTAGTACGCATTGAGAACAAACGCGTACATAACCATTTCGCAACGCCATATTTCTATCTCTATATTGCGTCTCATTAGATTAGCCTGTCATACACGCAACACTCTTGACGGTACTACATTGTCTGATGCGATGCAGTAGAGCCATGACATCACAGAGTTAGGATCACTGACGTCATGGACGCTGTAGTTGTAAGAAAGTGCCTTGTGCCATGGCCATCTATAAACTATAGATAGCCATGCTTATGTTCAACAAGTTATTTGAACGACTTTTGTTTATTCTTTCAGTATAAGTACAACACAAGTGAGTCCTGCAGTTGAATGCCATCAATAATGATGCCTTATTACTGAGTTAATATGTCATATAACTTTTGTTACTTTTGCTGGAAATTTACTGCCGTAAACAAGAAAAGAGCGATGCCACCATAAGTTGTTCATAAGGTATGGAGAAAGCCAATCAAACATGCACATGATTGCTACTTGAAGAAAGTTCCCTCTGTTTCTGCAGGCATCACCAACGAAAAGTGGATAATTGCACACCAGAATATACAATCTATTCACAGATTAGTTTCACACATGGAAGGTTTTCATGTTTCCGAACCTCCAAATGAAATTTACTTCGACTCAGACTATGAGGTTCGAGGCGAACCAGCGCTGAATTATCCGCGTCATTTAGCACCTATTGGTGATTGATATGTCTCCTACGTTGAGTCATTTGCGTCACACATTATCACACAAGAAGAACTGAAAGATCTTGTTCGAGATCTGGAGCTGTCCAAGACCAACGCAGAGTTACTAAGATCAAGACTTAAACAATGGAGTCTTCTCAAGGACAATATCGTTTCCCAGTCGTCTTGAGCAGTTTGCTCCTTACTCCAGAAAGGAGGCTGGTCTCCAATAACTTCCTCGGGAAGTAACTGGTTTAGGACTTGTCTCTATTTCACAAACGGGGATAAAGATGCAGCAGGGAATAAGCTGTCAGCAGCTAGTGGCTTATAGCTGGCTTACTGCACCAGGGTCAGTGACCCATTACTGACCAAGACCCTATTCTGCCTCCAAGTTGCCGCCATGAATATAGATTACAACCATGCAACCTGGTTAAGAGATTATGAATAAAAGAGAGAAGGCAAATCCGGTCCCCAAAAATGCAGTGCTGAAATCAGATGTGCCTGGCCAAAAAATGCAGATATCGCTGCGTCGCTGTAAACTACGACACATCGTCACAACGTCCTTTTTAGAATGGACGTCCAGGAACAAGAAGCACCATGTAGGATGTATGCAAAATTGCTCGGTCGCAATCCGATCTCTTTCTGTAGCAGAGAAGAGCCATCTCGATGAATATATATATATAAAACAACCTCACCATCGATTGTTTAGAAAACAAAATAATAAACGATTCAACCGAGCTCCTGTTTCACATTATTCTACTCTGTGCATTCCGTGCTAAAGGTGATGCTTACTCTGATGTAGTCTGTCATTATATCTCCAGTGAAACTCCACGAAGCCCAAACATGAATTGCATCTTCACATCCTTAGGGCAGTTACTTTATCTCATTATGGACACCCTCCAACTTTTCACAATTTGACTTTGACAGTGAGGGGGAAAAGCACCTATACAAATCTGTCGCATTTGACTGTCGTAGTAAACAGCAGATAAGAAAATTAATCATATGGAAGACTAACATTATTTTAAAATAGAAGACGATAATAATATTGATTAAATAATTTGGAGATATTTTTTTCAAAACCTCATCCCGCCCTCTCATCACACTACATAACAACGTGTTAGATACTCCACTCTCTCTGTAACATCGTTCGTGAACGACCTGTAAAGAACCAAATTATAAGAAAGGGTCATTTAGTGTTACGTATAATTGTCGTCACTTCACAGGCCAGACATACGGATAATGAACAAACAATTTAATGAGAGCCAAGTCCTTCAAACGAGGCAGGACAAGAGATGGGAGATTATTTGTAGAAACAGAAACCATTAAACAGCGTAAATCAGACACAAGTAAGAATGAATATATAAATATACAAGAGTATCGACGTTAGAAAAATGCAACACTTTGGCTATATAATAAGAGAGAGAGAGAGAGAGAGAGCGAGAGAGAGAGAGAAAGAGAGAAAGAGATCGAGGGAGAGAGAGGAGAGATGGCTTTTGTGAAAATAAAAATAAATGTGTCAAGCTAGCGGGTGGAATGACGTCTGCACTAAGGAAGCAATAAGCGTAAGATAAATATAGCCTAGCAGGGTGTACTATTCAAACATTAGTCAGGACACGCTGGAGAGCGATTACTGCCAACCTTCGACGTACAGACGACACTCAAAGTCTTCGTCGACCGTCTTGCTTCTTTGTCTTCGACCTGTGTCCTTGAAATCATAGAATGAATCACAATCAGATGACGTCACGTCAAATAAGCACCGCTTGTTGCTCTTTCTGGCTCATGAATAACAGAATTCACATTTTTAGGTTTTCGGAAGGCAACCTCTCTCTGTCTCTCTCTCTCTCTCTCTCTCTCTCTCTCTCTCTCCCTCTCGCTCTCTCCATATTTCTGTTCTCTTAGGAAATAACCGTTCAACATCCTTGTATATAGAAGAGACAGAGTGGGGGAGAATACCTTTCAGCAGTTTGCCTGTAATCAGTTGATGTTTTCAAGGAAAATAGATATCGGTGATGGAAGATTTACCGAAAGTCTGAAAGTCATATGGAATGAGTTTCCTAGAAGTGACTCAAAACCATAGGGCTGGCGGGAACTACATTTTGCCTATCTGTATCACTCATAGGAGTTACCATACTCCTTGGGATGTTTTTGCTTTATGGTGGTATCACTTGCGGCGTTAT
Organism: Ariolimax columbianus; assembly: GCA_036924085.1. Taxonomy (NCBI): domain Eukaryota; kingdom Metazoa; phylum Mollusca; class Gastropoda; order Stylommatophora; family Arionidae; genus Ariolimax; species Ariolimax columbianus. The sequence continues at coordinate 21,101,797 of JAVGWX010000001.1, forward strand.
GATTTTGTGGTGTTATTATTCATTCAAGTTCTGTTATTACACGTGGTGCTATTATTTGTGGTGTTATACGTGTGGGGGTAGTACCTGTGAAGTTATTATGATAATATCATTTGTGGTATTATTAATTAGTGTGGTATTACCTGTGAAGTTATTGTGTTGGTATTATTTGTGGTGTTATTACGTGTGGTGGTTTTCTGTTAGTGTGCTGAGCTTATTTCTGGTGTTATTATTCATTATATTGTTCTCATTACTTGTAGTGTTTTTTTTGTTATTTTGGCGGATGGGGAGGGGCGGGGGCACAGCACTATAATTTGGGGTGCCATAATTTGTACTCTCATTTGTAGTCTCATTTGCAGTATTATTAATTGCAGCGTTATTTATGTGTGGTTTTATATTTTATGTGGTGTTATTTATCGTGCTGTTTGTGTGGTTATTTGTAGTGGCATTATTACTTTTGGCACTAATATGTGTAGTGTAATTAGCAGAGGCCTTATCGTTTGCCGTGGTGTTATTTTGTGAGGTGTTATATTATTAACGTTATTTTATGTGTTATTATATATGATGTTATTTGTGATATTATTTATGTGGTTCTATTTGTGATCTTAATGTGGTTTCACTTTAGGATGCTACTATTATTTGTGGGGGTTTTATTATTTGGTGTGGTGCTATTATTTATGATTGTTTATTTTTTGTGGTGATGTTATTATCAATTTGTTATGTTAATAATTAAACTAAATTAGTTGAGCATTTTCCGGATCTAGTTTAGTGATAACAGCAATCGCTCGGACACTTAAATTATAAGCTCTATGAAAACGTATTAATTGTTTATTTTCTGGCCTCGGAGTTTCTATTTTGTTATCACTGAATCCTTGTCGGTCCTGTTTTCGTTTTGTCTAGTCATAGATTATTCACCCTTTTTCTCAAAAATGAACTGTAGACTATCACTCCAGCGAACCATTTTAAAGTAATCCGGCTCCCAAGCACTTGTAGCTCATTCACCTTTTCATTCCAATGTGGTTTTAGCTGCAGCTGTCCCCTTTAGGGAAAGCATTAATCCTAGCTATGGCAGTGGTTGAATATGATGCATTGTTTTTGGCATGATGAGGTTACCAGCAACAAGCACACCCCTCTTTAGCCTTGCAAGGTGACAGCGAGTGACATTTATTTCAGTTCAAGTATCACTCGGATGCTAATTTTTTTATAAAAAGCCATAATTGACCAAAACCTTCGTCCGTATTCTTGTTCTTTGTGAAAATGCAACCCAGCTTTTTGTCTCTTTTATCCGTATCAAACTATTAATGGAAACATAACTTATTGCATTTTTAAAAACTTTCTGTGTAAACTTGAATGCATGCTTTACTTTTCCTCACCCTTGCTGCTTTCTTATTTCCATTTAGTAGCTTTACTGATTAGGTATAGAGAACATTAGTACTTCTTCTTCTTCTTCTTCTTCTTCGTACGCAGTCAGACAGTAACCATTATGTTTTCGAAAAAAGCGGCGGTCATCCTGAGGCTGTCGACACTGCCATAGAGCTTGTCTTGCAGTTCCGCTGGTGATGGCCACATCTGCTCTCTCTGATCCTCGTATGTCGGGCAGTTCTGCAGCAGATGTTCAGCGGTCATTTTACCGGTACCTCACGGGCATTCGTCGGTACCACCTATCTTTAATTTGTTGAATAGGTGGTACCTTAGTCTATTGTGGCCAGTGCGAAGTATGAAGACAACTACCTGCTCTCTTCTGTTCAACTGGTAATAGGCATCGTTTTTGGTGTAACCAGTATGTTCGGTTTCCCATTTGGTCATGTATCTGGCTTTGATAAGCCGTTTTGACTCTTCGTACGTCATACTAGTATCTGTTTGTGGTAGTCTTGCACCTTCTTTTGCCAGTCTGTCTGCCTCCTCGTTGCCTTGGATGTTGCAGTGTGATGGGACCCACTGCACCACTACCCTTTTTGGTGCTGCTCTTAAGTCATTAAGCTCAGTGTTTTTCTGGCTTTTTAGCGCTGTGACTACGGCGAGAGCATCTGTAAGCAGGACTATATGGCTTTCATTTTCTTTATGTGTCACCATTTCTTCCACTGCCGCCATCAGTGCCTCTGCCTCCGCTCTGAAATTGCTTGTGTACTTACCAGTAGCGAATGATAGTGTTATTTGTCTGCCATTTGGTAGGTTCAGGAATGCTCCTGCCCCTCCGTTCTGTGTAGTGTTTGTTACAGAACCGTCGGTGTATGCATGGGTCCAGTCCATGCTTGGGTAGCTTTTCGATATAAAGCTTAGGGTAGTATCTCTCCTTTCTTTTTCAGTCTGGCAGTTTTTGTTTCTAATACCTGGTATATTTTCTACCACCTCTGGAAATATATCCTGCCTCCAGGTAGGTTTTCGTACAGTAGTGATGGGTTTTGGTGTTGTTAGTGCGTTTATGGGATCTTCGTGCATCTTTGCTTTGGCTATTTCTGCAAAGTTTCTCCGCTTTAGTTTCCCATTTCCCAAATTGTTTAGTCTCTGGTGCATTGGATGGTCAGTCAGTCTTCGGAGTTTCTCTGACTGCAGCTGGGCTCTGCAGTCTCTTCTATCGGTCATGGATTGCAGTTTTGTAATCTTTTCAAGTTCTACAATTGGCGTTGACTTCATGCCTCCTGTTATGACTCTCATGGCTTGGTTTTGAAGTTTGCTAACTTTATCGAAGTTCGCCTTTGCTGCTGTTGTCCATGCCGCAATGCCATACTCGAGAACTGGTCTCACTCTTCCAGTGTACAGTTTCTTTAGTATGCCTTCGTCTGCTCCCCAGCTTGTGCCAGCAAGTTTCCTCATGATTGCCATTCTTTCTCTGGCTCTCATTCGGTTTCTCTCGATCTGACTTTTCCATGTCATGCGCCGATCAAATGTGACTCCCAGATAGTTTGGGTTGTCGTTTGGCTGCAGGAATTTGCCATTTAAACTTAATTTGGTATTTTGCGGTTTGATTGAAAGCGAAAATATTGTGCATGTGGTTTTCTCCTCGTTTATTTTGACCAGCCATGAGTTCGCCCACTCTTCCAGCGATGTTTAGGGCCTGCTGCATCCGATTTCTTGCTATGGTGAGATTCTTTTCAGAGGTCCACATAGCCAGATCGTCTGCAAACATTGAGCTATGGACTCTTCTTTGTATATTCTCTGTAATGTCGTTTATATATACCAGGAAGAGTGTGGGTGACAGTACTCCCCCTTGGGGTACTCCCTGCTCGAGTGTCACCTTTTTGCTCATCTGCCCTTGTACTTGGACTCTGGTCGTTCGTTGTTTGAGGTAGTGGTTGATCCACTTGTACATTCTCCCACAAACTTCACTTCTCCTTAGCTTGACTCTAAGTCCGTCTTTCCAGACTTTGTCAAATGCCTTCTCAATGGTCCACCCAAACCGCTACTGTGTGTTTCTGTGCCTGGTAGGCATCTTCTATTTCCTGGGCTATGAGGATGACCTGGTCCTCAGTGGATCTGTGCTGTCTAAAGCCGGCTTGCTGTGGAATTAGTATTCGTTTTTCTTCCAGATGCCACATCAGTCTGGTGTTTATCATACGTTCCATCAGCTTGCCGACACAGCTCAGTAGGCTGATGGGCCTGTGTCCATTTGGATCTGTTTTGTCCTTTCCTGTTTTTGGTACTGGTACAAGTACTGCGTCTTTCCATGCCTGGGGTACAATTCCAGTATAATGTATAAAATTAATGTATAATGACAATTTTATTCTGCTAAGCTTTCATGTGATCACCAACAAGTATATACAATTCTTTTATTCCAATCCACGTTTTCATATTATTGAATCGGAATCCTTACAATCGATTCTGTGCATTGAAAGTTTTCTTTCCACTTATGCCGTAGAGAGTTTAAGTCGTCTATCCTGCGCCAACCGCGTTGCGTCGGTCAATGTGAGACCGTGTCACTGCACAATAACTCTAATGCCATCTATCCATCTTCCTTGCTTGTCCTGTAGCCAGATATACGTTGTAAGCCATCAGTGGAAGTTGATTAGGGTTCATTCCCATGCGATGACTAAACGAACGTATTTTGTGTCTGGAAAATGTAATCTGCACAAGACCTAGTGCCGACCATACTGCGTATGTCGTCGTTTCGCATTCTGTTTCTTCTGGTAACACCGATATCCTTCCTAAAACACTTCAATTGGCACCTTGAAATTTAGTCCTCACGCGCCCTGGACAGAGGCTATGTTTGGCACCGGTAGCACAGAGTCGGGATAAATATATTGTTCACCAGTTGTTGCTGTGTTGCCAAACTATTGTTGGTTGCCAAAGCGGTAATAACAGCTGAAAAGTTACCCCAAATGCTTTTTAACACCTAGTCTCGATTTCACTGTCGATCCTGCAGTCCGTCGACAAAATAATGCCCAAATACTTGAATTCACGGGCCTGTTGAAGAGCAATATCATTTACAATTATGAGTGGCCCGGGTGTTCTACTGATACTCATACTTTATGTTTTCTTCTCGTTATTTATTCGCATATTGTATTTAGCGTAGGTCGTTCATGTGGTTTACTGTTTACTTTTGTATTGAAAGTATTGCACCCAAATCTTTACATTCCGATTCTTACATTCAAATTATTGCACTAAAATATTTACATTTGGATGTTTGAATTAAACAATATGCACCAAAATCTTTATATTCGGATCTTTGCATTCGGATCTTTGCATTCAAATTATTGGACCATACTCCTTTCATTCTGATCCGCGCAGTAAAATAATTGCACCTCAAGTCCTCATATTTAGACATGTGCATTAAAATCACTGCACTAAAATCCGAACATTCAAGTCATTGATCCTAAATAGCTGCATTCATTTTCTAGGTTTTAAATACTTGTGTTAAAAAAGGGTCGTCTGTAACTTTGTCAAACAATTTTTTACCAAACTACAGACTGTGGGAGAGACCGGGACAAGGTAAGTTGGAACAGGAAATCTTAGGAAGAAAGTAGAGATGGATAGGTCATACATTAAGAAAACCTCAGGCCAGTATCACTAGGCAATCCCTGTCATGGACCCCCAGGGAAGGAGAGGCATAGGTAGACCAAGGAATACATTGAGACAAGATCTGGAGGCGGAAGTAAAGCAAACAGGAAAAAGCTGGAAAGAAGTGGGAAAGATTGCACAGGACAGAGCTCCTTGGCGAGGGTTGGTTGATGGCCTATGCACCCCTGGGTGATAGAAGGCAAAAGAGAGATTAAAATAGGGGCGTTAATATGAATGACCTTAACTTATTGCATTATAATTTTTGTATCTTTTTTTTTTCTTTTTTTTTTCGTTCGCCTTATTTCTCTAATCCCCAAGGCACTGTGATTTTTATTTTGCGCCTGTCGGCCCAGTGCATCCGGCTTCAGCATGCATTTTATTTAAGGGTCTGCTTCCTTCTGCATTTTCTAAGGGTTAGCTTCCCCGGGGTAACGGCCGGTGCTGTGATGGGGATGGAACCCAGCACCTTCGAGTTGTGAGCCGTGCCACTTAACCACTAGGCCATGCCGTCTCCAATTTTTGTATCTTCTTCTTCTTCTTCTGCGTACACAGTCAGACAGTAACCATTATTTTTTCGAAAAAAGCGGCGGTCATCCTGAGACTCTCGCCACTACCATAGAGCTTGTCTTGCAGTTCCACTGGCAATGGCCACATCTGCTCTCTCTGATCCCCGTATGTCGGGCAGTTCTGCAGCAGATGTTCAGTGGTCATTTTACCAGTACCGCACGGGCATTCGTCGGTACACCCTATCTTCAATTTGTTGAATAGGTGGTACCTCAGTCTATTGTGGCCAGTGCGAAGTCTGAAGACAACGACCTGCTCTCTTCGGTTCAACTGGTAATAGGCATCGTTTTTGGTGTAACCAGTATGTTCGGTTTCCCATTTGGTAATGTACCTGGCTTTGATAAGCCGTTTTGACTCTTCGTACGTCATACTGGTATCTGTTTGTGGTAGCCTTGCACCTTCTTTTGCCAGTCTGTCTGCCTCCTCGTTGCCTTGGATGTTGCAGTGTGACGGAACCCACTGTACCACTACCCTTTTTGGTGCGGACAGCTGGCACAGTTTGCAGAGTGCTGCTCTTAAGTCATTAAGCTCAGTGTTTTTCTGGCTTTTTAGCGCTGTGACTACGGCGAGAGCATCTGTCAGCAAGACTATGTGGCTCTCATTTTCACTGTGTGTTGCCATTTCTTCCACTGCCGCCCTCAGTGCCTCTGCCTCCGCTCTGAAATTGCTTGTGTACTTACCAGTAGCGAATGACAGTGTTATTTTTCTGCCATTTGGTAGGTTCAGGAATGCTCCTGCCCCTCCGTTCTGTGTAGTGTTTGTTACAGAACCGTCGGTGTATGCATGGGTCCAGTCCATGCTTGGGTAGCTTTTCGTTATGAAGCTTAGGGTAGTGTCTCTCCTTTCTTTTTCGGTCTGGCAGTTTTTGTTTGCAATACCTGGTATATTTTCTACCACCTCTGGAAATATATCCTGCCTCCAAGTAGGTTTTCGTACAGTCAATTTTTGTATCTAAATTGATTCATTTCCTTTCTAGCATTCGGATTCTTACATTTCAATATTCGCACTGAATATGTCAACTGAAGTCATGACATTCAATTACTTTTACGTGGTTAAGATGCTGAGAAGTGCATGAGCTGAGCGGCCAGCAGCCTAAAACTGACTACCACCGTTAGGGCCAGCGACACAGAACTCCCAAGACTCTTCTCTACCTCCACGTGTAACCCTGAATAACTGGCTGCAAAAGGACAGACTGGCTAAAGCGAAGGGATCGAGGAAGGACGGCTAACCCTGTACCCAAAAGCCATGCTGCAGTCGGATGTGTCGGACCTGAAAGTACAAATATCGCAGTCAACGTGTAAACTACGGAACAACGCATTCCTTTTTCGGAACACATTCTACTTGCAAAGCCATTTTCAGGACTTGGTAGCCGGAGTTTCAGAACGAGCGACGAAGAAGAAAAAGAAATTACTTATACTGATAAAACTGCATCAAATTCGTTCGTTAAAATCTTCCTTATACATTTGTGAACATCAAACTGAATGCTTCACTCTCTTGTTATTGTACACTAAGCCTTTCCTCTAGGAAAATTAACTGACGTGTTTTAAATAAGTTGACCTCTTCTACTCAAAGCGCGCAACTAGACACTGTTGTGTTTTGGTTTCCCTCGGTACACTCTCCAGCTGTCTATATGATTGTATCAATACACTCTCCAGCTGTCTATATGATTGTATCAATACACTCTCCAGCTGTCTATATGATTGTATCAATACACTCTCCAGCTGTCTATATGATTGTATCAATACACTCTCCAGCTGTCTATATCATTGTATCAATACACTCTCCAGCTGTCTATATGATTGTATCAACACACTCTCCAGCTGTCTATATGATTGTATCAACACACTCTCCAGCTGTCTATATGATTGTATCAATACACTCTCCAGCTGTCTATATGATTGTATCAATACACTCTCCAGCTGTCTATATGATTGTATCAATACACTCTCCAGCTGTCTATATGATTGTATCAACACACTCTCCAGCTGTCTATATGATTGTATCAATACACTCTCCAGCTGTCTATATGATTGTATAAACACACTCTCCAGCTGTCTATATGATTGTATCAATACACTCTCCAGCTGTCTATATGATTGTATCAACACACTCTCCAGCTGTCTATATGATTGTATCAACACACTCTCCAGCTGTCTATATGATTGTATCAACACACTCTCCAGCTGTCTATATGATTGTATCAACACACTCTCCAGCTGTCTATATGATTGTATCAACACACTCTCCAGGTTTCTATATGATTGTATCAATACACTCTCCAGCTGTCTATATGATTGTATCAACACACTCTCCAGCTGTCTATATGATTGTATCAACACACTCTCCAGCTGTCTATATGATTGTATCAACACACTCTCCAGCTGTCTATATGATTGTATCAACACACTCTCCAGCTGTCTATATGATTGTATCAACACACTCTCCAGCTGTCTATATGATTGTATCAACACACTCTCCAGCTGTCTATATGATTGTATCAACACACTCTCCAGCTGTCTATATGATTGTATCAACACACTCTCCAGCTGTCTATATGATTGTATCAACACACTCTCCAGCTGTCTATATGATTGTATCAACACACTTTCCAGCTGTCTATATGATTGTATCAACACACTCTCCAGCTGTCTATATGATTGTATCAACACACTCTCCAGCTGTCTATATGATTGTATCAACACACTCTCCAGCTGTCTATATGATTGTATCAACACACTCTCCAGCTGTCTATATGATTGTATCAACACACTCTCCAGCTGTCTATATGATTGTATCAACACACTCTCCAGCTGTCTATATGATTGTATCAACACACTCTCCAGCTGTCTATATGATTGTATCAACACACTCTCCAGCTGTCTATATGATTGTATCAACACACTCTCCAGCTGTCTATATGATTGTATCAACACACTCTCCAGCTGTCTATATGATTGTATAAACACACTCTCCAGCTGTCTATATGATTGTATCAATACACTCTCCAGCTGTCTATATGATTGTATCAACACACTCTCCAGCTGTCTATATGATTGTATCAACACACTCTCCAGCTGTCTATATGATTGTATCAACACACTTTCCAGCTGTCTATATGATTGTATCAACACACTCTCCAGCTGTCTATATGATTGTATCAACACACTCTCCAGCTGTCTATATGATTGTATCAACACACTCTCCAGCTGTCTATATGATTGTATCAACACACTCTCCAGCTGTCTATATGATTGTATAAACACACTCTCCAGCTGTCTATATGATTGTATCAATACACTCTCCAGCTGTCTATATGATTGTATCAACACACTCTCCAGCTGTCTATATGATTGTATCAACACACTCTCCAGCTGTCTATATGATTGTATCAACACACTAAGGTTATAAAGTTATCTGAGTATGTCTCTCCATTTGACCTTATCCTCTGCAGCTTTCTTCATTCCAGCATAGGCTCGTAATTTAATGTCCCTGCATGCCTGTGATGTAAAAATGAATTTTGCACGCCCTGGTACTCTCTTCCCTTGAATCTTTCCTTCTAGTATCTTCTATAGAATAATTTCATGTCTCATATTGTGACCCGGCTAACTCAACCAACGTTTTTGTATCATATGCAATATTTGTCTTTGTGCGCCCACTTCAGTGAGTACATTGTCATTCGATCTTTTTTATGTCCAACTCACTTTTTCCATTCTACGGTAGCACCACATTTAAAACGCTTCCAAGTTTTTTAAATCCTTATTTGCCGGACTTCATGTTTCAGCCCCATACAGTAACAGTGCAATTGGTCATATATGAGTGACGATTATTCTTTTCCTCAGTTCTATCCTGATATTCTTTGAGGTTGGCAATTCCTTTTTTGGCATTGCAATCCTTGTCTTAATTTCTGTCTCATTTCGGGCATCTTCTGTTCTGGATGGCTCAAATATGTAAAGTTTTGAACTTGTTCGATTATTACTCCATTGTTTATCACATTTATTCGTCTACGTTGCATGGATATTACCAATGTATTTGTTTTTGCTGTGTTTATTTTCATGCCAAACTCTTTGACTGTTCTATTAATTTTTTCTAGCAGCATCATTTGGTCATCGGCAAATTTGATGGCATTAACTTTGATACCATTAACTTTGAAACCCTATTACAACTCTGTATAACTTTGTCCATCATTTTCTCAGAATATGCGTTAAAGAGACTCGGTGACAACAAACAGCCATGTCTTATGGGAACAGGTTCCGTGAGACCTTCTGTGATTGAAATAATCGCCTCTTGATTTTCATACAGGTTCTAGATTAACTTAATGAGTGTTCTTTCTATACCTATTTGTTGCAGGATCTGAAAAAGTTTGCTCCAGGGGATTCAGTCAAAAGCTTTCTCGTAGTCAGTAAAGCAAATAAACAGTGGTCGTCTTTGATCGATCATTCTTTCTGCGAGAAACCGCAATATTCCGATGGCCTCCCGTGTACCTCTGTCCTTGCGAAATCCAAACTGTAAATCTTGCAGTACTTCCTCTATCTTTCCATCGATTCTCATCTTAATTATCTTCAATACGATTTTAGGTGCATGTGTTATACAACTTATCGTTCAGAATTGACCGCATTCTGTTGCATTTTATTTATTTGGCAAAGGAATTAATATTGGAGTTGTGTGCTCTTTTGGTCATATTCCATTGTTGTAAATGTCATTAACATGTTGAAAAAGTAAATTATGTAACGAAATAGAATACTTTGAGGTGCCGAAATAAAACACCAAGCGCTTTTGGTTGAAACTACCTAGCAAGCGAAATATTACCCGTAGTCAGACTAGCAAGCGAACTATTACCCGTAGTCAGACTAGCAAGCGAAATATTACCCGTAGTCAGACTAGCAAGCGAAATATTACCCGTAGTCAGACTAGCAAGCGAAATATTACCCGTAGTCAGACTAGCAAGCGAAATATTACCCAGGGTCATACATGTTTTTATTCAGGCAGGAAAGGCATGGGCAATTTATTTTACACATACATGTGTCATTTACTCGTGCACTGGAAACATTTGTTAAAGACATACATGTGTCATTTACTCGTGCACTGGAAACATTTGTTATAGACATACATGTGTCATTTACTCGTGCACTGGACACATTTGTTTTAGTCATTCACGTGTCATTTACTCGTGCACTGCAAACATTTGTAATATAGACATACACGTGTCATTTACTCGTGCACTGCAAACATTTGTTATATAGACATACACGTATCATTTACTCGTGTACCTTAAATATTTGTCAGATGCATAACGTCAAGTTATGGACCAACTTAGAAGTGCATTGCTCTGTAGGCTACACCAGGTGGAACGAAATAGAATGCTTTGAGGTGCGGAAATAAAACACCAGGCGCTTTTGCTTGAAACTACCCAGCATGCGAAGTATTACCCGGGGTCAGACATGCTTTTATTCAGGCAGAAAAGGCATGCGTAATTGGATGTTCATATTTCTTGTTCTGCTGAAGGATTCTTGGATGGCAGGCCAATTTATCACTCCGTGCAGGTGTCGTCAGTGAAGATAACTGATTTCCCTCATTTTCATTCTGGTGTTGTCATCTGTGAGAAAATGTCATCGGAAGACGGGAGCATTCTAACAAATGGCGGAAATGTCTGCCTGCAGTTGATATTTAGTTAAGAAAAAGTATATATTCTTAACCACTACTAACAGAAATGTATGATCATTTAAAGCATTCCTCGTGCCGATAACAGATTGGGTATGAGCGGAGAGATGTGATCTGTGAGCGAGTGTTTGTGTGAGCATGACCTAAGAACAGATTCGGATCTGAGCGAAGGTATGGGATCTGTGAGCGAGTGTTTGTGTGAGCATGACCTAAGAATAGATTCGGATCTGAGCGGAGGTATGGGATCTGTGAGCGAATATTTTTATGAGCATGGCCTAAGAACAGATTCAGATCTGAGCGGAGAGACATGACATGTGTGTGAACGTTAATGTGTTAACCAAACTGAAACACATCACTCTGCTCCTCCTGAAACTATCCACTAATTCCTAGGTATTTCGGAAATATGTAAAGTTAAGGAGTGTGAATATCTCTGTCCATCTCACTCCATAAAGTCGGTGTGGAGACAACATAAGAGAGACCATGAAGTCGGTGTGGAGACAAGATTAAAGAGACCATGAAGTCGGTGTGGAGACAAGATAAGAGAGACAATGAAGTCGGTGTGGAGATAAGATTAAAGAGACCATGAAGTCGGTGTGGAGACAAGATTAAAGAGACCATGAAGTCGGTGTGGAGACAAGATAAGAGAGACAATGAAGTCGGTGTGGAGATAAGATTAAAGAGACCATGAAGTCGGTGTGGAGACAAGATAAGAGAGACCATGAAGTCGGTGTGGAGACAAGATAAGAGAGACCATGAAGTCGGTGTGGAGATAAGATTAGAGAGACAATAAAGTCGGTGTGGAGACAAGATAAGAGAGACAATGAAGTCGGTGTGGAGACAAGATTAGAGAGACAATGAAGTCGGTGTGGAGACAAGATTAGAGAGACAATGAAGTCGGTGTGGAGACAAGATTAGAGAGACAATGAAGTCGGTGTGAAGACAAGATTAGACAGACAATGAAGTCGGTGTGGAGACAAGATTAGAGAGACAATGAAGTCGGTGTGGAGATAAGATTAGAGACAAGAGCAAATGGAAATGGAAAAGAGAATACATATAACTAGAAGGACATAATGTTATTGAGCCTCTCTGTTATGAAACGTATATTACCAATCATTACACTGTTTTGTTGCGATATTTTGTTTTAGTTTGACCACACTATCAGGTCATTGTTCTATTCTGTGTTACGAATTGGTAACATAAAACCTTCTTTAAATGTCAAAGTAAATAAAGTTTTGCTGCGCCGATAACAATCTCAACACGAAGGGGTAATTGAAGTAATTAGGAGACATACACATACATACACACAAGCGCGCGCGCACACACACACATACATACACACAACATACATATAAACCCGCATGCACACAAAGCCATCTGCTGCACCACGCGACATTATTTGTTCTGGATCTTCTAGTGGAGGGAAAAAAGGCAGGAAGCTCCCAAAACGCCGGCAGAACAGAATGTAACACATAAGAACTCCGCCCGTGGGCAGAATGATTTGACGAAATCTGGTTGAAGCATATTCAAAAGCCAAAAAGGAAAGAGAAACAAAGTGAGCCTGAAAGCAATGGCTCTAGTTAAAGGGCAATGAGCACTTTCTGTGAACTCTTGTGGAAACTGGGCGCTTAAGTAAGAAATATCTTGTAATAACGGTTTACTTATCAACCTGTATAACGAGTAACCTTAACGACTGTGAACGTATTGACCAGAGACACAATGCTCTGATGGAGAAAGAAGGACGGTATGCTATAAGGATGTATTTGCTGGGTGAAATAGTTTCAACATAGCAAAGAATCTAACAGTTTATTTCACATAACGAAGACAACTATTTACATGTGAACAAACTGGCTCACATATTGTACACTTTATGAAGTAAGACTATGGTATATGATCGACCGACGAGGAATCAAGTAAACACGAACATCTACTACAAAAGTACCCACCATACGAGAAGTAGAGTAAGGACATTCCTGTGAGCGAAGAGTATTCAGGGGCTGGAGAGACATATGGATAACGATTCCACCTCAAGTCCTACATCATTCTCCTGGAAACACGTTCTATAGCAAACGAGGGGGTGGGCGGGGGAGGGGGGGGCATCGACACAGTAATTCCCAAAGAGGTGAGCTCACCAGCCACCCTCCCAGGAGGAGCACAGGACAGCCTCTGAAGTATGCCTTATGATGTAAGATGCCTCACTGTGATCTGATGTCAAAGAAATGTCGACAAGATCTCATCACGAGTAGGTCCTAACATCTAACAAGAGCAACCATCATTCTAAGACATACTCCATGGAGATACCAGTAACCTGCGTTATATATTTGTGTGTGTGTATGTGGGTGCATAGTGTATGTCGGTGTGTGTGAGTGCATGTGGGTGTATATGTGTATGTGGGTGTATGTTGATGCATATGTGTATATGTGTGTATGTTGGTGCATATGTGTATGTGTGTGTATATGTGTGTTTGTATATGTGTGTTTGTATGTGAGTGCGTATGTGTGTGTATGTGGGTGCATATGTGTATTTGGGTGAATTTGTGTATGTGTGTGTGTATGTAGGTGCATATGTGTATGTGTGTGTGAATGTGGGTGCATTGGTGTATGTGTGTGTATGTGGGGGAATATGTGTATGTTGGTGCATATGTGTATGTATGTGGGTGTATATGTCTATGTGTGTGTGTGTGTGTGTATGTGCGTGTAGTGTGTGTGTGTGTATAACTGTGTATGTGTTTGTGAATGTGTGAATTTGTGTGGATATGTGTGTATGTGTATATGTGTGTACATGTACACATGTGTGTGTGTGTGTGTGTATTTATGTATTTATACATGTTGATACCTTAAAGCGTACACATAAGACATTATCTCCCACTTTTTACAATCCTGGTTGGGCATTTATAAGAAAACATGAATATTGCTTTCTTTATTTAAACATCCATTGTTATACTTTATTGTTTTTCTCCATACGTGCAAAAATAAAATGCATCAACATTTGAATTTGAAATCCCAAATTTAGTATTTCCATTGATCTCAGAGTATTTATTTTTTGTTTTTGTTTTTACGCCATAAATTTCGCTCCAGCCTTCCAGACCATGTTTTTAACATTCGAATCTGTGCCCCGCGCGCAATATATGACGTTGCCCTTGCACGTGAATGTGCTCACTCCATGATCGACACTCTCTAACCCCTGCTCTTTCCTCTCTAGCTCTTATATATAACATGTGATGCCGATAACATCTCAGACATAATCGAGATTGAAATACTGGAAAATCATTCGTCATAGATCATGTGACCGTTCGTCCAGGCGATGCAGAATGTTTGTAAAAATACATAAATCTCTCACGTGATATATTTGTGGTCCATATGTTGCGTGCATTGAGAGAGAAATATCAAGATTAACTGGCAACACGACATGCGCACACAACACAAAAAATATATGATGTGACATGCTAGAGACAGTTTGAATTGAAGAATTAATCATTTTAATCCAAACCAGATGATATGTCACGTCGTGACAGATGTTGTGGCCCTGTGTGCTCTACTTCTTCATGCATGTAAGCATATGTACACACGAAGACAAATGGACACTCACAGACACATGTATAGATTCATTCATAAAACAGTTTACATATGTATAAATAGCTAGACCTTCTCAAGATATTTAATATTTCAATGATAACTTACCAAATCTAAAATTATGTATATGTATAAGTGTGTGTGTGTGTGTGTGTGTGTGTGTGCGCGCGCGAGTATGTGTGTACAAGATGGCGGTATTTTTTGCACAGCAATTTTATGAGGATATGATCTATGTCTTGTACAAAAGGAGAAATGTTAATTTCAGGGCTATCACCTCCACCCCTCCCCCGCAAGACAGGAAATAGCACATATATAATTCGACAATATTACTTGCAACTTTATCAAAGGCCCTATGTTTCTGCATTTTATCCCTGCTAATTAGCCCGATTGTGTCGCTAAAGCATATATCTATGGATAAGGTCATTGTGATCTCTATACGAATTACCTACCGTTAGACTCGACACACGCATTTGGCTGTGTGCACCTTTAAGCTTAGTGCTATATGCTCCGCCGCACAGACGAGCCGAGCTCCCTTACTGACGAAATTGGCTGAATAAACTATGACATGATTGTTCTCTCATAGACTGAATAAAAACAGGAAATCTCGACTGCCTTTTGTATGGCACTGGAGTAAGCATCGGTACCTACAAGACCAATTCTACATCTATATCAGGAGAGTTGGGTTCCTCGTCGGCCATCTAATGGCTCATCTCGTTCAACAACCCAACGCTGCCCACAGTCTAATGTTGTTTTTAGATATTTCCATTCCCAAAAGCCGTACTGCTACCATCATAGAAGCGTAAGCACCAATATCAGATACAGAATAACAAGAGCGGGCTGATTCCTGTCACAGCCTCCTGGAGATTCTTCGACATCCCCGCTGCTACTATAAGATAGTTATCAGAAACTTTAACGCATAAATTGGCCCTCGGTGAAACATTTGTCTGACTACACTCTGGGGAGACAAGAAACGACGTAGGGGATAGCTTGCTACATTCTGGTTGATCAACCGGCTTTTTGACAGCTTATTCAGGAAATACAGACAGGCACGTAGACAGCATTGGGCGTAAAATGGACCACACCATCTCAATTCATAGGTCAGTAACAGACGCCTAAGTTGTTGGTTCTTTCTGCACTAGGAAACACTATTGTCTTCTCCGTGCAGGCAGTCACTTAGACCTCGAATTTGCTAAGCTCCAATATTTGCGTTCATTTTGGTCTCCAGCGACACCCATCGATTCTATGATTTATGTCACCCTCACTGCTAGCAAGCAGCTCGAACATCTAGCGAACTCAAAACTGATGCTGGCTTTGCTATCCTGATTGTAGCGTCTATTTCAAACAGCAGTCTTCAAGCACCAGCCCAAACCACAGATCGAGAGACTACATATCACCTGCCACACGAGCGCTGTTAGAAAAGTGACTTAGGATGACTCAAATGGGAACCTTTGCGATTTTCAAGACCCTAAGCAAAATCTTAATGAAGATACGACCTTGAATATCACCAGGCTAGGATGACGTCATTACAGATCACCTTCACGCTTTCGGACCATCACTCTAGCTTTAGCTGACAACTTCGCGAAATATCATCATACATGCTAACACCAGCAGCCTGGAGTAGCTCTAAGATGATATTCTAATTCAAGAAGGAAGACAAAGACGACCTTGGAAATTATCGTCCGATTTCTCTTTCCCCAGTTACTTACATAATTTGCAAAATGAATTCTAACAAGTTCGAACGATCTCGATAGTTCACAATAAATTGAACAAGCTGGCTTCCGACGTTATTACAGCACACTGGACCTTATCTAGACCTGCTGTCCTCTTATCGAGGCAACCCGAGAATACCAGAACCCCTGGCCTTTATTGACTACAATAATGCTTGACCAAACTGTTTGTGCAGCTGTTTCTTGCCCATCCATGGTTAGGTGGTTTGTTCGGCATTTGCTTCAACGCAGCGGAGTAGAAGCTGTTCGAGTCTAGCTTACTAAGCAGGAAATTTTCCTTCTGGCTACATCCAACTATGCCAGAGCTGGGACAAGGCATTTGCATCTGTAGAAGTACAGGTCGACTAAGAAATCAATCAATCTATCTATCTATCTAATCTAATCTAATCTAATCTAATCTAATCTAATCTAATCTAATCTAATCTAATCTAATCTAATCTAATCTAATCTAATCTAATCTAATCTAATCTAATCTAATCTAATCTAATCTAATCTAATCTAATCTAATCTAATCTAATCTAATCTAATCTAATCTAATCTAATCTAATCTAATCTAATCTAATCTAATCTAATCTAATCTAATCTAATCTAATCTAATCTAATCTAATCTAATCTAATCTAATCTAATCTAATCTAATCTATCTATCTATCTATCTATCTATCTATCTATCTATCTATCTATCTATCTATCTATCTATCTATCTATCTATCTATCTCTCTCTCTCTCTCTCTCTCTCTGTCTGACTGTCTGTCTGTCTGTCTCTCTGTCTATCTATCTATCTATCTATCTATCTATCTATCTCTCTCTCTCTATATATATATACATATATATATATACATATATATAACAATAATAGCAATACTAATAAAACAAGATGCCTATAGCAAAAATAGATGGCGACAACATGCGACTAGTGATGCGAGATGTGTTCTCGTATCTCTATAGAGGCCAATCCTCGCTCGACAGACTTTGCCGCACTCGGGGCATTCATGGGAACAACATATACTGCCCATGTTAACTGAACTTTTTTCAGAGGCGTATGGAATCTCAACATGTTAAATATAGCAAGCATTTCAGAATTAGGCACCGTGTTCTTGCTATCTGATCCTGAGCAGATATCTCAAGTGAAAATGATTTTGTCTGACGTGAGCTTTTTACACTGTCCATCTTTCACAAGCATGCAGGACAGGGAAAAACACTATAGCAGGATACACCTTGACCTTGGTGGCGACACTGATACCAGACGTTTGCAATCCTGCTGGTGATCTCAGTCGATATTCGCTTCTCTAGTGATGGTACTACCTAGGTAGGTGAACCTATCGACTGTCTGGTGATGGTACTACCTAGGTAGGTGAACTTATCGACTGTCTGGTGATGGTACTACCTAGGTAGGTGAACCTATCGACTGTCTGGTGATGGTACTACCTAGGTAGATGAACCTATCGACTGTCTGGTGATGGTACTACCTAGGTAGGTGAACCTATCGACTGTCTGGTGATGGTACTACCTAGGTAGGTGAACCTATCGACTGTCTGGTGATGGTACTACCTAGGTAGGTGAACCTATCGACTGTCTGGTTATGGTACTGCCTAGGTAGGTGAACCTATCGACTGTCTGGTGATGGAATTGCCTAAGTAGGTGAAGCTATCGACTGTCTGGATATGGTACTGCCTAGGTAGGTGAAGCTATCGACTTTCTGGAGACATCGGTTCTGTATTGTAAAGTTTGGTTCAGTATACGGCTTCCCAGAACCAGTCTCAAAAAGTACTTTAATTTCTCTAGTGCTGATCGTGAGACTAAATTCGAAAACGCTGTCATGGTTGATTGTATATTGTTTTTAAGGGGTTTAGGGCGCATTCACTTGATGTAAGACTTCAGGCGTCTTGGAGTGAACAATCGACCTTGCGTCCTGTACATGATAAGCATGCCCGTTGCAATGCTGAAAAGCCCATGCTAAACGGTGTCGGTGTCAGGACAAAACCCTGTTTGACACCGTTGATGGCTAGGAAGGCTACATAATTCTTGTTCATACAGTACTCGAGCCATCATGGTATAATGAAACTGACGGACAACCGCAATGAGTCTGACAGGACAATCTAACTTCGTCATGAATTTACCAGAACACTTCTCTATTAACGGTGTCGACTTTCTCGATCAGGCCGACACAAACTGTGTACAGTTCACGATGCTATTCTTGACATGTCTCCTGGAGCTGATGCGCGGTAATATCATGTCTACCATCCCACAACACGTTAACCACACGGACTCTGGAAGTAGACCCCGCTCAATGTGACCAGTTAGACGGTAGAGCAGGACTCGAGCCAGAATGTTGCCAGCGGTTGATAGAAAGGTGATACCTCTGTGGTTCTAAGAATTTACTGTTGTCCTTTTGCTATTCCAAGTGTACACTAGTGGGCACTTTATTGGCTTATTAAACTTTGTCGGCTTTCCATACATATCGAAAGAGTGCAGCCAGTTCCTGGAGAAGCACAGGATCTCCTGCTTGGTAAATCTTAGCAGGGAGGGAATCTGGCCCGAGAGTCTTACCTTTGGATATCGAGCTGACAGTGATTATGACCTCAGTCTTGCTGGACTAGAAGTCAAACGCTTTGTTAATAGCAACTTGAGACATACGAGCTATGGCTTGTTCGCTTATGAAGTTCTGGTGTACGGACAGTTGAGGATGGCGACAAAATGCGCCTCTCAATGCTTCAAATGCTAGACCTTGTCAGTCAATAGCACCGTAACGTCAGTATTAAGGACATCTCTCTCTCTCTCTCTCTCTCTCTCTCTCTCTCTCTCTCTCTCTCTTTCATACACACGCACGAACGCACGCACGTACACGCGCGCGCGCACACACACACACACACACATACACACAAACGCACACACATACATTCAAATAAATGCGGGTTTATTTTCTCCAATTGGCTAATTTTAAATGTTCACGTACGTTTTTTCAACACAAATGGTAGAATAGCAATTTTTTTTAAAGTACCATTTAGTCCACAACCTCTTGGCGTGAGCTCCTATCCCATCTTGGACACCATTGGCATCAAGTAAAACACGACCTGATTCTGAACTTATAATGGCAGATGCTATTTTGTCTTGCCCATTCGTTGGCTCTTTAGAAGCCAAATACAATATTTTAAGAGGTATTGTTGTTATCCCATAGATGCCAGCAAGCCTGCTTTTGGCAGCCCAATGTTATTCTTATATAGAAACAGGTATTCTTCAGCTGTTTCACTGTTCCGTACAGTGTGTTTGCAATTGTCGACAGTGCTTGTAAGAATCTTTTCCTCATGTCCGCAAGCACCTTGCAATCAATGAGTAGGTGTCGACTGTTTTATCACGATGAGAGCAATGTCTGCACAAAAGTAGATGCTGGGAATTGATGCGGTTCAAATGGCTATTGACTGGTATGTCCTGTTTGAAACTGAAAGATGGGACTTTGATATTTGCTGTGTAGTTTATTTATGTCATCCTTACATTTTGGATGTGATATTTCGCTAAATACACTGCGACCTGTTGTCCCCGACCTGTTCATCCAGATTTCCCGAGCACCTTTCTTAATAATTCGATTTACTGTGTGATTACTGTAGGGTCTTACCAATTGTTATTTCGAGGCTCCTGTTTCTACCAATCTGTCGGCCATCTCGTTCCTTAGTAGCCCACTATGCCCAGGGATCCATTGCAACGTGATATTTATTCAGTGTGCAGTGATGATGTTTAAGGGGTATAAATCAAAGCGGCTACAGTGTAAGGAGATTCTGAAAACATAATGTGGATGGCTTGGCTTTGTTCGTTCTCAATCTCCCACTACCAAACCCTGAAAGGGCTTAAGTAGTAGAATGTAGTCCAGAGAACGGAATGCGTTGTGTCGTAGTTTACAGCTTGACTGAGATATTTCCACATTTCGGTCCAACACATCTTTCAGCAAGAATTTTTTAATACCGAGTTAGCATTCCCTCTTCGATCCCTTCTCCTTAGCCAGTCTGTCCTTCTGAAGCCTGATATATAGGATCACCGCGTGGAAGTGAAGAAGGGTCTTGGCAGCTCTGGTTCGCTGGCCCTGACGCTAGCAGTCAGCTATGGGTCGCTGACCACTGCAGCTCATTCGATTGATCCCTAATATGAATAATACTACCAACAAGTATGAGTCAGTTCGGAGTAAGCACAATATAAGTGTTTGTTCCTCGTCGAGCAAATCCTTCCTTGGTTGTGTTATAGACTTTGACCAGAAATGTCGTTATGAGTATGTGCACAATTATCTCAAGGAAGGAAGCATAATATAGACAATCTCAAACGGTTCCCTCATATAGCTGAATGCTCTGTATGCCACCATTAAGTGCCAGTGAGAATCTATTCAAATCAGCAGCCTATCCTCCAAAGCCGACGCAGACGTCTCTGCTATTGTAGAAATTCTAGAGGAGAACTAGCTAATCCCATTAGCAGCTAGCTTCTTTTCAAAGTACCCCCCTTCACGTCCAATCATCTTAGTCTTCGTAATCTTCTTTGGTTTGTCGTTGGATAGAAAGCTGAACGTTCATTAAATCAAAAAATTTCACACAGAACATTTTTCTATTCACTAAAATGACATTGATAGTGTATTTCAAAGTTTATTTTATTTGTTTAAGTTATTATTGCGTTTCGGGTTTTTATTTTCCCTTCATACTGGTGCAGATTGGATTCCTGACAAGGATATGCCCTTAGTTGACAGAACACCAGATAAGAGATGGTTGGTTGGTTATTGATCCACCGGTCTATGGGCTCCTGCCCTTTAGTTCAATGGCATATTGTGGTATCTGCAAGTCTTTGTAGGCTGTTGTTTAGTTCTGTACAAAGTGTTCCATTTGCCTGGCCTCGGAGGAAGAAGCTCTTTCATAACACTTGCAAGCGCCGGACATTCAAAAAGATGATGTTCAACAGTTTCATAGGAATGTGTCCACAGCCGGCACTCTGGAGTATGTTCTGGTGGGATTCTGTTCATCTATTCTGTTCGAACATATGCCATCCCAATTCCCAAAGACATCAACCGCCTGAACAGGAGAGACCAAAGCACCATTTTCCGACTTCGCACTCAACACATACAACTTAACTGTCACTTGAACAGACCAGATAAGAGATATGTCCTTATGTCACAAGTTACCAGATAAGAGATGTGTTCTTATGTCACAGGCCACCAGATAAAAGATATACCCTAATCTGACAGAGCACCAGATAAGAGATTTACCTTTACGTGACAGGGCCCCAGATCAGAGAAATGCCATAATATAGGCCACAAGATCAAAGATGTGCCCTAATGTGACAGGCCACACGATCAGAGAAATGCTCTAATGTGACGGGCCACAATATCAGAGAAATGCCCTAATGTGACAGGCCACAAGATCAGAGATATGCCCTAATGTGACAGGCCACACGTAGAAAAAAATGCTCTAATGTGACAGGCCCCAAGATCAGAGATATGCCCTAATATGACAGGACACAAGATCAGAGATATGCCCTAATGTGACAGGCCACAAGATCAGAGATATGCCCTAATGTGACAGGCCACAATATCGGAGATGGGCATTTATACTGACATCCACTGGAGGAACAAACCGAAAGATGGCAAAGGTGATCAGAAAGGCATAGAGAGAGGCACAGAGAGACATACTGACACAGGTCGACGGTGTTGGAGAAAAGATATTAGAGAGGCACAGACAGACATGCTACACAGATAGACGGTGTTAGGGAAGAGATAATATAATAATAGCTGTCCATCGTTGTCGATGAGGACCGCCGACATCATCCTTGTCACAGATTTCCCTGTTGGGTGTGGGTGCGCATGTGGCTGAACAGGCCAATGCGGGCACAAAAACATCTGCTACATATCGGGCACACGAGGTTTATAGAAGGGGATGGTGTTCCCGCTGCTCGGAATTTCCGCGTCTCGCGTCTGCTCCGGGCTTTAACAATACGGTCGTCTTCACCGGCAGGTACACCCGATTTGACTGCGCTTCTCCAGTCAGATCTGTTTTGCGCAAGACATTCCCAGGTTTCGATGTCTATCTGGCAACTTTTCAGCGAGTCCTTCAGACCGTCTTTAAAACGTTTCTTTGGGCGCCCTCTCTCGCGCCATCCCTCTCTCAGCTCGCCGTAGAGAAGCTTCTTTGGGAGCCGCTCATCTGACATACGGACGAGGTGTCCGGCCCATCCTAGTCGTGCTTTCTCAAGCAGTGCATGTATGCTGGGCATGTTAGCCCTCGAGAGAACCTCGATGTCAGTGACACGATCTTGCCATCGGATGTGGAATATTTGCCTCAGGCAACCTGTGTGGAAGTGGTTTAACCTCCTTGCATGTCCAGAGTATACAGTCCAGCTTTCGCAAGCGTATAGTAGGGTTGGAATGATGGTTACACGGTAGACTTTGAGTTTGGTCTTGACGCTGATGCCACGACGTGCCCAGACCATCGAGCGCATTCTACCAAAGGCTGTGCTGGCCTTTGCTATTCTGCTTATCACCTCATCGTCTAGGCTGACAAATCTCGACAGCGTGATGCCCAGATATGTGAATTTGTCTACGGCATTCAGCGTCTGCAGGCTGACTGTAGTCTCTGGTTTTGTGTACGGCATGCCTGGTGCTGGTTGGTACATGACCTCTGTTTTTTTGGCATTTATGGTCAGGCCAAAATTTTCGCATACGGCAGAGAACTGGTCCATTCCAACCTGCATATTCAGTTCTGAGTTGCTCATTAGAGCGCAGTCGTCAGCAAATACAAGTTCCCTGATTATGTCGCCAGCCACTTTGGTTTTGGCCATCATTCTTCTGGGATTGAGTAGTTAGCCATCTGTGCGGTACTTTATGGGTATTCCAAGCTCCAGTGATCTGAAGGCGTCTGTCATCGTGGCCGCGAACATCATGATGATCAAAGTCGGGACGAGAATACATCCTTGTTTTACTCCGTTTGATACTAGAAACGTTTTAGAGATTGCACCGCTGTCCAGTACACTAGCACACGGGCCTCCGTGTAGCTGTTTCACCATTGTTTGGAACTTGCTCGGGCAGCCAAACTTAGACATTATCATCCACAGCCCTCCTTTGTTCACTATATCAAATGCCTTTGTCAAATCAATAAATGTGGTGTACAAGGCCTGATTTTGTTCTCGGCACTTTTCTTGTACCTGGCGAGCGGCAAAAATCATGTCCACAGTTTCTCTTCCGGCTCTGAATCCACATTGGCTTTCTGAGAGGTGGTGGCTTTGTTCAAGGTGTTTGTTGAGCCAGTTTAGCAGTAAGCGCGCTAGGATCTTGCCTGCTACAGATAGTAGCGATATTCCACGATGATTGTCGCATTCCTGGCGGTTGCCTTTTCTTTTGTACAGGTGAACGATTGAGGCGTCCTTTAGCTCCTGCGGAATTTTTCCTTCAGCCCATATGTGACAGAAGAGTTCAGTGATCCTTCTTGTGAGGGATGGGCCAGCTGTCATATATACCTCTGCTGGTATTGAATCAGCTACTGGAGCTTTTCCTATAGATAGTGTCAAGAGAGTGAGGAAGATCCTGCGCACATCTCCCTCACTATAAACACATTGCGCAACTCACGACATCACCCTACAGATCATACCCTGACTAGCAGCTCGCAACTGCCAGGCCCCCAAACTGCAACGGCGGAACAGGCAGAAAACGATCACGAAAACTACCCATCACGCTTGCAACATGGAATGTCCGCACGGTACTGGACAACGCCGTAGCAAACAGACCCGAACGACGGGCAGCACTGATCGCCAGGGAACTGGCTAGATACAACATCTGCATAGCTGCCCTGAGCGAGACACGACTGGCAGAGGAAGGACAGATCACAGAATATGGCGCTGGTTATACTTTCTTCTGGAGCGGCCGCAGCAAAGAAGAACGCCGTGAAGCTGTAGTTGGCTTTGCCATCAAGACCAACATGGTCGACAAGCTCACAAGCATGCCCAGAGGTATTAATAATCGCCTGATTACACTGCGTCTCCCTCTAATAGGAGGGCGCCATGCCACACTTATCAGTGCATACGCACCCACAATGATAAATCCTCAGGAAACAAAAGATAAGTTTTATGAGGACCTTGAGGCGCTCATCGCTGCAGTCCCCACATCTGACAAACTGATCATCCTCGGTGATTTTAACGCTAGGGTTGGCACAGACCATACAGCCTGGGAGGGGGCCATTGGCAGACATGGTATCGGAAAATGCAATAGTAACGGACTGCTCCTTCTGAGGACATGTGCCGCAAATGAACTACTCATTACAAACACAGCTTTCCGACTTCCGGTCCGAAATAGAACCACATGGATGCACCCAAGGTCCCGCCACTGGCACCTCATTGACTACATTATCATCAGACGTAGGGATCGAGTGTATGCTATGGTAACGAAGAGCATGTGTGGTGCAGAATGTTGGACCGACCATCGACTTCTCATTGCCAAGCTAAACTTCAAGATCCAGCCCAAAATGCGCCCCCAGGGAAAGAAACCACCGAGACTAAATGTCTCTCAGCTGAGATACGAACCCACGAGAGAAGACTTCCAGGAAGAGCTGAGAGCAGACTATCTGAGCTTCGTTTTGAAAAGAATGACATCGAAGAGAACTGGGCATTATTGAGAAACACACTCTATGATACAGCTGTTAAACACATTGGCCCACTCACGCGCAAGCATAAGGACTGGATTGATGAGAACGATCTGGAAATACAGGGCCTTCTCGATGCAAAACATGAAGCGCACAGGGAATACCAGAGGGACACATCATCTCCGGCAGCAAAAGCTGTCTACAATACTGCTCGCAAAGCTGTCCAGACCTGGCTTAGAGAGATGCAAGACTCCTGGCTCAGCAAAAGAGCTGACGAAATTGAGATGTTCGCCGAGCGTCATGACACCAAACGGTTTTACGAGGCACTGAAAGCTCTCTACGGCCCGCAGCCCTCTAGTAATACTCCAGTTCGCAGTGCGGATGGGGTACTGCTAACAGGTAAGGTTCAGATTCTAGACAGATGGGCAGACCACTTCTGCAAAATACTAAACCACCCATCGTCCATAAATGAAGAGGCCATCCGGCGAATACCGCAAGTGGAACTGAACCTGGCGTTGGATGAAGTCATCACTGAGGAGAAAGTTGACAGGGCAATCAGTTCACTAGAGAAGAGATGTTAGAGAGGAATAGACAGACATACTGACACAGAAAGAGTTAGATAGAGAAGAGATATTAGAGAGGTACAGACAAACATACTACACAGATAGACTGTGTTAGAGAAGAGACATTAGAGAGGCATACATACATACTGACGCAGAAATAATCCTCACTGCTTGTGAGACATGGACAGTTACAGCTGACCTTCAACGAAGGATACAGGCCTTGGAGATGAGATGTTTCCGAAGACTTTTAAACGTCACGTACAAATGTCGAGTTACAAATGAGGAAATACGAGATAGAATTACAACAGCAATAGGGCTTTTTTGAAGACCTCTTGGCAACTGTCAAAATAAGGAAACTCGCTTGGTACAGTCACATATCGAGATCAAATGGTCTTGCAAATACAATTCTCCACGGAAAGGTGCATGGCACACGACGAAAAGGCCGTCCCAAAAAGAGATGGGAGAACAACATAAACGAATGGACCAATCTCCGAGCAGAAAAGTCACAGGCAGCGGCCGCTGACAGAGAAGGGTGGCGTGGCGTTGTGAGGATGTCTTCATGTGTGCCCCAACGACCTCATCGGTTACGGGATGATCTGACCTGAACTGAGAGAAGAGATATTAGAGAGGCACAGACAGACACACTGTCACAGAGATTGATGACAATACTGTTAGTGGAGCATGTAGCCTAGTCGATCGTGAGCTTGGTTGCTTAAACTGGGATAACAGTGAGCCTGGTTTCGAAATCTCGGACGGAAACAAATCCGAGCGTGGTTCGTTCCTGGTACGACCGTTCCTCCAGTTGAACCAGCTGTAAATGGGCTCCTGGTGTATGCGTTTTAGAAGGTATAAAACGAAAGGAAGGGAACTGGCAATCCTACCTCACATAGACTTCTCTTAGTACATGAAGATTTATGTTCATTCCCGATGCCATGAGACTGACCTTTAGCTAGAGGACACACATTGTACATCAACACACATCGTACATCAACACACATCGTACACAACACACATTGCACATCAACACACATTGTACATCAACACACATCGTACATCAACACACATCGTACACAACACACATCGTACACAACACACATTGCACATCAACACACATTGTACATCAACACACATCGTACATCAACACACATCGTACACAACACACATCGTACACAACACACATCGTACACAACCAACATCATACCCAACACACATCGTACATCAACACACATCGTACACAACACACATCGTACACAACACACATCGTACACAACACACACGTACACAAAACACACATATACTATTCACACATACACATACACACACATGATGACAGTGATTAGAGAAACACATTTTTAGAAGTCAATATAACTATTAGTCTCACGCAGAGCTAAGGTATCAAGATGCTGAGCAGCGCATGAGCTGCACTGGTCAGCGACTCATAGCTAACTGCTAGTGTCAGGGCCAGCGAATCAAAGCTGCCAAGACCCTTCTACACCTCCACGCGGTTATCCTGGATAACAGGCTGCAGCAGGGCAGATCGAAGAGGGAATGCTAACCCGGTACTCAAAAAATGTTTGCTGAAGTCGGATATGTTGGCCCGACGGGTGCAAATATCGCAGTCAAGCTGAAAACCACGACACAACGCATCCCGTTCTCTGGACTACATTCTGCTACTTAAGCCCTTTCAGTGTTTGGTAGTGGGAGATTGAGAATGAATGAAGCCAAGCCATGCCAAGCCACATACAGAGCAAAAGACACACGCAAAAAATGTGCAAACGCTAACAGAAAGGCATTTGCACAAGCAGCACTCGTCACTTGCACAAAGAAAGACCAACTCTCAAATAAAGACACAAAGAGATAGTTATGTCCACAATTCATAGACTTTGCAACGTACAATCCGATATATGTACATTCATCTTATTAGGACACAGTCGAGCGTACTCATCACATACATTAATTTATGCGTGCATGTATCCTTCACCTTTTTGCACCAATATGAAGCATATGCCACCATTTCAGCTAGCCCAGTTTAAATAAAGTACACCCGTTTTCAAGCATTGGGAAATCATTCATATTTTTGTTGCAATTCAATTTTTTATTTAACCAGTGGCCGATTATAATGGCAATGTATTTTTGTCGCATGATGAGGATGCCAACCCCAATCACACCCTCTTTAATCGCCTTTTACTTCGTGCTTGGAAGACAAGTTTATAAGTATAGGAGCAGAACAGCAAATCTTCTCACATTTCAGTAAAGAGACATGTACATTTACAGACACAAACGTGCATTTTCCCGTCCTCTCTCCGTCTGTCTCATCTCTCTCTGCCACTATCCATCTCCTCTCTTTCCTATGTCTCTATGCCTCCTTTCTCTCTCTGTCATTGTCACTATCTCTTCTTTCTCTCTCTCTCTCTCTCTCTCTCTCTCTCTCTCTCTCTCTCTAGAAGTACACACGTTAATGGTAACGCACACTGCACAGAAGACAACATACAAAGATCCACTTAATATGCATTAACACTACACAGTGTTAACATGATCCACATGATATGTCTATGCGAACTTATTAATTTTATTTCTGCAAAATAATTTACAGGGAAGGGAAAGTAAAGTAGACGATCCAAATTGTTTTTTGAATTGAATTTGAGGTGACTTAATACAAGTGTATAAGATGATCAGAGGAATAGATAAATTAGACTATAACACGTTTTTTAAAATGCAGCCACCCACGAGAACAAGGGGGCATAGCTACAAATTAGCTAAAGAGAGATCCAGATTAGATATTAGGAAATACTTTTTTAGTCAGAGAGTTGTGAATGCTTGGAATGCATTGGCCCGGGAGGTAGTGGAGGCAGGGACAGTTAATGCATTTAAGAATAATTTGGAGGCGCATAGCTTTAAGAGCAAGCAAGGTAATGTAAATGAAACTGGTTGTATACAGACTCTGCAGAGTCTTCTAAACCAGTATAAAGACGTTAAGTTAAGGTAAGTTAAGTTACGTGTGTAGTCTTGGATACTCTTCCACGTGAAGGTGAACCTACCTGGTCTACGGTAACCCATTCGGTGCAAAAGGTTGCAATGTGTAAACTGTCATCAACGGATGCCTGCGCCAAATCGCAGGATCAACATGGTATGATCAAGTCTCTAATGTGGAACTGTAGGGAAAAACCCACAGAGATATCAATAGCCCCCGGCGCAAGAGAAGGCACTGACGATGGATAGGACACACATTTCGAAAAACAAATAACAGTATTACAAAACATTTTCTGTTTTGGACTCCCCAATACAAGAGAAATAGGGGCAGACCTAAAGCACTCATAGATGAGAGAGCTTATGATATACATGAAGGCAATACGAAAGAAGAGGGTAGAGCTGGAATGGATGGTTCATGAAAGAATGACTTGGCGTGTATTTGCTGCTGAGAGTCTATGCTCTGCTAGAAGTTGACAAATTTTGATTGATTGATAGATTCTGAAAGATAGCTCTGGAAATAAGAACCGATAAAGAGTCCTATAACTGGTTCATTTAAAATTCACAGTTCTGTCCATTTAATATCAATGCTTATCTCATGATGGGAAGTTGTATTGTCCTGGATTGCTTTAATCTTCATTAATGTTTGACCCTTGTTCTATCGCAAAATGTTCTGTCAAAATCTAACGGCAACATCTTTTGTGGCTCTCTCGCCTTTGCTGTTTGGGAGACCTAAATTTATAATTCAAGACTACAAGTGGGAATAACTGGTTTTCTCAAGGAGAGGTATAGGAAACAGTTACCTATAAATTGTCACTGCTAACTAAACCTATACATTATGGCACATCAACCAAGCAATTTCTCGGTAATGCGACAAAGTTTCACAATACTTCACAATTACGGCATAAGTGATTACACAGAACTGGTGTAACACCCCATCAATCGTTTGAAATATGAATGTGGATGTTTCGTTCATTTTTTAAAACGCTTTGCCCTGCTTTTCTGGAGGCAAGCGTCGATGTAAGGTCTGGGCACAATATCCCGCCTACATCAAATGGGTGCTTATGCGAATCTACAGCCTCTCACATCCAGGGTGCAGTTTAGGCCGCGAAGCTGCTGTCCGGCTGACAGCAAGTCTCTGGCATAGGGCATCTCCTGCACAAACATGTCCATAGCAACACATTCTCGTAGTTGATCCTGTTTTTTTACTGATTTTGCTATGAGGGTGACCGAGCACCTGGTGGTATAGCTAGGCGGGGAGCAGTTTGGGAACCCTTAAGGTGACAGCGCAGTACCCACCGACGAGTGGAACATGCTCTGGCTGTTACCAAAACCAAACCCCACCCATGGGTTAAATGTTCTTCTCATTTTCTTTGTCCAACCTACGATACCCCTACCAAGTATCCAATAATGGTACAGGCACCCATAAACGATCCGGGTCTAGCCCACCATCCCAGCGGCAGCGAGAGCACCGGGTGATCTGACATGCAATGCCCTCAGACTATGCGCTGACTCTATGGGTGGAGAGGTGCCATTGGATCTCATCGGAAAGTAGGCGCTGTTGGGGCGTGGGAGGGGGTGGGGAGATCGTGAAGGCATAGTGGGCAGGACGTGACACAGCCACGGGGAAAAGGCTAAATATAGAATAGAGAAGTGTGATCTGCAATGAGACCACCTTTGGCTAGCGGTGAATGCACTCTGTTAACCCCACCTAACACCCCACTTCACCTCCATCGACGCAGCGGACCTACAAATCACCAAAGAAGAAAATGGCAAAGCCAAATGTATCTATCACCCATGGAGAAAGGAGCACCCAGTGTGCTCTTTTGGAGGCAGAAGTTTGCAGCAAAACATCCAATACTCCAATGCCAGGAAACAATAAACATTCTTCAAACGAGCTCGGGCGTCGCCTCGGTTATCAAGACCCGCGCAACAGAGATAATTCCCCTTGCTCTGTGCGAGAAGTTAGCAAAGGGGAACCTTAACATAATACAACTTAACATTGTCGGATTACAAAACAAGGCAACTGAGCTGACCAAGACACTACAAGATTATAAAATCCACATAGCTCTACTCCAGGAAACAATACTTCAACAAAGACAAATTAACATCACGGGCAATACACAGTATAAGTTCCGGGGCACTATGACCCTGGTCAGGAGTGATATACACATCATTGTAACCAACAATCCTGGGGATGGTATTGATCATCAAACAATAAAGTTATGGAGCAAATATAACACACAATACACACAGCATAACATTTACTGTCCTCCAACGTCAAAAACATGTCTACCTGAATTTGAGCATATGTCAACGAAAACAGTGTTGGTTAAATTTGTAAGAATGATGATAACAATACAAACTTTCAAACATTTATGTGCCACCATCGCAACAGCTGCAAGGAAATGCATCCCACGGGGACGTACAGAAAATATAAACCGTGCTGGAATCCAGAGCTGGAGGCAGCCGTCAAAGAGAGGAGAGAGGCCAGGAAGAAGGTCAAACAATCTCCAAATACCTTAAATAAAATACCCTAAGTAAAATAGATGGACAGAAAAAAGTACGATATATCCCTAACCAAAGCAATCGGGAAACTTAGATAAAAAAATGTAGCAAACTGGATCTAAAAAGAGAAGGGAACAAGACGTGGAGATTTCTGAGCAACCTTGAAGGAAACAAGAGAAAGTCAAACCCAACACTCCTGGCCAGGGAATTTGGGGACGAAATAGTATCAAACACCAAGAAAGCTGAGATCTTTAACAAATGTTACGCCAGAGTAAATAAAACGCAACCAAGAAAACTGCTAGATAAAGTACTTTTAAAGGACACCTTTAACATCCTTAATTTCTCTAAGCTTCACCCTTTTCCTTATCTATAAAAATGACCCCACTAGAATCTAAACGTGTCAAAAGCATTGTTTGCTGATGATCTCGCAATTTGGACCACCGAGAAATATCCCATTTTGGCAAAAACCAAATCAACAAAGCACTACTAACAATTTCAGTTTACTGCAAACTGTGGAATCTAAAAATAAATACACAAAAAACCAAATACACCCTCTTCTCCCACAGTCATAAGGAAGCAAAAAGATCCATTAACATCAAAATGAATGGTGAATTACTAATAAAAGAGGATACCCCTGTTACAGACAGTTGAAATTTGGCAGCCACATCTGCAATGTCAGAAGTAAAGCAACCAAGCGTTTGAACTTAATCAAAAGGCTTACGAGTACATATTGGGGTGCTCTTCGGCAACTATACCTTGGTTATGTACGACCGGAGATGGACTACAGCCTTCCCATACAAATCACTGTGAGTACAAATAACATATCATCTATTGACTGCTCTCAGACTAATTTGTGGGAGGATGAGATCAACACCTGCATCGGCGTGCGAGATAGAGGCCAACATAGAATCGCTAGATATCAGGAGAAAGGGGGCACTGACTGAAGCGGTAGAGAGAAACAAGAGACAATAAAATGACTATACAAATAGGGTACAAATGGACACTTGGAAGCAAAAGATAAGATTGAAGCAATTGTCTCCCCTGGATGTAGCAGAAGAGGAAAGCCGTATTCACCATCTGTCAGAGAAGAGAGAAATTGAAAATAGGTTGTTTTTTTACCAACAACAGGTTTTTTTGGACCAACAACTTCGGAAAATCTTTGACTGCCAGCCATAAAAACACCCCTGACAGAAAAGGCAGCTAACAAGAAGACTACAAGACATGTGCTTTGGAGACAGTCTCTAGCTACCAAAAATCGGCAGTCCTGGGCTATAAGGTTTGGATCATCATTCAAATCTACCTCACTTGCAAGGTATGGTATTCATAGGAAATACCCGGACGGGTGCATATTCAAGTTTTGTGATTCATCCGGCGAAAACCGTTCAAACGATGAAGGGCATGCCGAGCCTATAAAAACAGCCGTTGAGATTTTGCACCAACAGCTTGACTTGGGCGAATTGTTGCCGATGGATTTTGTAATTTTTAGTGACTCCAAGTCGGTTCTGGAGGCGCTAAAGAACACCCCATACAAAGAAAAGAAGATATTCTTGGTGGGGAGGGTTATCAACAACAGCATCACTGCCCACGTGATAAATGTCACATTGCAATGGATTCCTGGACATAATGGGCAGGGAACGAGATGGCCGACAGATTGACAAAAATAGGAGCCTCGAAACAATTTGAAAGACCCTGCAGTAACCACACAGTGAAACGAATTATTAAGAGTAATACACGGGAAATCTGGATGAACAGGTGGGCGAAGGGAACAAAAGGTCGCAGTGTATTTAGCGAAATGTCACAGCCAAAAAGGTAACAATGACATAAATAAACTACATAGAAGAGATCAAAGTCACATCTTTCAATTCCGAAGAGGACATACCAGAGTCAATAGTTATTTGAACCGCATCAATCCCCAGCACATGCCCCTGTACATGCATTGCTTTCATCCTGATGAAACAGTTCGACATCTGGTCATTTAGTGCAAGGCGCTAGCGGACATGAGGGAAAGATTCTTACAAGTACTTCCGACAATTACCAACACACTGTACGGAGCAGTGAAACAACTGAAGAAGACCTTTGTGTGTGTACGAATGTCATTGGGCTGACAAGAGCAGGCTTGCTCAGCAGCTATAGGATAACAACAACAACATCTGGATGCAAATGTACAATTTAAAGTAAATCCGTACAATGTGGTAAGATTATGTGGTATTCGGGCACACTGAAATACACAATACGAGACACACATGCACAAATAAGATTATCAGTACTAACAGATACACATCATCATCATACAGGATGTCCTTTGCATACATCCGGTCTGATCACGGCCTGTCTGTAGGAATCTTTGTCAGCTCCTAGCCTTCCCGATTGTCCCAAGGTCAAATTCAACGTTTCATTGACAGTTGTATTCATCGTTGTGTTTGTCGACCCTGCCTCATCGTCCAGGAACCGTGGTCCCCTTAAAGCTGTTTTTTCCAGTCTCTTATGACGTTTAAAGTTGTTGAATTAGGCCTTGCGTTATGGTTTAATTTTTTTCTTATTTTGTCCAAAGAATTTTCAGAATCCTTCGATAGCAGTCTTGAAAGCTCCGATCTTACTTCTTAATGCCTGTGGGATAGTCTATGTCCTGTTGCCACAGGAAAAATGCATGTTCATGTACTCAGAATTTTTAGTTTTAGTTTGTGTTGTGCCACACATTTTGCTTACTTCTAAACTTCTGCATTGTCACAGTCAACCGTCTTCTTACTTCCTTTGTGCAGTCTCCATTCTTGTTTAGAATAGTGCCCAAGCATTAAGTGTTCAATTTTTTTCAGTTTCGTTTCATGCGATCGAAATTTGGGTCGAAGACATGTTTTATCAATGGGTATTATCCTAGTTTTTTTACGATTAGGAAAAAGTTCTGAGCTCCACTACGATTCTGGACGGACATAATTAGTTGTTCTAGAACCTTCGTGCTGTTTGAGAGCAAGACTGTATCGTTTGCATATCTTATTTCCGGAATCTCGTATCCTCGGATTGTAAATGGGTCCAAGTTCACATAATTTGTATCCGTTTTTACATTTCTTATGATGCTTTCCGCGTAGATTTGGAATAGTTAGGGTGGAAGGATGTATCCCTGTCTGACTCCATTGTGCATCTCGAACCAATCTGGGTTTCACCCTGTATTCTGACGACTGTTCGCTGTTCACTGTACAGTGTTTCTATTAGGTGAATGAAATGTGTTGGGAAGTCCATGTCTTTCATGATATTCCACAGTTCCTGCCACTGTGCACAGTAAAACGTCTTACTGTAGTCTATAAAGCAGGCATACAGGTCCGGATTGAATTCTCTGCTTTTCTCGAAGATAATTCTCACGTTGAAGATGTGATCACTTGTGTTTCTGCTTTGTCAGAATCCTGTTTGCGTTTCGTTATTTCGTATGCCAACTTTCTTTTCAACCTCTTTAAAATGAAGCCCAATAAAATCCTACCCATCGGATTAAAAATCTGTTGCCATATCCTGTGGACGGTCGATCTAAAGTGCTTTTTTCTGTTCATTTCTTGCAATTCCTAATCCACTGATTGTGTTGTCTTCCATTTGCACGGCCAACTTTTACATATTAATTTTATTGCGATTTTCTACATCATATATAATTTGTCACACAATACATGGAAGAGCCCTAAACAGATTAAGAACGGAAGTGTCCATGTGTGAGTCGAACCTAAAAAATGGGGATTTGTAGACGGCGATGTCTGCGAATATGGGAGCCCAGGGTCTAGAATACCTTCTTAATTGCCCCAAACGACAGGAATCATGTAAATGGAAGATCAGATGGCGGCAAACGAAAGAACATCCTATATGGCTGGCTTCTGGTAAATTACTTTGTGAGGCAGCAAAACACAGAAATTAAGTACATGGTGTTACGTCATTTTATGTCAACCAAAATATGTTTACTGTCTTACTACAGTTTCAGTCATAAACTATCCGGAGCGATGAATCACCTGGGTCAGGTGAAACATACTGATTAAGGTAAGAGCGATGAGCCATCTGGGTCAGGTGAAACATACTTATCAAGGTGAGAGCGATGAGCCATCTGGGTCAGGTGAAACATACTGATAAAGGTGGGAGCGAAGAGTAATCAGGGTCAGGTGAAATATACAAACAAAGTGGGGGCGAAGAGTAATAAAGGTAAGATGAAACATTCTGTTCAATATGAGAGTGAAGAGTAATCAAGTTAAGATGAAACGTACTGATCAAGACCCCATTTAACGTGTAAGTTGTGTTGTAAGAAACTGGCTTCGTCACATGAGTCTGGTCAATTGGGTGCTGATCAACACTGATCCACATAGAGTTAAGCTTACTAAATAGCCTTCCATTGCAAAAGGACCTCTGACCACCTTCT
This sequence comes from Ariolimax columbianus, assembly GCA_036924085.1. Taxonomy (NCBI): domain Eukaryota; kingdom Metazoa; phylum Mollusca; class Gastropoda; order Stylommatophora; family Arionidae; genus Ariolimax; species Ariolimax columbianus. Next base: position 21,137,321 of record JAVGWX010000001.1, read on the forward strand.
CAAGTACTCATAGGGATGTAAGAAGAGCCACTTTAATCCGCTATCAAAGGAACTTCGCCAAGAGTTAACAGCTACAGTAAAGTATCTAGCCACATTTACACATGTCCTTTGTTTGGTAATGACTACACACATTGTGGCGAAGTGGATCAGTTCTTTCCTGCGCAGTTTAAGGTTCTGCAATTTACAAAGTTATAAACATACCCAATATAATAACAACAACAAGGCCGGGATAAAACGTTCCAGTATAACAACAACACATGGAAAAACGTATCCAATATAACAACAGCAACACAGAGATACACATATCCAACATAACAACAACAACACAATGATAAAAATGTCTACTATAGCAACAACAACACAGTGATAAACATGTTCAATATAGCAAAAAGAACACAGTGATAAACATGTCCAATATAACAATAACAACACAGGTAAGAATGTCCAATATACAAACAACAACTCAGTGATCAACATGTCCAATATACAAACAATAACAACACAGTGATAAACATGTCCAATATACAAACAAAAACAATATAGTGATAAATATGTCCAATATACAAACAATAACAACACAGTGATAAACATGTCCAATATATCAACAACACAGGGATAAACATGTCCAATTCACAAACAACAACACAGTGGTGTTTTTATTTTTGGCGATCGCCATATTAATCTATTCCCCAAGGCGGTGTGCGTTGCACTGTGGTTTTTTTAATTTTGTGCCTGTCAGTCCAGTGCATCCGACTGCAGCATGCATTTTTTTGTTAGGGTCTGCTTCCTCCTGCATTTTCTAAGGGTTTGCTTCCCCGGGGTAACGGCCGGTGGTGTGATGGGGATCGAACCTAGCACCTTTGGTTGCGAGTCGTGTCACTTAATCACTAGCCCACGCCGTCCCATAACACAATGACAAACATGTCCAATATACAAACAACAACAACACAGTGATAAACATGTCCAATATACAAACAACAACAACACAGTGATAAACATGTCCAATATACAAACAACAACAACACAGTTATAAACATGTCCAATATACAAATAACAACAACACAGAGATAAACATTCCAATATACAAACAACAACACAGTGATTAACATGTCCAATTTAACGCAACAAACTGTATTTGATAGAAAAATGCCCGCTTATAGTGAGGCAACGTTTCAACGTATGTATGTGTGTATGCATGTGTATATATATATATATATATATATAAATATATATATATATATATATATATATATATATATATATATATCACGCACACTTACACATACGCATCTGTGTCTGTACAAGTTTAAAGTAAGGTCTTGTTACAAAATGTGAAGAAGGATTTACATGGGCCAAACCTCCATCACAAATCCTCATGAGATAGCAGCCCTGAGTGGGAAAGCAAATACAGCCATTCATGCTAATGGACAAAACAAATTGATGTTTCAGAAAAACACGACCTGTAAGTGCATTTTAGTGTTCAGCACACATTTGGAGCAGTTGCATTCGTTTCCTATGAATTATGATTGCTCCTGACATGTTAGCACGCATGCAGTGTCACATTGACAGCTGGAACTCAATGGAAGATAACCATAGTTGTAACAAAGTTCACTGCTGTAGTATCTGAGCTGTAAACAAGGCGTTACTGTATCTCTGAGTGTAGCATGAATGGCTGTTATTGTATCTCCAGTGTAGGTTGGTTTCATCGTATTGTATCTTTGAGTGCAATTTGATTATATATTCATGTATCCCTGTGTGTAGTTGAGAACAATGTTACTGCATCCCTATGTAGTTGAGAACAATGTTACTGTATCTCTGTGTGTAGTTGAGAGAAATTTTACTGTTTCCCCTGTGTTTAGTTGAGAATAATGTTACTGTATCTCTGTGTAGTTGAGAACAATGTTACTGAATCTCTGTGTAGTTGAGATCAATGTTACTGTTTCCCCTGTGTGTAGTTGAGAACAATGTTATATTGTATCTATGTGTGTAGTTGAGAACAATGTTACAGTCTCCCGGAGTGTAGTTGAGAACAATGTTATTGTATCCATGTGTGTAGTTGAGAACAATGTTACTGTATTCAGGGGTGTAGTTGAGAACAATGTTACTGTATCCCGGAGTGTAGTTGAGAACAATGTTTCGTTATCCATGTGTGTAGTTGAGAACAATGCTACTGTATCCCGGAATGTAGTTGAGAACAATGCTACTGTATCCCGGAATGTAGTTGAGAACAATGCTACTGTATCCCGGAGTGTAGTTGAGAACAACGTTACTGTATCTCGGAGTGTAGTTGAGAACAATGTTACTGTATCCCGGAGTGTAGTTGAGAACAATGTGACTGTATCTCGGAGTGTAGTTGAGAACAATGTTACTGTATCCCGGAGTGTAGTTGAGAACAATGTTACTGTATCTCGGAGTGTAGCTAAGATAAATATTTATGACAATAACGACAACCTGAAGCTGTCCTGTTGCCAGATAGCATTTCGTGCCTGAGGTGTACTGAAGGAGAAAATACGAACAAGTATATCGTTTCTATAGCCACAATCAATGTGATATTAATATCATTTCACATGCGTACCCACACTGTGCTATCTGTATTCTGTCTTTTTTTTATACCCACACTGTGCTATATGTGTACCATCTTCTTTATACCCAAACTGTGCTATCTCTGTTCCGTCTCTTTCATACCAAAGCTGTACTATATGTGTTTCGTATCCTTCATACCCAAGCTGTACTATATGTGTTTCGTATCCTTCATACCCAAGCTGTACTATATGTGTTTCGTATCCTTCATACCCAAGCTGTACTATATGTGTTTCGTATCCTTCATACCCAAGCTGTACTATATGTGTTTCGTATCCTTCATACCCAAGCTGTACTATATGTGTTTCGTATCCTTCATACCCAAGCTGTACTATATGTGTTTCGTATCCTTCATACCCAAGCTGTACTATATGTGTTTCGTATCCTTCATACCCAAGCTGTACTATATGTGTTTCGTATCCTTCATACCCAAGCTGTACTATATGGGTTTCGTATCCTTCATACCCAAGCTATACTATATGTGTTTCGTATCCTTCATACCCAAGCTGTACTATATGTGTTTCGTATCCTTCATACCCAAGCTGTACTATCTGTGTTCCACCTCGTTTATACTATCTGTATTTCGTATTCTTCTTATCCTCACTGGTCTATCAGTGATCTTTTTTCTTCAATGTTCGATCAGTACTCCTTCGTCTTTACACTCACACTTTGATAATAGTGTTCTTCTTTACACCCACATTTGCTATCATTGGTTCATTTATTCTTCTTCATATCCCGATGTTCCATGTTTGTTTCATCTCTTTTCCACTCACGATGTTCCATGTTTGTTTGTTTCATCTCTTTCCCACTCACGATGTTTCATGTTTATTTAATCTCTTTCCCACTCACGATGTTCCATATTCAACAATTACTTTAGAAAGGAACACTAGATACTACAATGTTTATCCTCTTCCACGGCATGACACCTGACGAAGATGTCCCTGACGTCCCGCGGATATTATATTTACAAATGTACTTCTCTTTATTATTCCTGGACTTATTTTCAGGTTTCGCCCCCGAAAGACAAATACCATCATCCCATTATTCCACCTCTCATTTCTTTTTTTGGTTATTCTCATTCTCCTTTACTCCTTTCGATGTTCTGAACCTCATTTACTTCTTTCTGTGTCTTTTTTAACACGTTCTTTGTTTTCTTTTTTTTGTTCGCCATTCTCTCGAATTCTTGTTTTCTTTTACAGCTGAACTCTCCTGTTGGTTCTTTCTTTTGATCTCTTTCTTCATGTTCCTTTCTAAATATTTCATTTTCACTCGAACTGGTTTTTTTCCCCACATCTCCAGAATGCTTTCTGCCTTTGGATTAACGCGTTATTTTCATTTTCTCTCTTGCTCTCAATCTCAATGGCCATTACAATATTTGTATTTCTCAGCTTATGATTCTTTGCTTGTCTTTTAACCCTCTGTAGCATCCTTTAACCCTCTGTAGCATCCTTTAACAATTCGTAGCATCATTTAACCATAGGTAGCATCATTTAACCCTCTGTAGCATCCTTTAACCCTCTGTAGCATCATATAACCATCTGTAGCATCATATAACCATCTGTAGCATCCTTTAACACTCTGTGGCATCCTTAAACACTCTGTAGCATCCTTTAACCCTCTGTAGCATCCTTTAACCATCTGTAGCATCATTTAACCCTCTGTAGCATCCTTTAACACTCTGTGGCATCCTTTAACACTCTGTAGCATCCTTTAACCCTCTGTAGCATCCTTTAACCATCTGTAGCATCATTTAACTATTTGTAGGCATCCCTGGCTTCACTCCCCCGGAACTGTTTACGTCTATCTCATGCATAATGCCAATTGTTTTGGTTACTCTATTCGTGACTAATATCAATTATTTTGGTTACGCTATTCCTGACTAATGTAAATTGTTTTGGTTACTCTATTCATGGCTAATCTCAATTGTTTTGGTTACCCTATTCCTGACTAATGTCAATTGTTTTGGTTACTCTATTCATGGCTAATCTCAATTCTTTCGGTTACTCTATTCCTGACTAATGTCAATTGTTTTGGTTACTCTATTCCTGGCTAATGTCAATTGTTTTGGTTACTCTATTCATGGCTAATGCGAATTGTTTCCGTTACTCCATTCCAGACTAATAGACAAGCGTTTAAGTTACGACCATGTCTTGCGTGCTGCCAAATATTTCTAGAAGTCAAATTATTATTTTGACCATATGCATCAGAAATACTATAAATATATGTTCATTGGTGCGTACGTTTAACTAACAGTGTATTTTACATCCACCTAAAAATCCGAAAGGGAAAAACCAGAATATTTCTTTCTCCACCAAACATATTTTCTTCCGTCTGGCTTTCGAGCACGACAAATTTACATACTTTTCATCTGTGAATCGTATTGGCGCCAAACCACAGAGCCAATCACAGAAATCGATACAATTCCCAGTTGCGCATGGCAAGCTTACGTTGATCAAAATGGTAATTTACCATTTCAGCAAACCATCAACTGTTAACCTGACAACTAAAGCAGATAAAAAAAATAACATATGATAATCTAACCCTGTATAACAAAACACATAGATATTGTATATAATACAGGTCGTACTGCTTCCAGAACAATGGCGCCAGCAGGGACACATAATAAAACATTTAAAAAAATCTTGACTCGTTTAAGACACTTTTCACTGTTCTGTTCTGTTTCTGTTTCTAAGAATCGACGTCACTGCACTCCATATGTGCTCAGTCTCTCTCATCAAATGGCGTAAGGTATGGATGCTGTTGGTCCCTGTAGCTCGCTGGTTGTACACTCTCCTACTCTGTCCTCTCATGCGGTCCACTCCGCTCGAACCTCGTTTAATGTCGAAACTTTGCAGTCTGTAGCTTGCTGCTTCATCTATTGCGGTGGTCATTGATTGATTTCAAAATGTCACTTCTATCCATCACTAATGTGCGCATGATAGAAGCTTGGGAAACCATGATGCTCTTTCATTACCCTGAACCCCAGCATGAGCCGGACAGTAGATCCATGTCAATCCCTGGAGGTTTGACGCCTCAACAGCTGCTATCCACTCGTATCTAAGCCATCCCTTCTGTACCTTTTGAAGTACGGCTTGTGCGTCTGTCACGATGACTGCCCTTGTTATAGAAGTCTCAGATATCCATTTCAGTGCTGAGGTCACTGCTTCCGTCACCATTCTCATACTGGAGGTTGCTGACATGTATGCACTACTGCACACAGCAACGACCTCTCCTTTCACTCTAGCCGAGAAACCCCAGCCTGATGTCCCACTGCGCACGACTGATCCATCGGTGTATATGACAGCGTCACTCTCCTGAGTGTTCTCAGTTATCAGCTGATTCACCTCGTGCTCTGCTCTCCCATTGGTCCGTTCTCTGCATTCCTTGCCCAAGGTCATGATGACTCTTTGGTACTCTTATCATTCTATCACCCATGTGGACCCATTCTGTGCAGTAGTATTTGTGTGGACCCATTCTGTACAGTAGTATTTGTGTGGACCCATTCTGTACAGTAGTATTTGTGTGGACCCATTCTGTACAGTAGTATCTGTGTGGACCCATTCTGTACAGTAGTATTTGTGTGGACCCATTCTGTACAGTAGTATTTGTGTGGACCCATTCTGTACAGTAGTATTTGTGTGGACCCATTCTGTACAGTAGTATTTGTGTGGACCCATTCTGTACAGTAGTATTTGTGTGGACCCATTCTGTACAGTAGTATTTGTGTGGACCCATTCTGTACAGTAGTATTTGTGTGGACCCATTCTGTACATTAGTATTTGTGTGGACCCATTCTGTACAGTAGTATTTGTGTGGACCCATTCTGTACAGTAGTATTTGTGTGGACCCATTCTGTACAGTAGTATTTGTGTGGGCCCATTCTGTACAGTAGTATTTGTGTGGACCCATTCTGTACAGTAGTATTTGTGTGGACCCATTCTGTACAGTAGTATTTGTGTGGACCCATTCTGTACAGTAGTATTTGTGTGGACCCATTCTGTACAGTAGTATTTGTGTGGACCCATTCTGTACAGTAGTATTTGTGTGGACCCATTCTGTACAGTAGTATTTGTGTGGACCCATTCTGTACAGTAGTATTTGTGTGGCCCCATTCTGTACAGTAGTATTTGTGTAGACCCATTCTGTACAGTAGTATTTGTGTGGACCCATTCTGTACAGTAGTATTTGTGTGGACCCATTCTGTACATTAGTATTTGTGTGGACCCATTCTGTACAGTAGTATTTGTGTGGACCCATTCTGTACAGTAGTATTTGTGTGGACCCATTCTGTACAGTAGTATTTGTGTGGACCCATTCTGTACAGTAGTATTTGTGTGGACCCATTCTGTACAGTAGTATTTGTGTGGATCCATTCTGTACAGTAGTATTTGTGTGGACCCATTCTGTACAGTAGTATTTGTGTGGACCCATTCTGTACAGTAGTATTTTAGACATCAAAAGATCAAGAATCAAGAAAGGGGCATCATGGATGGCACAGGCAGACAAAACATTCGGACACGTCACTTCAGCTAAGACAATAGCCAAAGAGAATGAATGGGTCGACACTTTTCCCTTATCCTACTAACTAATAATTATGCTGTGTATTTGAAAACCTCAAAAACGTGTCTTGTTAAACTGTGGCCCTGAAAGAAAACATACAATATAGCTTAATTTGCAGCAGTTATTATGAGTAGTTCCTTTGTTACCTTTTTGTTGATTTCCAGGATAACGAGGTTTTCACTCTAGTTATCCTGGTTGTTATCTTGTTAACCTTTAACCGTTAACCTTTATCCTGTATCAGCATATAGAATACGATAACAGCTCGTATAGAGTAAGTTTTCTGTAGCTTTGTTTCTAAATCCGGACTATTGCACATCCATAAGGCTTTTGGTCTGTGTTGATGACAAAGGTGAACACAAAAACAGCATCATCACCGCGGTTATTCTCCTAGTTGGGCTAAAACTGGAGAACTTATAGAGCTGAGAAATAAAGACCGCTTGTCCCGGCAATTGTCACGCAGTATGAATGTTAGCATGTGAATTTACCCTCAGTAGAAACAAATACATGCTTTATCGATGTTTTTAACCTGTGTCTCCTTTGAGTGTCTGATTAGTGTAGTGCTAGAAGACTCGTTTTTCACGGCAAAGGTTCGGGGCTAAACTCCTGTTACCCGCACAATTCAGTTAACCCAGCTGTAAATGGGTACTTAGCTTACTATTAGAGAGGGAAAGCAAAGCAGCGAGGAAGGAAACTGTCAGCATCCACACTACGTCATAAACAAGCTAAGGCCTTGTACAATAAAGTCTCTTAACACTTCATCCCCGACAAGCGTCTCTACTAAGGGACAAACTTGACCTTCAAACTTTGGACAAAGGCCGGTACTGAAAACATTCGGCCACTTGAAAATAGCAATATTAAACTCGACAGCTTTCTCTTGGTGAAGAACAAGTGTGTGTTGAAACACACACGTAAAACTAGTCCGGCTTCTTGTCCCATAAGCATGGCATGGCACCAAGAGTATGTTTTTTAGATTGTAGTCGTTCACCAACAATTGTCTCCTGCGAATACTTATCACAAGACAACAAGTGAAAACAAATATAGCCTTGTGGATAAGATAGCAGCAACAGGCAAATTTGTTGGAGATTTGGAACAGCAATTAGATATGTTTTACATGAGATTCATGAATAAAGCTAACAAATTAGCCAGACATGCATTGGATTTCAACTGACATGGTAGGAGAATAGTGGATATGCCAAACAGCACAGTGGAAGTGGAATGGGACATGACGACAAAGCAACTGAAGTCTCATAAGTGAAGGTTGATAGGGTAACAGACAAGTGAGATACGCATGTAGCTAACGAAATCAGAAGCACTATAGTCTTAAAGATAGTTTGCAGTTTTATAGGAGATACTGCTGTCAGAGATGAAGTATTAGATACGTCATGGTACTAGGCCTCAGTTTTTTATGAGGGGTGAAGTCAGTTCGCTTCTTCCCTTTCTTTCTTTCCGTAACAGGAAGCATAGTACATGCGTACCAGGATCAACGGAGCTCCACCGCGCGTCGCTTTGCTGTACCTGCGATCTTTATTTACCCTTGTGGAACTTAGCTTACGAACCACTGAATGTAAATCTAAGCTATTAATGTAAATGTGATATTGAACGTGCCCAAATAAATTAATAACAAGTGAAATTAGACTATGTAATGGTTGAACTAATGCCTACTACTGTAATACGCCACTTTCGCATAGAATAACAAAACAATCTTCACCGTGAGTAGGTATATGCTAGTATTCTTCAATCAATCAAACAATCAATAAGTCAATCAAAATCCTATCAGCTCCCAGTGGATCATAGGTCTTTCGTCTCGCCATGTGTGAATTAGTATTATCCGGATCTCTTATCATAAGAGGTCCAGAGTAAAGCCTATCTGATAGCGTTAATCACTGGTCGCCTTAAAATATGGTCTATCCAGTGCCCACTCCTAGCCTACATATCTCTCTGCCCACTGATCCTTGCCGGTTACATAAAGCAATTCCCCATTTAGATTATTTCACACCAATTCAGTCTTTCAGTAGTGTGTCGAGCACACATTGTAGAATGTTTGAAGTTGTGTTTTTTCACATTTCATCTACGTCGTACACCAAGACTCCAAAACAAATAAAAGAATAGGTTTCACATTGGAGTTTTAAATTGTTAGATTCGTGATATGACCTAATGTTAATGTCCTTAGACTTTGACAAATTCCTTAACGCAGCGAAAGCACATCTGGGCTTTTATATTCACAATATAATATTATTCTCCATACCTGCTATCCTGTCGATATTACTACTAAGACTTGTATGTCAGAGTCCACCTCTAGTAAGTAAGTAAGACCAGGAACATGAAAAATGTTGCTAGTATTGTCAGTTGTGTTCTATAATGCATTCGGCGGCCTGATTAAATCGCATGTAATACTAATAAGTACTACGCTATATAAAATAATAATAACATTTGGTACCATATTAAACTATTAATGAATTCGACTCTGTTAACGGCGCTCAAAATAAAAGAGGAAGCTGTCATCTATCTACGAAGCAAATCTAGTTGTTGTCAAACTATAATAAAGTGACACCAACATCATAAGTTTGGCAGTAAGAGTTGAACGTGCTTCAACATTGAGACAAAGCCCAGAACTAGGTTGTTCATCCAACTCTCCAATGTTTATTGATGGCTCAGATGATGAATCTCCATCATCTTTTTATGCCATCCTTCAGTAAGAAGCGTCATTTTCAAATATACCAAAAAGCAAGACACACCTATTCTAGGCAATGGGAATTCATTTCCTTTCTTTACGTCTAGTGTTATTGTGCCCTTACTAAATGATAGTGAAATTATGTTTCAAGGCTTTTATAAGTACTGGTAAGTGAAGATAGAACAATGACTCAATCTACGGCGGTTTTAGATTTACATTTGTAGCCGAATACCAGACTCGCGGTCATAGCTGGGAACATCTGTACTCAGTCACAGCTAGATCGATTAGAACGTGTCGACAACGGGCGTCGAACCCGATACCTTAGCCGCCAGAAGAGAGTACTCTACCTCTCTGCTACTCAGACTTGTAAAAGTGATATGGAAAAGGAAAGAAAAAAAAACTATTGATGGTTACTTAAACTGTGGTGATTAAGAAGAGATTATGTGCCATTTGTGACAGTTTTTAATAAAAAATAGTTACTATGATGACGTAATTAGTTTTTGTGGCAATTACCCCGATCAGGGGAACGGGTTTTAAACCATTGGGTTTCTGTAGACTTTTTTATAGGTCCGAAATTTAAAATTAATGAATATTTCGATCGTTAGAACAGAACGCCTCCGGCATTATTGTAAACATATATATAGAAATCAAACTGGCTTAAAGGAATCAGTCAATTCGATACAGCAAAATAAAGTTTGTTCGTCTTATATTGAGTTTGATTCTTGCAAACAAACGAATGAAAACAATACGCTAAGACTTGACTATACTTTGTGTTATAACACTAGTAATGATACACGTGTGAAGAGAACTTTAACAAATCACCATAGTAGCTATGGAAATAATTGTTTGTACACGAAAGAGAAATAATAATTTTAATATTGACACATTTGCTAACATACGACTGTGCTGGACTGTTTTTAAAAAAATGTAATACTTAGGTTAATTTACTGCAACTCCCGATTTACCGGACCCTAATTGAATGCATTTCTGATTAAACGGATCGCTGTAGTAATAATAATAGTAATAATAATAATACAAATAATAATAATATGCTGTATAGGAACAACCTATTGGAAGTGCAATGGCAGTGTTCTTCTTCTTCTTGTGATCGTAGATGTTTACACCATCATGTGAGTTTCCGCGATGAACTCGACCATTGACTGTAGTTGCTCTTCAGCTCTATAAAGCTTTGATTGTAGTGTCGAATCATTTGGCCAGTGTGTCATCATTAACTGACCATACAGAGGACAGTCCTGCAAAACGTGGTCGGCAGTTTGTTCGCCTGTCCCACATGTACACAGCGGCGAAGCAGACAGACGAAGCCTGTACATGTGTTCAGTCTATTGTGCCCAGTCCTAAGGCGAAGAATGATAGTCTGCCCTTGACGGTCAAGGGTGTGGTAGTCATCGTTGGGTTGGTTCTGTCCTCTTGTGACAGCTTGGACAACTCTCTTTTCTATATGTGATTTTGCTGTCTTCTTGTTCGCATTCTTCACCCCTTTTTGCAAGCCCATCTGTCCTCTCATTTCCATGCATGCCACAGTGGGGTGGCAGTGACTGGAGTATAGTTCGCTTTCCAGCAGCTACCCTACCCAGTTAACTTCTCATAAGCGAGAGTTTATCACCCTTAATAACTTGCAGCACAGATAATGGCAGTGTTGAAAAATGAAGAAGATACATAAGAAGATGAAAGAGGAGCCAAGATATATCACAATCAGCGAGCCTACAGCACGGTCTAGACTCTTTAAACTTTGCTGTTGCTTGGAGCAAAATGAATACTAGCGACGGTGGCAAATAGCTGGAAGAATTCGTAGAAATATGGGGCCTGATTCGAATTCTGAAAAAATTTGGGAAACTGGGATGCTGTTGAACAAAACTCGGAACAATGATTGTCCTCCTAAAATTTTCAATCGGATCAATCTGCAGAGAAGCAATACTATTTGAGTACACATTCCTAGGGGTGAGACTCGCTCGGTTTTCACAATCCCAGCGCACCGGATTAGATTCCCACCGTGTCCAATTTGGCAGGCACTTCATTTTTTTCTCGGGCGATTGCTCCCCCATGTACGGAAAGTAATGGCAGCTTATCGTAGTGCACACTTGCCAAGAAACTTATAAAAGCCAGATAGGTGGCGGTTGTAAGAAGCGAAGTTCTGTAAAGGACATACTAACTACTTTACATACTTATATGTTTAGGGCAACATCTGAAAGTAATGATAAAGTAATACTATTTGAGTACACATTACTTAGAGGTTAGGGGCAACATCTGAAAGTAAGGATAAAGTAATACTATTTGAGTACACATTACTTCGAGGTCTGAAGCCTGGGTTTGGAGCAACATCTGAAATAAAACTAAAGCAGTGCTGCATCCAAAAGCAATAGACACGAGGAAATATAATCAGAAAAGAAGATTGTGCCACGACCTCTGAAAGCCAGGCACGGAGAATTGAGTGGGGAATTGCAGGCAATGTCTTCAACATTCGAGAAACGAAAGATGAGAGGATACAGAATCATATAATTATTTTATGAAAGAACTCCAAAATATAGTTCAATTCGTTCAGAGACACATTGGGCGAACAGGTCAGAAGTACAAAGCGAAAACCACATAAATAAAAACACAAGTAAAGTGTAATCTGAATTTGAAGAATGAATTTGAGAACCTTGGGAACCTCATATACAACCGCTGATGCAAGCTGGAGGAAGCATTAGGAATCACACGTGAAGTGGCTCTTGAGAAAAAATGAATAAATAACATTAAAAATCGTTGATAAAGAATATTTGGAAGCTGGAGAAAGGAAGACAGAATAGCCATTACACGCAAAATCAGTTACAAGGAACAAAAAAATTCATTACTCGGAATACAATTGGAAAGCTCAAAAACACATTGAAAAAGAGTGCCAAATGTAAAAAATGTAGTGAAATTCTGCTTTGAGGACTGCAGCATAAGTAGGCTGACGAACCCTGGACGCCTTATTACTGCAAAGAAACACACACATTCTACACGCCGGTGAATGAAAAGTGATGTTAGATCACCAGAATTGAAAAAAGAGCAGTAAAATGGTATAACAAATCTAAGAAATAAAAGCACAAATACGTTTACACCTAACCAACATAGAACCAAGAGACAAAAAGTATAAATGCAAACACAAATCCACCCATTAAATAAAAAACAATACACGCGTTTAAATTACTGTCAAGTGGGGACACTAAACACAATTAAGAAGATAGCCACCTCCACAGAATCGATGGAAAGAGATTGTCATTGCAACATAGAAAGATGGTGTTCAAAAGGCAAGATGTAAGTAAACATTTTAAGCGTCACTAAATGGCAGAATGATTGTATCCAGTAAGTGGTAAGGTACATACATACCTTTAGTTATTGGCTGAAATTGTATCATACCTCTGACTGGAGTGATGTTTAACTGTTACAGGAAGCATTTAATGGGGACATCTCAAGAAAGAACAAGTAGCATTTCATTCAGAAAGATCTTAAACAAACCAAATAGCAACATTTAGAAAGAGCATCAAGTGAACGGAAACATCTCTTTATATTACTTATGTGGAACTTTCTGGGCAGACATACGATAACATAAATAAAGTTAGTATAGTGAAATACAGACATTATGGGATACCAAAACCATTTATGAGAATTATAAAGGAAGCATATGGGGAGACAACATAAAGCATGGTCAATCGAAGCAAACTATCACACATTTTTATAATTCAAAATGAAGTTAGACATTGATATCTACTAACAGAAGTCAATCTATCACAATCATTCAAACTGAAGAGAGGTATTTATATTTACTAACCCTAGTAAATCTGTTACAATCATTAAAACTGAAGTGAGGTATTTATATCTACTAACCCTAGTAAATCTGTTACAATCATTCAAACTGAAGTGAGGCACTTGTATCTACTAACCCTAGTAAATCTGTTACAATCATTCAAACTGAAGTGAGGTATTTATATCTACTAACCCTAGTAAATCTGTTTCAATCATTCAAACTGAAGTGAAACACTTGTATCTACTAAACCTAGTCAATCTACCACAATCATTCAACATAAAGTGAGACATTGATAACTACTAACCCTAGTCAATTTATATATCACCTGGTTTCTGACTGTGTGATGCGATAACTAAAAAAAGGCATTACAATGGGAAAATGATACACATGTGATAAGATTTTGATTTTGTGATTGATCTGCGTATTCTGTAGGCATAATCAATCAACAGTTCGTGTTGGCAAATGACAGGCCATCTAGCACAGGCAGCTTAACAACAACAAAACTTAAAATGAAGTTAAAAAGAAGACAGTCAAGTGATTTTTAAATACATAAACACACATACTGTAAAAATTATATTCAGATAGTTGTACAGCTTCACCTATGTAGGATTTAGCATGGACAATAGCGAATAATAAACTGGAAAGTCAATGCTAGAATATACTAGAATAAAGTCAGATTAGTTTACGCTACAAATGATACTCTTCAGCTTTAGTATTTTCAGGTTATCAAACACAAATGTAGAAGGTTGAGCTGCTCTACGGTCACAAACAGATGTCATGGGATTTAGAGAATCACAATCAAACTGTCACAAATAGATGTCATGGGATCTGGAGTATCACAATCAAACTGTCACAAACAGATGACATGGGATCTGGAGTATCACAATCAAACTGTCACAAACAGATGACATGGGATTTTAGGTTTCACATTGAAACTGTCACAAACTCATGGCATGTGATTCAGGGTTTCACAATCGAATTATCACAAACAGATGGCATGTGGTCTGGTGGTTTCCTAATCAAACTACAAACTGTTACACACAGATGACATGTGACCTTGAGTTTTACAATCAAACAGCAAACGACCACAAACAGATGTCTTCTCAGCATTACATTATGTTAGATGTCATACACTAACATACAGATCCATGGTCAAGATGTATGGGAACTTATTGTGAAGATAGATCCACGAACAACTGGATAACATATAATGGTAATAGTTGAAAAGAGGGGGGGGGGGAGGGGAGGATGGAGTGGGATTTCGCTGTTCTGATGATGACGGACAATTAAGAAGATTAGAAGATTGTGTTGTGCTGTTTTCTCCTGTCCATCGCAGTGTTGAGTTGTGTATGGTTTGCGGTCAGTGTTTGTATGTGTTTGTTCAACGGGACATATCTTGTTAGCAACTTGAAAATTGTACTTAGACCACTTGGGCTGCAAATGTTGATGATATCTTTGAGATTGAGTAGAGGCAGAACTCTAGCAGTCCCACGTGCAGCCTGTCAGTATATCAATTATAATCCTCAGTTGTTGTCGATCTAATTGTAGTAGTTCTTTAGTGGAGGCTGCGTGGCCTAGGGGTGAAACTCGCTCGGTTTACACAACGTTCCGGGTTCGATTCCCACTTGTGTCCAGTTTGGCAGACACTGGGTTTTTTTCTCGGGCTAATGTTCTTCCACGTACGGAAAGTAATGGCAACCTACCGTATTGCACACTTGCCAAGAAACTTATAACAGCCAAATAGGTGGCAGTTGTAATAAGGTACGTTCTGTAAAAGCACATGCCACTTAGAAGTTCTTTGGTTACTGCGGTTGTTCGGTTTTAGCTAGCATGCCCCGGTTTTTATCGGTTTTTTAAGACTTTGAATGCCTCACCAAGGATAGGCTCAGATTCAGGAATCAGCGTTTGAGAAAACGTGCTACACCATGCGATGATGTAAACAGCACTGAGTTTCCTTGCACATACTGTGGAAGACGCTTCTCTGCTTGGATTAGTCTTACGAGTAACATTCGTTATCGCCATTGACTGTAATTACATAATTTTTTTCTCATAGCACAACATATCGTTTAACAAGACGGAAGAGCCAATGAATTGCCTTGTCTACGCGTGTGACCTGAAATCAATTGTAGTATGCAACTGATGCCAAACGATGCAGGCACAGTTTGTTAGGGCATTCTCGGATTCTGGAATCCAAATCTCAAGGGACAGGACTATGTACAGAGAATCTGTGAAGATGACTAGGTTTGTTGGCGGGATTGCCATGTTCTTGTGGGGAGTGATCAATTTCATTCTGCTTTGCCCTCCCCAATGTTAAGTTACGTCGGCAACCATTAACAGTTATGTGAACTGGAGCGTGTCGAGACTTTGTATTAAACCTATTACCTTTATCAAGGGAAAGCTAGCGCTTTAACCACATTGCAACACAGATTGTACAACAGTAATACGTTATTTATCCAACACAAATGTAAAGATCTGGGCGATTACCACGAAGACAGATTCAAACAGGACACATGCCCTCCACAGAGAACACGTCTATTTATACTAGGCTCTCCACACTTCCGCATCAATCACACCGCATTAGCATCAGCGTAGTTACAACAACATGAGGACCCCACATCTCCAAGCATTAGCAAACGGAATGTGTTATTCTTTAAATAAATTGTATTCTTACTCTTTGCGTCTTTCTTATTCTACGTCTCAATTATCGATTCTCATTCATTGGGGCTCAGCTACTTGAACATCAACATCATTCCCAGGGAAAACATCAGTTTAATGTTGGTGACAATAAACAAGAATAAAAACAAACAAATTACCCGGCATCCACCTTCTATCCAAGCCTTTCCATTTTCCACTCGTATCTTCTCTTCCTCCTTTTATTTCTTTCTCTGCTCTTCGTTTTATCCTCACCGCCCACTTCCCTTTCTTCCTCTTATTTGGTTCCTTGGACACGTCAAATTTGCAGCTTTCCCATTTATCCTGTCCCTGGATATACCCCCTTCAAGCTGAAAACCCACTTGTATTGGGGTTAGTGTCTCGTGCTCTGAACAAATCGATAACTGCGACAGTTATGTGCGCGCACGTCATCGATGGCATATCTTACACATGTCACTGTATGCAGGATTCAGAGCTATCGGCGTTCTTTCCTTTTGTCATGGCAGATCAATAGATCAATACTTACTAAATGATGAACTGCTTGGGAGAAAGAAGGGGTACAATGTTGAGAGTGGTTTCTTGGTTTGTCAATATTGATTCAGTGGCTGGAACTAATGAACCGTCTGATTTATTTTAACTGATTAACGCGAAGGCTTTCAGAATTATTGACTCGTTAATCAATTAATTGGTTGCGTGATAAATTGGGTGAGTAATGACACGACTGACAAATTGATTGCTGTAGCGACTGGTGGACAGATGGGTGAATAAATGTATGTTCGATACACGGATGCTGGGTGGATGTTGGAATGATGGATGCTAGATAAATGGATGTTGGATAGATGGATGCTGAATAGATGTAGGTTGGATGCATATTGGATAGATTGATGTTGGATGGATAGATATTGGATACATGGATGCATGAATGATGAAAAGATGGATGTTGGGTAGATAGATGTTGGTTAGATGGATACTCGATAGATGGATGCTGGATAGATGGATGCTCGATAAATGGATGCGGGATAGATTGATGCTGGATATAGATGCTGGAAAGATGGATGCTGAATACATGAATGATATAGAGATGAATTCTGGAATGTAATGTAGCCTTTGGAGGAATGTGTTTATTGAATGGTAGTCTGGATTATCGTATGAGCAGATACGTAGGTTAGTGTTAGCTGGATATATCCAAATGCGAAGACAGCTGGATCGATACTAATTAGGCAGTAGCACTTAGAGAAAGGAGCAACAAATGTAGACAGTAATCGATACATGTGATCCCAGTTTTTGGGCTTGCTTAGTTCATCTACCGGCTCACTGCAGCGTGTCTGAGTTCACTATCAATCAATACGACATTTTGGTCATAGCTAAGATCCGATTGGGATGCAAATGACTGGTTAAGAAAGGTCTCTGACCCTGAAAGTCGTCGTGCAGTTTGCAGGCTATATTGGTTTGAAAAATGTATATATTTAAAATAAACATAGGTCCTTACACAAGGACATCGAAGCCGAGTCGTCCAGGATTGGAGACTTGTATCATAGGGACTCGGCCACACCCTCGTCAACCTTAGCATCACTGATGGTAAACATCTATTTTTTTCAAGATTACTCCTGGACTTGCTGATATTCAGTATGTACTCTTTTCATCCGAGTTTTACAGCAAAATTATTTAGAAACTTAGTGTGTGAATAACGTGATTGATTAATTGATTGCTTTTCATAAAAACGTTTCTAGAATCGTTCTCCTTTAGATGCATGTTAAGGTGTACCAAACTGCAAATAGGTACCCAACTTGATATAGAGAAGACAAGGAACGTCACAAAACACCGAAGCCTCAAATACTCAAACGTCGACGACAGTATCAAATATAATACATTTACAAGTTTATTTTCAGATCGGAAACAAAAAATTTGCCATTGATATAAATATTTGACAATTTCAAACAAGCAAAGGCATTTTAGATTTCGCTCGGTGAGAATATAGCACATCCTAAAGTCAAAATGAGCACTGAACAACCAACAATCATGTTAGCAATCTGGTTTTCATGCAAATATATATTTATATGCCGAAATTTGGCCACATGATTTGAAAAGCTGAATAGTGATGATACTGTCTGGTCATATACGGCTCACAAGTCCTAGCCATTGTTTGTGTTGTGTTTGTAAGAATTGACGTCATTGCAGTTCGCTCAGAACCACACCTGCTCAATCTCTTTAAGTTCATTATGAAGGAGGGAGCTACTGACGGTACTCGTAACTCGCTGGTTGTACACACTTCTGCTCCGTTCTCTCAGGCATCACTCCATGCTGAACCTACACCTGATTTCAAAATTCTACATCCTGTTGAATCCAGTTCATCTATAGCAGTGTCATGATCCAAGCAAAGGATTTTATTTCAATGCACTTCAAAAACTATTTTCGATGTATCCTTCTTCTTCTTCTTCTTCGTACGCAGATGTCGTATCCAATGGGTCAGGATATGTCGGCTCTTTCGTTGCCGTAAAGTCATACAACACCGAAGCAGTCAATCAACACTATCCCCAACTAGAAGGTTTCATTATAACAGAATATATTGCTTTTACTTGTTTATGTACTGTAAATATATTTTATTTGTAACAACCGCAACAGTGGCCGGTGTGGTAGATCCGTACATGGGCAATGTGAATCGTTTGGTTGGAAACAAATAAATGATCATCTCAATGATGTTGCTAAAACTGTATTTAAAATGTCATTTAGTCATTCCTATTCCAACTCTGTGCACTTTTAGAGGCATTTTTATATCTTAGCAATTACATGAGCAGACAAGCAGTTGATTGGCATGTTGTGTGTTTGCATAATTGAGGGTATCTCCTTTTTGTTCTTGTAGCCGGTCCATATTTGTGCCAGGACAGCGGCTGGCAGTCTATCTATTCTTTTTGATTTTCCGTTGCAAAGAACTCTTTTATGTGAACAACATGAACAAAGGACTTCCAAGATTTTCGTCAATCTATGAAATGACTAGTCGCCGATCGCATCTCTATTGAAACCGGGGGATGTGGGAAACTTGAGGAATATGAACCACCAACCATTTGCAGCTTTGTCAATTTCGTTTCCTGGGAAGCGAGCGCATCACCTCTTAACTTTAGAGATCCCGTTATTTTAATATTGGATTCAACTAAATCTATTGATCGGTTAATCGTAAAGGGGAAAACTATTTTGCTGGAGAAAAAGTTACCGCAAGAGGACGTTGTCCAATAATTTGATCAAATGAAATCACGAGACAAGCAAGTGGTTCTGTTAAAACTAATTAGAATGTAATACTATGCATGGACTGGTTAGACAAATGTTAAAACTAATCTGATTGTGATAGGATGCATGGTTTAGTCAGCCAAATAATAAAACTATTTAGAATGTAATAGCATACATTTAATGGTAAGATACATGTTAAAACTAATCAAATTGTGATAAAAGTCATGAAATGGTAAGATGAATGTTAAAACTAATCAGAATGTGATAGTATGCATTCATTGTTTACAGCCAAATAGGTAGTACCATGCCGGACACTGCCGCTGTGGAGGAAGTATCAAAAGGTCTCAGTGATTTGTGATATGGAATTACTCGTTCTTTTCCTGATCTTTCTTCCCTAACTATGAGCCAGTTATCCATCTATAACTGGGGAGATTGGAGCTTATCCATCTATAACTGGGGAGATTGGAGCTTATCCATCTATAACTGGGGAGATTGGAGCATGTCGTTTCTGGTCCTCATTCTCGGTGTCTATATAATGAAAGGCAAGCTAAATCCCCCAGACATTGTATAAACCAGACTGAATATCACACCAGCCTGCATTATCAGGTTACTACAAGAGAAAGACAAGAAAACATTAGTAAGAAAAAGGGTTTCAAGGAGAAAATAAATCTCAAATATAAGAATTATCCAGACCACTGAACACGTTAAACAACCTGTTTATTCTCGTAACGATGCGCTAAGCTCACAAGTGAAGGCAACAATAGAATAAACACGTGAACGTGAGACGAGCATGACGGAAGTTAAAACATGTACCACTCGAACTGAAATGGAAAATTGTTGGTTTTATAAGGAATCGCATTAATTATCAAATTAAATTGTCAACACATTCTGAGTGAGATTTCTAACATGAATGAATACACGTAACGCGTTACGTTCACAACATGATAAGGCTAGCCATAGTTCAGGTGAATTTTGTATTACTGCTGGTAAACGTTTCAAAAAGGAAACTACGAAGGGTTGTGCATGGGGCTGGGTACATCATCCAGATACAATTTTAAGCCCTACAAAATTCAGTAAATATTGGCAGGCCAACATTTGATGACTTGGAGTGTATCTTATGAAGACCTATCTTCCACATAGTCCTGAACAGAGTTTATTGATTATTTGACTGAGTGCTTAATGTGAGTGGTTACCATGGAGGAAACAATAGAGCTACTGTTAACTCGTAGAAAGCTGTAAAAGGCGGTAGAATGTCGTTGGGCTTGGAGCTAGTAAATTCATCGTGAAAATTCAAGTTATGTAGAAACAACTGACGCAGAAACTTGCTGCAGAAATTATTATTTCAGAAACTGCCGCTGCAGAAACTAGCGCTACATAAACTATTGTTATGAAACATTTGATGCAGAAACTTTCGCTGCAGAAAATGCTATTGCAGAAACTATAGCTACCGAATTTATTGCTGCAGAAACTATTGGTACAGACACTACTGCTACAGAAACTATTACTACAGAAACATTTAATGCAGAAACTATCACTGCAAAAAATTATTATTGCAAAAACTACTGCTACAGAAACTATAGTTACCGAAACTATTGCTACATAAATGATTGCTGCATAAAACTATTGCTATAGAAACTACTACTAACGAAACATTTGCTACAGAAACATTTGCTACAGAAATTATTACTGCAGATCCAAATGCTACAGAAACTTTTACCAAAAAAAAACTATTGCTTCAGAAACTGAAATTACAGAAACTTTTTTCTGCATAAACTATCGCTGAAAAAATTACTCTGGACAATAGCCAAAATGAATCTCGGACAACGGTAGTTTTCAAAAACTAATTTTGGGCATGCTGATCACGAATATGTACTTGAAAACAACGAATTAGCTTTATTTCTCAAGATGAATGATGCGAGGGCTTCAATGGGAATGGATTGGTCGCACCTGGAGTCCGGTGTGTCGAGCATGCCATCCAAAACGAGATGGATAACCTTGAGCGCGATTACGATGACACAATCTGTAGGAGTCATTGCCACATTCATTCGTGAATACTTGAACAGTGCGGATTGTGTTTTCTTTCTTTATAATTCCGAACAAATTACGTTCTATCACAAAGTCGAGCCATTAGATCGATGATGTAGAAAGCTTATAACCTTGACTTTGGTTGACAAGGACCCGGTATTCAAATCCCCACACATGTTTTCAATCACATGGAACGAATCTGTCTTGCTGGTTGAACCAAAAGGACGGTGGATGTCTTTTGCAGTGTGTGTGTGTGTGTGTACATGCTTGCGGGTGGAATCTGGCGGATCGGGTTGGGCGGGCGGGTGCATGCGTGCGCGCGTGTGTGAGAGCGAGAGGGGGGGGGGGCACATTTTAAAATGATTGTTACTTTTGAATGACATTTCGAATTGGGCAGGGTATTTCTAAGAAAGATAACTTTTTAAAGAATCTATTGAAACTTTTATTCTGTTAAGTGCCTAGTAACTCACAAGGAGACTCCTGTTCCAGAGCGACTAGATTCTTATATTCAGGATATGATGAAGACCAAACAGTAAGACCAGTGAGCATCCGTCATCAGTGAAAGCACATGCACCAAGAGACCTTGATTTCCTACCTATTCAATAGTCTGCAGCGCCATGCAATATTACTAAGCGTTGAATAATCTAATGAGAGATTTGGGATGCCCAGAATGTAACGTGACGCTATTGGGGTACAGACCGAAACAATAGTGTCTTCTAGAAGAGAATGGGCATGTGTTTCTGTTTCGTGGTCCCCCCAAAAAAAACTACTTAAATTTGTTCAAATGACGACAGACAGCCTCAATGTGTGCATTGATATGATATGTCTGATGCCAGCATTACGAATCTACTACAAAAACGACGATTGGAGACCGTAAATTGTTCTTTGCTGTGCTGCTCCATAATGGTACTGTTTTATCAACTGTTCCTCATGAAAGAAACCTGTTATAACATTAAATAACTGTAACATACCATCCTTCTTCTTCTTCTTCTTCGTACGCAGTCAGACAGTAACCATTATTTTTTCGAAAAAAGCGGCGGTCATCCTGAGGCTGTCGCCACTGCCTTACAGCTTGTCTTGCAGTTCCACTGGTGATGGCCACACCTGCTCTCTCTGATCCTCGTATGTCGGGCAGTTCTGCAGCAGATGTTCAGCGGTCATTTTACCAGTACCGCACGGGCATTCGTCGGTACACCCTATCTTCAATTTGTTGAATAGGTGGTACCTCAGTCTATTGTGGCCAGTGCGAAGTCTGAAGACAACGACCTGCTCTCTTCGGTTCAACTGGTAATAGGCATCGTTTTTGGTGTAACCAGTATGTTCGGTTTCCCATTTGGTCATGTATCTGGCTTTGATAAGCCGTTTTGACTCTTCGTACGTCATACTGGTATCTGTTTGTGGTAGTCTTGCACCTTCTTTTGCCAGTCTGTCTGCCTCCTCGTTGCCTTGGATGTTGCAGTGTGATGGGACCCACTGTACCACTACCCTTTTTGGTGCGGACTGCTGGCACAGTTTGCAGAGTGCTGCTCTTAAGTCATTAAGCTCAGTGTTTTTCTGGCTTTTTAGCGCTGTGACTACGGCGAGAGCATCTGTAAGCAGGACTATATGGCTTTCATTTTCACTGTGTGTTACCATTTCTTCCACTGCCGCCCTCAGTGCCTCTGCCTCCGCTCTGAAATTGCTTGTGTACTTACCAGTAGCGAATGACAGTGTTATTTTTCTGCCATTTGGTAGGTTCAGGAATGCTCCTGCCCCTCCGTTCTGTGTTGTGTTTGTTACAGAACCGTCGGTGTATGCATGGGTTCAGTCCATGCTTGGGTAGCTTTTCGTTATGAAGCTTAGGGTAGTATCTCTCCTTTCTTTTTCAGTCTGGCAGTTTTTGTTTGCAATACCTGGTATATTTTCTACCACCTCTGGAAATATATTCTGCCTCCAGGTAGGTTTTCGTACAGTAGTGATGGGTTTTGGTGTTGTTAGTGCGTTTATGGGATCCTCGTGCATCTTTGCTTTGGCTATTTCTGCAAAGTTTCTCCGCTTTAGTTTCCCATTTCCCAAATTGTTTAGTCTCTGATGCATTGGATGGTCGGTCAGTCTTCGGAGCTTCTCTGACTGCAGCTGGGCTCTGCAGTCTCTTCTATCGGTCATGGATTGCAGTTTTGTAATCTTTTCAAGTTCTACAATTGGCGTTGACTTCATGCCACCTGTTATAATTCTCATGGCTTGGTTTTGAAGTTTGCTAACTTTATCGAAGTTCGCCTTCGCTGCTGTTGTCCATGCCGCAATGCCTTAAATGAGAACTGGTCTCACTCTTCCAGTGTACAGTTTCTTTAGTATGCCTTCGTCTGCTGCCCAGCTTGTGCCAGCAAGTTTCCTCATGATTGCCATTCTTTCTCTGGCTTTCATTCGGTTTCTCTCAATCTGACTTTTCCATGTCATGTGCCGATCAAATGTGACTCCCAGATAGGTTGGGTTGTCGTTTGGCTGCAGGAATTTGCCATTTAGACTTAATTTGGTACTTTGGGGTTTTAATGAAAGCGAGAATATTGTGCATGTGGTTTTCTCCTCGTTTATTTTGACCAGCCATGAGTTCGCCCACTCTTCCAGCGATGTTAGGGTCGTCTGCATCCGATTTCTTGCTATGGTGAGATTCTTTTCAGAGGTCCACATAGCCAGATCGTCTGCAAACATTGAGCTATGGACTCTTCTTGGTATATTCTCTGTAATATCGTTTATATATACCAGGAAGAGTGTGGGTGACAGTACTCCCCCTTGGGGTACTCCCTGCTCGAGTGTCACCTTTTTGCTCATCTGCCCTTGTACTTGGACTCTGGCCGTTCTTTGTTTGAGGTAGTGGTTGATCCACTTGTACATTTTCCCACAAACATCACTTCTTCTTAGCTTGACTCTAAGTCCATCTTTCCAGACTTTGTCAAATGCCTTTTCCAGATCCACCCAAACAGCTACTGTGTGTTTCTGTGCCTGATAGGCATCTTCTATCTCCTGGGCTATGAGGATGACCTGGTCCTCAGTGGATCTGTGCTGTCTAAAGCCGGCTTGCTGTGGAATTAGTATTCGTTTTTCTTCCAGATGCCACATCAGTCTGGTGTTTATCATCCTTTCCATCAACTTGCCGACACAGCTCAGTAGGCTTATGGGCCTGTATCCATTTGGATCTGTTTTGTCCTTTCCTGTTTTTGGTACTGGTACCAGTACTGCGTCTTTCCATGCCTGTGGTACTTCTTCTTCTTCTTCTTCATCGTACGCTGTTTACAGCGATATTTACGTTGCACTGATTTAATTTGTTAGCCAGTGACTCAGTGCATCCGATTTCAACAGGCGTTTCTGTAGGGTTGCCCTCCTTAGCCTTTGGCTGTCCCCAGCCTAACTGCAAGGCAGCAGTTGTTTTTGGTCAGAGTTGTCTCTCTTGGGAAGTTGTCTTGCAGGACTATCGAGTCTTCCCTACTCGTGTCTATAGTGTTTGGCAATGATATGATGGACTATGTACTAGTTTGTACTATCCCGGAAGAGAGGCAGTCCAGTGTGACTTTTTCCCAGGATCGTCACGTCCTGCCAGAAACGTAGCATATGCATATGAGTGAGGTATCTTTTTGCTCGCTTTATTTTCTCGGCTCATCTGCAGTGATGGTACGCCTAGCATTCCCCGCCACCCGGGAGCTTGTCACCATAGGACAGGAGGTGCAATGTCCGCTGGACTGCATCTCTTCTGCGTCCATTGGAATGACTGATAGCAGACAGATGCAAAGAGCGAGGAAGGAGTGCATTTTACCAGGTGCATTCCTGCGGCTCGATCGGGCCGGGACACAAGCCCCAGCCATGTCGTAGCCTCCCATCTCAGCGGCGCTGAGATTTTGGGCGGGATTCTGGCTTAGAGGCGTTCGGCCGTAATCCCTCAGATGGTAGCTTATCAGCCAAGCACGTGGACCAAATGTCAGCGACCTGTGATTCCTCTCGAAATAGTGCATTTGACCAGGTGACAAGACTAGTCTTGCACGGAGATGTTGTCCGCCTAGGGAGCGGACATATCTCATGGTCAAGGGTTGAGTCTCAGCAGTTCGCAGTGAGGTAGCTGATCTACTGCTTAGGGCACCCGACCGAGAACTAAGTCTTCTACAAATGATTTCATTCCTCATCGCCGTATGGGGTGAATATCGAGCAGCTTCCCGCCCGCTTTTATCAGCGGACGGCAGAGACCTCATTCTGCGGCTTGACCGGGCGGGACTGGAGCGTGGCCCCCAGGTCCCCACCATATCGAAGCCTCCCTTTGCATTTGTGCTGGGCTGCTTTTGGGCGGGATTTTTGGCTTAGAGGCGTTCGGCCGTAATCCCTCACCTTGCACCGTTGGCTTATCCGCCTAGTACGTGAACCAAATGTCTGCGGCTCCTCTCGGGCTTAGCAGGATTACCGTAGCAAAGCCTTGTCATTAGTAGGGTAAAACTGATCTGTCTTCAGAGGGTCTATTTCCAGCACCCGTTCAATATTAGCCAGACCGTATCAATAGAGGGCTTTTAGTTTGTCAATGGCCAAGTTTTTGGAGCCTGCGATTTCTGCAGGGTGAAGACCAGATTACCGTAGCAGGCGCTCCTTCATTTGGGGGTTTGGAGACTGACTTGTCTTCCGTGGGTCTAATACCAGCACATGTTCACTATTAGACCCATCGAAGGTGCTCTATTTTGACAGTCATTCTACACTATTGGCGTGTTTAGTCAATTTAAGCCTCAGGCTCCACTCCTGATAGTGCTCTTCCGTCAATTCCTTTATCAAACACTGGATGCAGACCAACCGAGCCACAGGGGGCATAACCCCAGATTTTCTGAGGGTCTAAATCCAGCACCAGTTCCATATTAGACCCCAGAAAAGTGGTCTCGGCATGTCAGTCATTTCAGTGTTGGCCGTATTGAGTCAAATTAAGCCGCAGGCTCCACTCCTGGTGGTGCCCTTCCGTCAATTCCTTTAAGTTTCAGCTTTGCAACCATACTTCCCCCGGAACCCAAACACTTTGGTTTCCCGGAAGCTGCCCGCAGAGTCATCGAAGCAACTCCTGCGGATCGCTAGTCGGCATCGTTTATGGTCAGAACTACGACGGTATCTGATCGTCTTCGCGCCTCTGACTTTCGTTCTTGATTAAGGAAAACATTTTTGACAAATGCTTTCGCAGTAGCTCGTCTTGCGGCGATCCAAGAATTTCACCTCTAACGCCGCAATACGAATGCCCCCGTTTGTCCCTGTTAATCATTACCTCCAGTTCCGAAAACCAACAAAATAGAACCGAGGTCCTATTCCATTATTCCATGCACCATTATTCAGGCAGCCGAGGCCTGCTTTAAACACTCTAATTTTTTCAAAGTAAACGCGCCGGCCACCCAGGACGCTCAGCGAAGAGCACCTGTGGGAGAGAGCCGGCAGACGGTAGGGCAGGAGACAACGGGCAGTGAACCGGCGCGAGCCGGACCGCCCGCCTGCGCCTGAGATCCAACTACGAACTTTTTAACTGCAACAACTTTAATATACGCTATTGGAGCTGGAATTACCGCGGCTGCTGGCACCAGACTTGCCCTCCAATAGATCCTCGTTAAAGGGTTTAAAGTGTACTCATTCCAATTACGGGGCCTCGAAAGAGTCCCGTATTGTTATTTTTCGTCACTACCTCCCCGTGCCGGGAGTGGGTAAGTTGCGCGCCTGCTGCCTTCCTTGGATGTGGTAGCCGTTTCTTATGCTCCCTCTCCGGAATCGAACCCTGATTCCCCGTTACCCGTTATAAACATGGTAGGCATGTCACGTACCATCGACATTTGATAGGGCAGACATTTGAAAGATGCGTCGCCGGCACATGAGGCCATGCGATCAGCACAAAGTTATCCAGAGTCACCAGTGGGGACGCCGCAACCCCGCGAGGGGAAACGACGATTGGTTTTGAACTAATAAAAGCGCTCTTTCCGCGAGGGTCGGAGCTTGGTAAGCATGTATTAGCTCTAGAATTGCCACAGTTATCCAAGTAGGATCGTGTCATCTAAGGAACCTCGACTGATTTAATGAGCCATTCGCGGTTTCACCGTGAGACAGTGTGAACTTAGACATGCATGGCTTAATCTTTGAGACAAGCATATGACTACTGGCAGGATCAACCAGATATCTGTCGGAGACGTACGTACAGCACACACCGGTCGGCGGAGGAAGGGTGTGTAAAAAGCCTTGCTGGGACGACAGCCGCAGGGACCGACTGACGGGACGGACGGACGGTTTGTTCCACCCGTCCCTCACTCCGTCGACCTAGGACCGCCTGACAGGGGCCTCCCACACGCACCAGACGACCGACCGACCGGGCTCGCTCGAGGAGGGATGGCAGCGCTCTGTGCAGAACGGATCCCAACGACCTCGGCGATGAATTTCACTGGGACTAGAGACAATTTGGCCTGCCGGCCTGCCCTTCTCCGTAGGGAGAACGCAGGACCTCGAGGCAACGATTCCTGCTTTCCATTTGCCGGTCACAAGCTCTTTGCGAGAGTCGGACCACCAGCGAGACGTACTGTCGAGCTCTGCTATAAGCCTTAGATAAATCACCACGGACGGACCACGTTTCCTGATACGGACCAGACCAGCGCACCTCGGTGGAGGAGCCGCTGCAACAAACCGCACCCTGTGGTACAATTCCCCTTTTCCAGCTTTGGTTCAGGACCGATAGCAGTTTCCTCTTCGCTGTTTTGCCCAGCCCCATCAGCATTTCGTTTGTTATCCCGTCTTTTCCGGGAGATTTCCTTTTCTTTAGTGTTCTCATAGCCTCTTCCATTTCGCGCATTGTTAATTTGGCCATCATGTGTTCTTCAGGTGCCGTATTCATGTTTTCGTGCCCCTTTAGCTCTTCGCTAATGTCTGTATGCTTATCTGCAGGGACCTCGATGTGGTTTGCTCTGGCATAGTGATCGACAAAGGCGTTTGCGGCTTTCTTACCTGTGATCAAGTTCTCGCCCTGCTTGATAGTAATTTGTTTATTTGACGGGGTTTGGTCGTTCATGGCTCTGACTAGCTTCCATAGCTTGTTCTCGTCTTTGTCCAGGTTTAGACTTTCCGTTTTATTTTTCCAGCTTTCTCTTGCTGTTTGCTTGAGAGTGTGTTTGTACTTCGCCGTGGCGGCTTTGAGGGCGATGTTTGCCTCCATGGATTTTTCTCGCTCTGCCATGTTCCTAGCATTTTACATACCATCCGATGTAACAATTACAAGTGACAGATTTGTGATGACATGAATGTTGTTGCTATCTCGAGAGGAACACAGCAGGGTTTCACACAATTTTACTATTTCTGCTGTCTCTGGAACAGCTGTTCTATTACTTCGAATTACACGAAACTAAATTCGCACACATGCCCATCACTCGATCCAGAGAAAACGAATGTAGTTAACGATCCACTTGTAGCGCGATCTTGCTCCGTCATGTGTACTTCAAACTTAGATTTATGAAATATTTGGTCCATTAACTGAAATAAGGCAGAAATGTTGTACCTACGTGATAAATTTCGAAAACTTCGTGAAGCCAAATTCAGGAAGGCTGAATTTGTCTGTCCACAGTTCGCCACCTCTTCACGAGTTTTGATGATACCCACACAGGTTATGATACCCACACAAGTGATGATACCGGCACAGGTGATGAAAAATTATATTGGAATGCATTCCAGCATGTGTGTGACCACACACTTTCTAGCAAACAATTAGCCTGCCATTTGTCAGGAGCTTCTAGAAAGCCTCATGGAGCGCTACGAGAGACGTATGTGCAACATTTCATTGAAATGGCACTTTTGTGTATGTTCATCTGTATTTCTCCCCACCAAAAGGCGGAGCTTTCAGTGGCGAGCAGAGGGAATAGTTTCATCGGAATATTTCTAACCCTCGAAAATATGTACACAAAGAGATGAAATAAAGCAATGCTAGCTGACTATCGTTGGACTCATGTGAGAGATGCATCATAAACAAGTGACAGGCAAAGCCACGTTGCTCTGAATATCCTCTATGAGAATTACTCTATACATATGCAGATGTGTAAACAGATGTGTAAACATATTTTAAAAACTAGATCTCATCAGCTGTGTTGTCGGCAATATTCATATTCTGACGCCAAAACTACATTAAAAGCAACTTGGTTGAATCTTACATACACAACAAATATGGGTTCGATTGTAAGTGATGAAGGATCAACATGTGAGGTGTTGGTCAAAACAGCACAGACAATAGCGGCGCTTGCACGGCTTAACACAATCTGGCAAGATAAATTGTTAGTCAAGTGCACGAAGATCAGATTAATGTGTACATTGGTCCTGTCAATATTCCCTTATGCTTGCGAGGCATGGACATTTACAACTGACGTGCAGCGGAGGATACGGGCCTTGCAGATTAGATGTTTCTGCAGACTTTTAAACGTCACGTACAAAGATTGCGTTACAAAGGAGGAAATACGAGAAAGAATTACCATAGCAATAGGACATTTACAAGACCTCTTGGCAACGATCTAAAGACGGAATTTCACTTGGTACGGCCACATATCGAGATCAAACGGTCTTGCAAATATGATCCTGCACGGAACGATGTTAAGTCATACAACGATGAGGTCTTCCCAAAAAGAGGTGGGAGGACAAATTAAAAGAATGGTCCAATCCCCGACCAGAGTAGGCACAGGCAGCAGCCGCTATCAGAGAGGAGTGGCGTGGGTGTGTGAGAGTGTCTTCATGGGTGTCCCAACGACTTCACCGGTTACGGGATGACCTGACCTGATACACGTAATAGACACAATTTGTTGTCCGGTGTTATTACTACATCAACAATTGCTGTATAATTATTGCTAAACAATTAATGTTTTATAAACCATTGTTTCATAAACTACTGCTACATAAACTATTGCTACATAAACTGTTGCTATATAAACTATTGTTATATCATATTGACTAAAACGAAGACAAGAATAAACAATACATAATGAATAAATAAATAAACACTTGCATTGATGGAAAGTAGTTCCTGAGAAAATGCTAAGCTTACAATGGAAAGTAAGTCTTACAACATTTTACAAGAAACACGCAGGCCACTGTCAGGTGAAACATACTGAACAGGACACCACCTTATGTCTTTGGACACAGGCGATGTAACACCAGCCAGGCCAGCAGAGTGGGGATCGACACTGCAATCCTTATAATAGATGGCTTATTGATTAGCTAGTTAGATGATTTCAGTCCACTTTATGCTGTACAACTTGGAATGTCAGAAGAGCTACTGTTATATGCGACCAAAGAAATGTCGTTACGAATTGAACTCAGTACAAGTGACTTCCATTAAACGAAGAACAACAAGTTCACTTGATAACTGTATAGAACAAGAAATGCACCGCCCAGTTGACACATGCTGTACAAAATGGCAGTGGAATTTTTTTAAATAATGGGACAGATTGAGCACAAGAAAAGACAAGTACGACAGAGATAAAATATTCTGCAATAGAAACTGGATCCAAAAATACAAACTTCAGAGCTCTGGGAGAATCCTCACTAATGAGGCGCATGACGCATCCTGATGAAAGCCCGTTAAGGAAAGTCAGGTCACAGACAAATCTTCTAAAGGCCAAGGTAATAACCTGGATTGAGACGTGAAAAAAGAGAACAGTCCAAAACTCGGAGCAGACAACGAAAGTGGCCATAGAAAGAAGACAACATGACAGTCAGCACACCTACTAAATGTAGGAGTAAACTACTTTACTCAATGCACGAAGGCAAAGAAGTCTATAAATGAAGATCGCCTTTGTGATGTTTACTAGAAGAAATAGAGTATAGTGTAGCATAGTGATAGAGCTTTCACTCTTAAGACTAAGGTAGCAGATTCGATCGCATTTATCGACCCGTTCCAGCCCATGCAGATGTAAATGGGTACTTTGCTTGCTGTTAAGGAAGGACCACCAGCAAGAAATGGAACTAATCAACTCACTATTTACATAGTCTGCGGTACAGTGGAATAAAGTTGTAAGACTTCATTTCTGGCAGCAGGGTCCTTTACCAATAAAAACGATTACAGACATACCATGGAAAACAGTAGGACACATAACTACAACACCAAGACTCCAACAAGAAGTGTAACAAGATACCATTAATTCATGGCTTAGCTTCAGCATACCAAGAAGACAAAAAGTCAAGACGTACATTCTACACTGACGTGGGCATATGTATATCACGAAGAAAAGATAAAACACATATTGGGAGATGTAAATACAAATATTTGAATATAAAGCATTATACATATGAGATTGACGTTGGAAGTAGAAATAACAAAGATATAGTAATCTTCTTCTGTAGCTTCAATGATATGAAAATGTAAGCATCGTATTCTCACCCCGTATTCTACCTACATGGCGCAAGGAAGTTCAAATTTCACGTTGACTAGTAGTTGCTAAAAAGAAACACACATTTTTTTTACAAGATGTGAAAAAAACAGAGGAACAGACAACAGAGAGTCAATGGAAATAAAATTGAAAGCATCAAAGTACAAAAAAGATAACGCAAATAAAACACCATGCCAACTGTAAACATTAAATGACAGCTTTGCATGCACTGCTATAGACCAGAGTTCAGCACTCTATCTTGCCAGCCGGAGCAGCCTGCGGAGACGGCACACGTCGAAATGGTTAAGTTTCTGATATAAACTGTCCATGTTTTGCACTTGTATAGAAGAGTGGTTAACACCACAGCACAATAAACCACTATTATGTTTGTGTAGGTCTAACATCTGTTTTTGACTTCAGATTTGACCTAAACATGTAAATGTAAATCATGCTATGTTTTCGTTTATCTTAAAAATAAGTATAGAAACCGTTTGAAAACTTATGTCTGAACTAAAAATACATGTTTCAGCTAGTAACCCCGACATAACAAGGCCTGTAAGTGAAATGCGGCGTCAGTCTTAAAGAAAGTCAACAATTCAATTGAATTTACAATCAATTTTACAACTGAGTAGGACCGTCTTCTAAATCTCAGAGGCTTTAAATAAACATAAGAGAGTACGGATTATCGTGTACCGGTAAAACTGATTCAGAAGGATATATATTCGATATATATAATTTAATTTAGGCTGAACATTAGTGGGTATCGCTTCGCTTTCGCACTGTCGAAACTACAAACTTTCTTTGAAACGCTATTTGTGTGTAACAACTAATGATACCATTCTAGATTGTGTAAATATGGATATATGATGAAAATAAACTGGTAGCGTAAATTACAGATTTGGAGGTTTCATTCGGATTGGATGGTAAGAAAAGATGGTATTTTAATTTGATTTTGCTTTCTTGTTTATTAATAACACATTGCCCTTAACATTTTCAATTGCAGACATTGTTTACTATTGTAGAAAGACAAATAACTCATTAACGAATATTTTCACACAAAGGAATTGTTAGGGGCTCAGCGGCAACAAAAGATATCTACAGCAGTTATGAGCCGCTGGTATAGAGCTCTCTTGTCCTTGAGGGTTTTGGTTCTTCCTCTACTTCTATGGCTATCAGGAGTTCTCCCTAATTTGTCTCCAATCCACAGCCAGTTTATTCTCCTTACGAAAGTCCCACTGATATGCCAGGTTCTTTCCAAGTTCTATATTAATAACATTAACATGCACTTTTACTCCATCTATTCGGCGCATGCATACAATGAGAAAAGCTGTAACCTTTTTCGTTGTAGTTTTGGTTGTTCTCAACGTCATAGTCTTTGAATAGGTTGACATGGCATTTGCGTTTAAGATATGTGTGTGGGCCTGCATGAGTGTGAGCGTGTGTTTGTGTGTATGTGTGCGTGTAGACGTGTGTGTGTGTGTGCGTGTGGACGGACATGTTTATGTGTGTGGACGTGCGTGGGTGTGAGAGTGTATGTGTGTGTGTGTACGTGCGTGCGAGCGGGTGTGTGTGTGGACGTATGTGTGTCAACAACAGGTTTGCAAAGCCAAACACTGCGTTCAGGAGACTGCAGGCGAACTTCTGGAATCGACAAGATATCAGTGTCGCCAGCATTATAAAAGTTTATCGTGCTGTAGTGTTAACTACTATGCTGCATGCCTGCGAAACACGGACATGTTATAGTAGACACGCCAGACAGATAAATCGTTTTCACGTGAGCTTCTCAGAATCAGGTGGTAGTACAAAAGTACCTAACTCTAAAATTTTTAGCAAGACTAACATATTGAGCATCCGTGCGCTTCTGTAGGAACCTCAGATAAGATGGACAGAATATGTTCACATGTCCGATGAGCGCATTCCTAAGCAGTTGCAATACGGTGGGCTAAGAACAGACAGACGCTCATAAAAGGGACAGAAGAAATACTACAGAGACCGCTTCAAATGTTTTTGAAAAGTTTTAACCTTGATGTCGCCTCTTGTGAGATGCTTGCACAAAACTGTTAATCTTCGCGCGTTAGCATGTCACAAAGTGCTCAGATCGCAGAGCAAATCTTCATCGCCAAGGAATAGAGAAAACGAGACGAGGGAAAAATAGAACGCACGACGACTTCACAGCCGACTTCTCACGTGTATGCTTTATGTGGGACAGTCTGCCGTGCCATAGAGTCATTTGAGCTCACATCTCACAGAACCCTCTGATGTAGTCGTCATCTTCGCATGCGATAGTCAACTATTGTTACTATTAATATATATATTTTATGATTCAATAGGATGCGTGCATAAATAGTTGTTCCGTTTTAGAAATTGTTATAGCGTTGAAGTCCGGAACCGATTGTACCTCTGAAATGTGGAATAAAAGCAATAAAAATTGAAAAGTAGTAGCACAAAAGAAGAAAGAAAGGACGGAAGAAAGAGACACAGTGAGGGAGACAGAGAGAATAAGCGAGAGAGAAAAGGAAAAAGCCTACGATAAAAATAAAAGAGAGAGAAATAGAGAGAGGAAGAGAAAGAGAGAGAGAGAGAGAGAACACGTTGGTGACAACATTATCGTCATACTCACCATCTTTCTTATAGTAGAGTATCTCAACCTGGTTCTCCTCGGAGCCCTGGAGAAAATCCTTGATCTGTGAGATGGCATACGAGCTGGTAAGGGGCCCATGGAGGAAGTCGCAGAGGGAGGACTTTTGCATGACCTCCGCGCGTGAATAGCCGGTGAGTTCACAGAATCCATCGTTACAGAAGATAATTGGCACTGTCTCGACCTGAGCATTGGCGATGACGAATTTCCGGTCTGGAAGATAAAGAAAATGATGCTATTTAAGTCTGCGAGATTTGTTCATATTCGTTTGATGTAAAAGTCTACATTATATGTTGTATTATACATCCACTGTGCAAAGCTGTACTTTACTTTGCTCTTCCACTGTGTAAATCTATACTTTACTTTGTTCTCTCACTGTGTAAATCTATACTTTACTTGGTTCTTAGAATGTGTAAAGCTATACTTTACTATGTTCTTTTACTGTGTAAGTCTATACTTTATTTTCTTTTTCTACTGTGTAAATCTATGCTTCACTTTGTTCTTCCATGATATCAGAATTTACTTTTCTGAATTTGTCAATGTGTAAACTACTTTGATTTATACTTCCACTGTGTAAAACTATACTTTCAACTCTATACCGACACTCTATAAAACTATACTTTACTGTACACTTCGAATACCTAAAACTATTCTTTACCTATAAATTTATAAGTGTAATAGTATACCTTTATCTATTTTCCCACCGTGCATATCTATGCTCTTCTTTATATTTCCAGTATATGAAAGCTTTTCTGAGCTTTGTCCTTCCACTCTATGAAACTATACTTTACGGTATTCCGAATGATTGCTTCTGATATGTACGTTGTTGTGTGTGTGTGTGTGTGTGTGTATATATTTTCCTAGACCAAATTTAATAAAGTAAGTAAATGAAGATCCCGTTAACACGCCAATGTGGCATATTAGAAATGTGGTATTGAGCCCACATTTTCTGGACCAGCGATACACATCGGGTGATGGGGTCAACATCAACGGCCGGCACTCTAGGGGTGATTGGGTTAACATCAACAGCCGGCACATAAGGTGTGATTGGATCAACATCAACAGCCGAGACATAAGGGGTGATTGAGTCAACATAAACGGCCGGCACACAAGGGGTGATTGGGTTAACATCAACGATCGGCACACAAGGGGTGATTGGGTTAACATCAACGACCGACACACACGGGGTGATTGGGTTAACATCAACGGCCCAAAACATTGTTATTTTAACAGATTCAATGTCAGCTCTCCAAGCATTACAAGTTGCTGATCATTGTAGACCTGACACAAATTTTGTTTAAAAGTCAGTTGTGTTCTATATATTCAACTCATCTTGGATTTCTTTGTTTTTATTTTCCGCTATCCGTGGTATACTTGAGGATAGTCCAGTCTAGTAGTATTCTAGTTCGAGGGATTTGATGTCCTTCCGCAGAGTTATCAGCATGTCTGGAGCGTATTATTGAAACTCTATTGTAGGTGATGTACACGTAACAGAAGTCAATTGGTTGGAATGGTCCTCTAGGATGAGGCCTTCATTGTAATTGCTCTCAGTGATTGTCAGGTAGCTTGAACAATGTTATATCGCTGGATTGACTTCTTTAACTGCTTATCATGTACCCATTATCTAGTGAGTAACCAGTAGCGTTATTGACAGTGACGTGTTTTTGCCGTGAGAGACAGAAGTGTAACCGTTGCACGACTCGCACTACAAATGTTTACTCATTATTGTGTTTGTCTTATGCGCGTCTTGTTCTCGCGCTCCTCCTATCTTAACGCCCGCTGGAGCATGGCGACCAACCCTCAATTAGCAACGTTCTAAAAACCTGCGGCCTAGTAGTCATGTTCCATTGAACTAGCAGTTTCTGTAGAGCTTCGATACATGCTATAAAGTTGACAGATCCATGCGCAGTCATAATTAGTCGCCTCTAAACGCGTCTGATCACAAACTGACCCCTATGGTCGACACAGCCACATAAATTGGGTACCAGAAAAATCTTGGAAGTAAAGGCGGCGGCCACATCATACACTATGTGTCGTGGGTTATAAAATAATATGGGCCTAACACCATATTTCCTATGCGCCGCATGGCGGGACGATGTCTGGACTTTTTTACTTTTAAACGCATCTATAATCTGTTCTTTCTTCTACAATAAGGGTCACATGCTCAACAGGTGGAAAGATGAACTCATGCTGCATTACAGCGCAGAGATCCGACTCGTTGAGTTGTTTGTTGGTCCAAAAGGACACGCTTTCAAAATCAAAGTATGGTGTAGACATTTCAAATAGCTGTGTTGACTGCATGGGTAAGTGGCTTTTACTCCTCAGCTTTATAAATACTTCCGGTGAACCTCAATAAGGAAAGGATTTCTAGTGATTTTTTATAGTCAATATCTATAGTGAATTTTTAAAATAAAATATAAGTTATTACAGTGTAGCGACCTTTGCAGTAATACGCACGATCGTGATTGGTTCTTCGTAACTACTAAACATAAAAACAACGTTCTTCATTCTTCTACTAAACATAAAAACAACGTCCTTCATAACTACTAAACATAAAAACAATATCCTTCATAACTACTAAACATAAAAACAACGTCCTTCATAACTACTAAACATTAAAAAAACGTCCTTCATTCTTCTATTAAACATAAAAACAACGTCCTTCATTTTTCTATTCTACATAAAAACAACGTCTTTCATTCTTCTATTGAACATAAAAACAACGTCCTTCATTCTTCTACTAAACATAAAAACAACGTCCTTCATTCTTCTACTAAACATAAAAACAACGTCCTTCATTCTTATACAAAACATAAAAACAATATCCTTCATAACTACTAAACATAAAAACAAAGTCCTTCATAAATACTGAACTTCTTCTTCTTCTTCTTCGTACGCTATAAATAAATACTGAACATAACAACAAAGTCCTTCATAAATACTGAACAAAACAACAAAGTCCTTCATAAATACTGAGCATTACAACAACTATAAACACAATGTATGTGGTGTTGGATAAGACTGAAAAATAAAAGTCGCTAGCGCATGTCGGTGCGCGGTTTGCACAATTGCTTTTATTTCATCCCTGGAAGAAAAAAAAACACCATCTTAGATCATTACTATTGTTCAAACCCATGCCATCTGGACTCGGAGGCGGTAACTTAGAAACACGACCGTACACTTACTTTATTTCGTGTTTGTCAATCAAATATTTTGTTGAGCCAGAAAGGCTTCCGAAACAGGTCAACAATAACTGGTATGATTGCTATAATTCTCTATGAATTGTAGAAGACATGATCAAAGATGTCTACAATAAAAAAAACACACACACAAATACACATAATCACGTGTCCAAACAAAGTTCTTCAGGCGTGCATATCTAAGGTGATATAAAACAAAGATTTGCAGGCTCGTATGTCTCATATAATGTAAAACAAAGATCTTCAGGCATGCATGTCTCATCTGATATAAACAAAGATCTTCAGGCATGCATGTCTCAAATGATCTAAAACAAAGATCTTCAGGCATACATATCCCAGGTGATATAAAACTGGGTTTGTTGTTCACTCCTCCTGTAACCTAATGCTGGCAGAGTTCTTGTTTTTGCTCTTATTGTTGTTTTGTTGGCCTACTGAGTTAATTTAACTATTGATCACATGTTTCTGGTGACGGATCACAGTGGGTGTTCTTACATCACCAGGCGTATTTGAAAATGTTAACCTGGGTTTTTCTGACTGTAGTACAATGCTCCTCATTAAGCTCAGTACTATGGGGATTACAGTGTCGATCCCAACCTCGTTGGTCAGACTGTTGTGATACAGGCTGTTTTCAGAAGCTCTTACGATGAAGTAAGGTGGAGGTGATGTTACTATTTACTCCCTTTAGCAGAGTCTTGCGTGTTATATTTGAGTGCATGAATCATACAAAAACAGTCGACACACTGGCTTAGTCCATGAAAAGCGCTAAAACGTTCAAGGCGAAAATGTAACATATCTTAGATGAAGAGACAATATATAAGTAGGAACTTAGACACGTTTTAACACGTAACAGTTTGGAAGATGATAGAAAGAGTTTAGACAGCCATCTTTTTTTTCTTTTTTTCTTTTTTAGTGGGTTTTGAGTCAGTGCAGCTGAACTCAGCCCCGACAGAATTTGAGAAACCAAAACGTACCACGTTCGCTTTGTCTCGAACCTCGCAAGTAGGAGTTGTAGTAAACATACTTAACCTGACATAAGTTGCAGGCCATGTGTCTACACCAGGAACGATTAGTGGTGGTAGATGGGCAGACTTGTTGCCGCCAACAAACCCGCGTCGTCTGGAAACCACGCGAACATGATGGGGGATAAAGACAAGCAGACTGATAAAAACGCAAGCCGTTTTGGTAATCACGTGATCTAGGGATGCAACTCGAATATAAATCCCGGTAGAGAGACGTGAGGGACATTACATGAGGACAGTGGATGGCAGGTGACGGATTAAGCCAAATTTGAGTTAAAAACCACAGAGAGAGAACATTTCACTTCAGAGACAGAGGTACTTTGGAAAGAGACACTCAGTGAACGGCAGGCGACGGAAATATGCAGTTGAGGCAGATTTGAGTTGAGAACCTCAGAGAGAACACATTTCACTTCAGAGACAGAGGTATTTTGGAAAGAGACGCTCAGTGGAGGGCAGGCGAAGGAGAGAGGCAATTGAGATAGACACAAACCAAGCAAGGTAACTACCCTCACATTATGTAGTGGTCGTAATTACAAGTCGTCAGTAGCTTATAGAGGCAGTCTTCCAGTCATCCCATTCATCATATTGACGCAGTCCCACTGATCACGTTGACATCACATTGATCCCGTGAATGTAAGTCGTCAGTCGCAGACAGAGGCAGTTTACAGTGATCCCATAAATCATATTTGGTGCAGTCTGTTCTGACTAAGTTGAGACTACTTGACTACCGTTGACAATCTAGAGCATTACCACGGACGTCTTACATTGGTTTAGAGCCTATGAATTTTACCATCAGCAGCAATCTCCAACAAAAGTTCAATCGCAGCAGACCAGATTAGGAGAGGAGACACAAATCGGGCAATGACAGTATCGATAAGATTAGGTTTAGTAGTATGAGTGTTTTAGATAAGCGTGTGAGAGAAAGAATTTAAGTTGTTAGAGAGTTTATAGTTCGCAGTGTTACAGTAAATAAATAATCTGTTGTATTGTATTTACAGTATACTGGGGATTCCGTGGCGAAATGGTTAAGCCGTCAGCCTCGTGATCAGGTGGCGTGGGTTCGACTCCGGACTCCGCCGTCCTTTTCACAGGTGCTTGATGCGGAATTCCCTGCATCTCGTAGCAACCCACTAATCTCCCTAGTCCTTGACTTGCCACTGGGGTCGGCCAGCTCGAGACGAGAGAGTGAGGATAAAATGTAGCGCAGTTAATCCTTACTAAAAATAGCGCTTGCAAATAAATTATGCCATCATCGTTTAGCGATGAACGGCGGCCTTTGCCTTTTTTTGTGTGTTTATATTTAGTTTTACTTGAATTTGTTTAGAGTGAATGTAGAGTGCAATAGAAAAGAGCAGAGACCTATACCGTCTGAGACAGAGCTCCATCAAATCGATCGGGTCTGGTACCCAAAAAAATTTAACATTAAGATTAACCACTGTCAATGGTTTATATATATATATATATATATATATATATATATATATATATATATATATATATATATATATATATATATATATATATATATATATATATATATATATGTG
Organism: Ariolimax columbianus; assembly: GCA_036924085.1. Taxonomy (NCBI): domain Eukaryota; kingdom Metazoa; phylum Mollusca; class Gastropoda; order Stylommatophora; family Arionidae; genus Ariolimax; species Ariolimax columbianus. The sequence goes on from JAVGWX010000001.1 coordinate 21,177,586, forward strand.
TGTGTGTGAGTGTATGTGTGTGTATGAGTAGAATGATCGTACGTTTTGTATTTTTGGGCCGCAGGCTTTTGCTGAGCCTCCGCGATGACTATATACTTTGCGATTTGAGAACCTACGGTGATACTAGCACGCAAATATGTACGGTTTTGTGCAAGCATCTCACAAGATGTGGTATCGACAGTGAAGCTTTGCAGAAATACTTTTAAAGAGTATACACTGAATATGATGAATATGCACTGATCTGCGTAGCATTGGGCTTCCGATCCAATGAGAGCCGAAGAGACATCAGCCTGTCATTGTCGCTCTTAGGTGGCACAGCAAACTCTTGGATCAGCGAGTCCAACGTCATACCCCGTCTTACAGTGCTGGCATGGCCATTTCAGATAAATCTGTACCCACCACCAGCTTCTATAATCTTACCTTTGTCGTGTAATCTAGTCTCACTCAGTGTAGCCACGCCCACCCACCCATTAGTGAGCAAGTTCTCTGACTATAGTGCTGCCCTTCGTACCCATATGTCGCCACTGGCAATCTCCAGCAGGGTGCGTACATTCCAGGAACCGAAGATAAACGCTTCATTCTAAAATATTTTCGTCTGATGCTGAGTTCATTAAAGCACACACTCCCACACGCACCAACACACATATACACACAATTACACACGCAGGTTCACACACACACTCACTCACACATACACACTTACATTCGCATCTACACACACTCACACATAAACACTCACAAACACATTTACACATACTCACACACACACCCCCATCATACATATACTCACACAAAAACGCACACACACTTACACCCCCAATCATACACTCCTCCCACCCCTATAACCCACTCACTTCCACTTATACACACTCCAATCCCTATCATACCCACCCCTATCACACACACTTGCACACACACACTTACACACTAACACCCCCACTACACACACTCCCACTACACACACTCACTCACACACACGTAAACACTAACACACACATTTACTGACACTCACACCCGCATTCTTACACATACTCACACACACTTAGACACACACACACAACACTTACATACACTCACATATACTCACACTGATTATCCCCCCCCTCCCCCCTATTTTCCCCATTACACACTCATACACACTACACTTACACACAGACACAAACTCATTCACACCCCTTTTACACACAGACACACACACTACACACTCACATACACATACACTTACACACACTCACATACACTCATACACGAGTAGAATAACAAATTAACCTTCATATATGTGTATTAAGATAATATGCCATGCTAAGGTTATATTTGTATACCCATTCCTATGTCGTAATCCAAATGTCCACCTTAATAATTTAATGTACAATGATTAAAGGTGGCTTGCGCCTACAGTCGCTACGGAGTGTTTGTAATATATTGTTATACACACACCTGCAAACAAAAATATCTAGACATTACTGGGGGATTAAACTCATGTCCCCTGTCTCAGAGGACAAACCATAATCACTCGGCCAGACGCTCTAGTCTGAATATAATTAACTAGAGAAAATCAGTGGTATATGACCAGTCCAGCTCACACAAATGGGTGGGAGAGAGAGGTGCTTGAAGAGGGGTCGGCTTTCAGGGAAGGGGCAGGGAGTAATTGGGCGAAACAGAGCGAGAAGTAAAATCGATGAGGAAGAAATGGATGCTACAAAAATAACCGGGAATCTTGAAAATGTAAGGTGCGCACGACAGAATAGGTTGGAGTAAAAAGCGAATGGATATTGTGATGTAAGGCAAGGACATATCAGGAAATGTTAACACAATTACCTCAAGACGGAAAGGATAATAATGACAAATACAGAGAGGAAGAAATAATACGAAGAAAAAAACTTATAGAAATAAAAGACAAAAGAAGTGGAACCATAATAGTTCGAAGCATCAAACGAATAAGCCGAAGACAAACAAAAAGAATGCGAAAAATTGTACAAACACAAGAAGGCGATTTAAAGAACCAAAAAAATACTGCAAAAATTAATTTGAAAAAGATGACCAGAGAAGATGAAGAAGAAGAAGACCATGCCACACGCGTCAACAACTCGTATAGGATAATAGCATAGACCAACATAGACGTCAATATAGCCAGTGTTTACGCATCGCATGTTGTTTCCATACACAGCAACAAGATGGCCGAGCTCGTAATAACCTAGCGGCAATAAATAATTGCATAAAGGTAAGCTTGAACGGAATGGGGGGAGCATAGAAATGACTTGGAAAGGAGAATGTTTGCTCATGATTCGCGTATCAAAAGGTGGGTTGGAATATGATTAAGATGCGCTAAAAATAACCGAACAAGAGAAAACAAGAGAAGAGAAATGAATGAAAACTTCACAGAAATATGACGCTGAAAAATCACGAATTGGACAGCAAGAAAAAAAACACGATGGATCCTGAGTGAAAGGTGAGTAAAAATGCATTGAAAAATAATGGCAAGCAGGCAGAATGAAGAAAGAGAGGATGAAGACGATGAATATAGAGAAACCAGCAAAGCTCACAGCAAATACAGAGAATGAACAAAATAAAAGCTTCATGGATATTTTTGGTTAACATTAATGTGAACCTTTCCCGTGCTCAATTGAGGAAATGAGAGTGTTCCGGAAGTTGCAACGCGTCCGTCACAACCATTGATTTGCATTCTGCTGCAGAAAACCTCAACAACCTGATGAATCTGTAAACATTGATAGAACTAAATGAAAATTCTCTGCTGGTTTCTTCCTTTTCCATTGTTTTCTTATCTTTCTGTTTACCTTCATTATTTTCTTCCGCCTTATCTTTATCACAATCACCGTCACGTAAATAGGGAAGCTAGGAGTGTTCTTCATCTAACAACATATTTGTAATGTTTAGAATTATCTCGATCAATGACACGCTTCAGAACTTAGAAACAGTAGAGAGAACATGTGGTAGAGAGCTAGGCATTAGTCCTATGACAGTGGATACGAGAACAGTTGGGACTGAAGGCGGGTTCCAGCCTCAGGTACTATTAACAAAAGTTCAACGGGATCATTTGTGTGGAAACTGAAGGAACAATCCGTGAAGACAGAAAACTCTTATTGATATAAACTAGACCTGGGGAGAGATACCGTTTCTCAATTACAGTCGGGGGAAGACTAACGTCTAATCAGGCAAAATATGCTTATCAGATATATTAGTCAGGGTCAGGCAAAACATACTGGCCAAGACCCTCACCTCGGCTTCCTAGTAGCTCTTCCTTGAAAATGGCAGCCTGGCTAACGAGGTGAGGGATCGACGTGATCCCCGTAATAGTGAGCAACACGCAAATGAAGGCAAGCATAGCACAACCGCCAGTAGGTCCCCGATCAACCTTCACCAGCGCGCTCGGGATGTGAGGAAAGCTAGTGCAACCAGCTACTTAACGCCCTTTTTATCTTGCACAAAAGAGTAAACCTACTCACTGTGGGCATACGAAAACAACAAATAACAACAACTCAATTGCAGTAGTATGCCTATGTCTGTAGAAGGGAGGAAGACAATCTTGGGAAATCAAGAGACACTGGTCCAGATTCCCAGAACGTTAGAATGACAACATAACACAGTCTTAGAAAGACCAGAAATTAAACTGGTGCCAGAGCACTAGTCTGGTGCCAAACACAGTAGTCTTACGTTCTCCGTAACAAATATTTTCACCTATGGGGGCAAGCAATGAGCTCCTGGTAAGTAAGTAAACACGGTGGATACAGCGGATTTGATAAAGACATTATTTTAATGGATACTTGTATTTCCTTAGTCGTTACACGCAATGCAGCATCCGGCATTGACTGAACAAACAATACTTACGGAGTTGAAAACAAGTTTTAGAAGTATCACCTCTACTACCCATTTTCGTGATCTCAAAGCTCTCTCTACACCTCTACTACCCATTTTCGTTATCTCGCGGCTGTCTTCAAACATATGCTACCCATTTTCGTGATCTCGCGGCTCTCTCTACACATCTACTAACCATTTTCGCGATCTCGAAGCTTTCTCTACACATCTACTACCCATTTTTGTAAGCTCGAAGCTCTCTCTACACATCTACTACCCATTTTTGTGAGCTCGAAGCTCTCTCTACACATCTACTACCCATTTTCGTGATCTCATGACTCTCTTTACACATCTACTACCCATTTTCGTAGTCTGAGTGGATTATAGTGTACTGGAACTACTATCATTAGTTAGGGGCACTTGTCTCCTATTACTGCTGGGTAGCCCATTTGAAATGGACTAGTCACGTGACAGATAAATAAAAATGGCGGACAACACTGCTAGTGCTTGCATGAAACAGCGTGTTGTGATAACGTTTTTTGCGAATGAAGGCGTGAAACCTGCGAAAATTTTGCACACCGTGGTGCCACTATCAACAGTGAACAGTACATACGCATTTTGAGTGATGTGCATAACCGTCTGCGTAAAAAAATGGCCTGATTTGATCACAAAGGGCGTTCTGCTCCTGCAAGGAAATGCTTTACATCATACGGCTCACCGCACTATGTGCCTTCTGCAGACACTTGGCTGGGAGGTATTGCCACATCCACCTTACAGCTTAGACTTTGTTCCAAGCGATTTCCACCTGGTTGAACACAAACAAGCATTTCTGGGAAGTCAGCATTCCAGCGCTGATGACGTGAAACAGGTTGTCCTGGATTGGTTCCGACATTTGGACGTCTATCTACGATGAAGCTTTTCAAGCATTACTTAAACGCTGGGTTAAGTGCATAAACGTTGCAGGAAATATTACCGAAAAATTAATGGCATTTTGACTAATTTAATTTGTTTTTCTATCCTTACCAAAAGGAAATCCCATTCTCATTTCAACGTCCCTCGTATGTGTATATATATATATATATATATATATATATATATATATATATATATATATATATATATATATATATATATATATATAGAGAGAGAGAGAGAGAGAGAGAGAGAGAGAGAGAGGAGAGAGAGAGAGAAAGAGAGAGAGAGAGAGAGCGAGAAAGAGAAGGAGCGAGATAGATAAAGAGTGAGATATGTGCAGAGAAACTGTAAGAGACAAAGAGTAAGACAGAGAAAAAAAATGAAAGTGTGTGAAGAAGTAAGAGAGACAACAGTTAGAGAGAAAGATAAGGAGTGGAAAGTTAGAATGACATGAATAACGACCGGGAGGAGAGAGATAGAAAGATGGAGAAAAAGGATCGATCAAATAGAAACTTGTCACAAAGAGACCGATGACGCACTCATGGACAACTGGATATCAAACTGATGTCCAGTGTGACGAGATAAGTATAGATAATTCTGTATTGGTTATCTGGGTTCGCTAAATAAACATGATCGACAGAGTCGTGAAAGCCGCTATCCCAAACACAAAGATAAACTAAATCACAGATCCATCAGGTCATGTCGTCCTTAGGCGAAAGCCAATATTTGATCGATATTTGCAGGGTTTCAACACAGTCTTAAACGCCTAAACACTCGAGACGTTAGACCATCATTTGGATAACACCAGCTTTCTCCCTGAACCAGTATTCTAACATTCGTGACACATTTTGACAAGCATACACACCGTTAATTATATTATATGTTTTATTATTCTCATGTAACTGTATTTTATCATGTTATATTTTATCCTATCATTCGCATCTTACCTCTGTTTTCTGTGTGTTATTCTTCTATTATATCAATCTCAAAACTCTTATGTTAAAGTTGTTTTATTATTCTTTTATTGTATCAGCATTATTCGTATACTGCGATAGATTGTCTTTTGCTTTTTTTCTTATATCACAAATGGCATCCCTAAATTATATTTGTCTTATCTTGCTCCTTATTCTATTTGTTATTTTTTGAAGTATTATTCTTCAGTTTTATTTTGTCTTATTATTCGTCTGGTATATTTAGTTGTATTATTCTTTTGTACTCAGTTATTATATCTTATGACATAACACCTTTTATGTTTTGTTACTCTGATTACGAAAGAGCAGGTCTATAAAATGTTGATGGAGATGTTATAGACATCATTCTGCTGCTTGACATTCTTGTATTATTATTTTTTGTGGGGCTAAATTGATGCTCACACTGCTGCATTTTCCGATTTTTGCAGGTCCACTTAAATATTAAGCGGTTCCAGCAACAGACGATCATTATGCTTTGTTTGTGTCGTCTTAGAGATGACGTAGGGATATCAGGACTGGGGATGTCTCACGAGGTTTACTCTGATTCTCCAAACACACACAAAAACGCGCGCTCGCTCGCACGAACGCGCACGCACACGCACACACACACACATATATATATATACTATTGAAATAAAATGAACGCATCTATGCCGTTCCCATGCTGTAAAGTGCGATGTGCCAATGGATCTCCAATTTGAGCACTGTGCTTAAATGTCTAGGAGACGAGTGTAGACAATTGCATGAATATTAAATAGATAAAGCGTTGCGCAAATACAGTGCACACAAATGGGAAGGGGAAAGGGTGAGAGAGAGGAGGAAAGGGTGAGGGAACGAGAAAGAGAAATAAAGAGGTTAGACAAGAGAAAGTATTGAAAAATAACGGCATAAAATAGGATACATTATTGGCGAAATAGGTAATATCTACAAGAGAAGACGGAATATATAGTGGCTAAAATATCATCATGTAGTTAAACGCCAGTGGACTGTCTATGATTACAAGATAGAGAAAGAAACAGAGTGAGAGAGAAAGAGAGAGGGAGAGACAGAGACAGCGGGAGAGACAGAGGGAGAGAAAGAGGAAGCAGAAGTAGAGAAAACACATACAACTACAAGTACATTATATATAAAGACGCACGCACGCACAGACACACACACACATACACACAAACACACACACACACATATATATATATATATATATATATTTATATATATATATATATATATATATATACATATACACACACACACAAACAAACAGTAGGACTAGTATTTAAAACACAGCAGATAGGCAGTATGTCAGGATTGACTCTCCTTATGGCTCCAAGTAAAGCAAAGGGTTATAACTATTGATAACCCCCATCAACGAGTCATGTATTCGAGCATTTGCAGAGATGGTTTTAATATAAATAGCTTCACAGATGAGGTAGCTTTCCCCATTTATTCAAGAGCTTACTCTCAAACCCAGAAGGTTACTCCACATTCAATTGGATGTTTGTCTGTGTTGATTTGAAGTGGTCAATCTCAGCAGTTTAACTGTAAGTCTCCTGTTACAACAAGCTTGGACGACTACGTACGTCAGCATGACAATGTGTCAACTATATCTGTGCCTGGTAATTTCTAATTTAGATTCATTCCAATAAGAAACGCTTGTGTGTAGGGAAAGTAATTGTGTGTTATTGAGAAGTTATATTTGAAGTGTTGTTCATGTGTTTTGTTCTCCTCCTTATTCTTTTGATACCTAAGAAATGTGAATGCGAGTTAGTTGATCTTTTCTTCCCGTAAAAATATTGTTTCCAAACATTTCTTTCATACACAAATGACTACTCTCCAGTACGCAGACTTTATTCTATGCGAAATGTAGGATGTGCAAAACTGTGAAACGGACATTTGTTTATCCCAGCAACCTAGATTTGATTGAAAGAGTTACGTGGCTTAATTGATTTCTTGATAATGATGCAGACACTAAATAATATCCCAGTGTTTCTGGAGATTGACATGACATAGAGGAAAATAAAACCCGCCACAATGAAGAAGTACGCCATAAAAGGCGACAACAGTGCAGCATGCTCCCCTCTTGGGTTCATGACTTCAAAACCAACACAGGCAAACATCCATTTCAATGTGGAGTAGAACTTCAAGACCTGAGAGAAAGCTGTTTAAAAAATGTCCTCTATATGATATGGGAATACTAGAAAGAATTAAACGTCTTTTATGGGATCGGAATAAAAAGAATATCTACAATGAAAAAGTCGACAGACTGTTGATTGAAGATGAAAGGGTACATCAACTTTATATAAGTTATTAAGAGAACAAGTGGGAAGCAGAACACCAAGCCAGCAAGCACATGACGCATAGAAAACAAGGAGTTTTCTTTAGATTATGCGCAGCCCAGAACAGATTCCGAAACTATCTAGTCAGCTAAATAACGATTGGAAATTATGATGAAGGTGTCTGCGATATTGAATAAATGACTGTTCAATAACTGCTCAACAACTGCTACAAGGGTATCCAACACAGGAGAAACAAGGAAAACCCAGACGTCCATCATCAACATTACATCAATCAGCGACTCATAGTTGGCTGCTTGCGTCAGGGTTTGCGAACCTGATTTATCCAAGACCCTTTTCCGTCTCCAAGTGAAGGTTCTGGAAAAAAGACTGCATCTGTGTAGCCTGGTAGAGAGAATATGGATTTAAAAAAGGAAAGACAAACCCGGTCCGCAAAATATGCTGTGCTGAAACCAGATGTGTCGGGGCCGAAAGGTGCAGATGTCGTAGCCTAGTTGAAACTTCGACACAGTGCAGCAAAACGAAGGACAAGATTTCGGGATAAGCATTATAGAGATACAAGCTTTACTGACCGGTTTCGCTCTGGATGTAGATGTTCTTAATCGGACTCTAACAATCACTGATCCATTAGTGCAAAAGTGGATACCGAAGAATGTGCGATGAGAAAGCAGATCACAAGAACACTTTTACTCCATTTGCTCATTGAGACAGCATTAAAGAAAGGGATTGATGCAGCGAGCAGAAAATAGTATGTTTATCTGGAAATTTCAGACAGAATGAGATGTGATATGTTCACATGGCTATAGCTCACCGTTGGAGGATTCAAATATCAGATAATTCAGGAAGGGACAACAACGCCGAGAGCTGATAATAATTTCGTTGATCTAGAAATTTAAGACAGAGTGATCTGTGAAAATGTCACATCGCTAGAGCTTACATTTGCTGAATTTTTAGCAAGACGTATAAACACATGTGTTTTCATTATTAATTTATAGATTAATATCTTCGTCCTAGTAACATCTTTCTTCAGATATGTTTGTCCTAGCAACATCTTTCTTTAGATATATTTGTCCTAGAAACATCTTTCTTTAGATATATTTGTCCTAGCAACATATTTCTTTAGATATATTTGTCCTAGAAACATCTTTCTTTAGATATATTTGTCATAGAAACATCTTTCTTTAGATATATTTGTCCTAGAAACATCTTTCTTTAGATATGTTTAAGTAGTTGACGCCTGGAAGGATATGAAGAAGATGATATATGTTTTAGTAATTTTAGAACCATGGGAAATAATTACTTACTTAGGTTCCGTAATATTTTTTGTTAAACTATTTGGCACTGTTCAAGATTACATACAATACATTATGTGAGCGAGTACTTGGCAACTTATTCTAGACATGTCATCGATTTCCACAAAGAGGAATACAGATGTTTCTAAGTGGAATTTTCTCAACTCACTAACTGAAGCAGCCTATTTTCTGCTAGGTTGAGGTCCGTATTTCTACATTGGCTTTCCTGGGCAATCAGCATGATGAAGGAAGACGTTCATTCAAACATCCCAGTACCGTTTTAATCTCATTAGCATGTATAGTCCTTCAGGACAGCTTTTTATAAACCGGGGGAAGTGGCACACTTTTCTCTTCTTATTATCTTTTCAGTTCTACTATTCTCTCTTTATCTCTCTCTCTCTCTCTCTCTCCATCTCTCTATCTCTGTGTGTGTGTATGTCTTTCTTTGTGTCTTTCTCTGTCTGTCTTTATATGTCTTACTAACATTCTACTTCAGAGGTTGTCTTCAAACCCATTGAATCAGCATAAGACAAGATCAATACTCTGACTGTACTTAAATCTGATCTCAGAACTCCCTGAACTTAATGTAAAGACTAAGTATCAAGACAATTTCTGTGTTTAGTTTTGTCTATCTCTTAAACTTGCTCTGTGAGGTCAAGGCTGTTTGAGTAAAGATGCTTATATGTTTGAAGATTTGACATTGTACTTCAGAAATCATTAAGACCTTCGCAGATAAATTGTGAAATGTCATGTCATTTGTGGAAATATCAAGAAAGTATCAACAAAGCAAATCAAAACTTCCGAATTCATGCTTTGGGTAAACTCTTTATGAACGCATAGAAAGGTATAGCAGAGACAGTTACACACATTTCTATGGTTTATGAAAAAATCGCTACTGATTGTAAGGGTTTCGAAGAAAGCAGTAAAAAATGTTTGACGAAATCTTAAGAAAAATATTTGAATCAATCTCCAAAGGGGGTTTCCAGAAATCTATAACGAATGTTGCAGTTGTTGGAAACATGTAATTGGTGTTGTAAGTCTGGGTAATATGTATTCTATGTAATATGTAATGAATGTTGCAAGTGTGAGAAATCTGTAAATAGTATATGCATATATTTTGGAGAAATGTGAAACAGAAAACTGTATTTATGTCGTATGTGATTAGAGCAAATTTAGCAAGAACAAATTATATGAGTGTTTGGAAAATCTGAATGAATTAACGATACATATTTGAAAGAAAATCAGTAACGAAATAGTATGAAATTTTGTTAAATTTGAATGAATATCTGGTCACGAAGTAATGCGTCCTCCTTGGATGCCGCAGGTCGCGCGGGTTCGAATCACGGTTGAGATGGCTATTTATTTTTTTTTCGCGTGGATCATTTGGTAACAAATTCCCCTGATTTCTGGATAGTGAGATCGGTCTTCCGTGTCCAGTGTCGAGTCGGTTTAAAAAATCTCTTGGCAGTTAGAAATCTAAAAAAAAAAAAGCGATACGGTGCTGCTGCTCGGATAAAAATTCAAAAATAAATCTTGTTAAAATCTACTCAAATTTATAAGTACTTTCCCTCAGGCCTAGTAAGCCGCAGAAAGTTTAAAATAGAATTAATGTCAACTATGAATAAATATTCAAGACTAACAACCAGAGACAACAGAAGACTGGACAGAGACAGATGCACGATAGTTGTAACACTATATAAAGAAACATAATGCCTAATAATATACACAAATGGATGTTGGAGAACAGTAATTAGTTTCGTCACGACAAATTGGTAGGGTCAGATGGCGGAACCTGGATAGAAAACATTTGGACCGATGCACCAAGTCGTGCATCGATTCTTAAAGATTCTTGACTAGGTTGGTAATTTCATAATGGTAAACAAATTACTACAGACACCGTCAACACAAGCGCACCTAATATACGTTAACTCAGTTTTAAACCTTACAGGGTTTCACCATTCAATACACTGGGAGACAAGACTACCACACACTTGGTTAAAACACAAGTCTAGGGCACACTATGCCACGATATTATATGTAACTTTGCCACGCAGTGACAATACGACATTATAATACACCCTAATAATACATCATAACAGCACACCCTAATAACACAACACACCAAAACAACACAATACACCATAGCAATACAACAAACTATGACAGCACACCATAACAACACACCATAAACAAAACAAAAAAAATCATAACAAAACACCATGAGAGTACACAATATGAACAGACTATGACACCACACCATACAACACAAAATAATAAGAGCACGCAATAACAACACCATGCAATACACCACACAAAACACCATAACACGCCACACCCTAAAACATACCATAACACGCCACACCATACAACACACCCCACCATAACAAACCGCACCATACAACACACCATAACACACCACACCATACAACACACCATAACACACCACACAATTCAACACACAATTACACACCACACCATACAACACACCATACAACACACCATAACACACCACACCATACAATACACCACACCATACAATACACCACACCATACAACACACCATACAACACACCATATATCACACCATACAAAACACCATATATCACACCATTCAACACAAAATAATAAGAGCACACATTAACAACACACCATACATCACACCATACAACACACCATAACACACCAAACCATAATAACAGCACACCATAACACACCACATCATACACCACATCACACCATACAACGCACCATATACCACACCATACAACGCACCATATACCACACCATACAACGCACCATATACCATACCATACAACACACCTTACATCACACCACACCATACAACACACCATACAACACACCATACAACACACCATACATCACACCATTCAACACACCATTCAATACACCATACAACAACACACCATACAACACACCATACAACACATCATTCAACACACCATACAACACACCATTCAACACACCATACAACACACCATACGACACATCATAATAATAGCACACATTAACAACACACCATACATAACACCATTCAACGCACCATACAACAACACACCATACAACACGCCATACATTACACCATACAACACACCATACAACACACCATACAACAACACACCATACAACACACCATAGAACAGACCCTACATCTCACCATACACCACACCATACAGCACACCATACATCACACCATACAACACACCATAATAAGAGCACACATTAACAACACACCATACAACACACCATACAACACACCATTCAACACACCATACAACACACCATATATCACACCATACAACACACCCTATATCACACGATACAACACACCATACAACACACCATACAACACACCATATATCACACCATACAACACACCATATATCACACCATACAACATACCATATATCACACCATATATCACACCATATATCACACCATATATCACACCATACATCACACCATTCAACACACCATTCAACACACCATTCAACACACCATACAACACACCATATATCACACCATTCAACACACCATACACCACACCATACAATACACCATACACCCCACCATATATCACACCATACAACACACTATACAACACACCATAATAAGAGCAGACATTAACAACACACCATACAACACACCATATATCACACCATATTTCACATCATACAACACACCATATATCACACCATATATCACACCATACAACACACTATAATAAAAGCACACAATAACACACCACACCCTACAACACACCATAATATAAGCACACAATAACAACACAGCATGACATCACACTTTGAAAACACACATACAACACAACATAACCAAAAAAAACTACAATTACCTGACGCCATGACAACACACCATAAAACACAACATAACAAAAATACACAATAGTAGCACACCATGACATCTCAACACGACAACAGAAGAACATAGCAACAACACACCATGACAAGAAACAATAAACACACATTTTGACATTACAATTGAACAATGTCATGATAAGACACTACGACAACACACAAGGACAACACATCATTACCACACAATACCATAGCAAAGACGTATAAGGACACCAAACCAATAACAGTACATCACCATAACAATGCACCATTAAAGCAATACAACACGATTACCACACAGCATGATAACACACCATAGCAATCTGTCACGATACCACGCGATAAAAACAAGACATCATAACAAAAATACACTTTAACGACATACCATCTCAGCACACCATCAGAACACAATACCATTACAATACAATTTCATATCAATACACCATAAAAACACACCATGACAACATCATTATAACACATTATAACAATATAGTATGTCAACACACTAGGACAAAACATCATGACAACACATCATAACACAAATGCAACATAACAACATATCATGACTAAACATCACAACAAAACACCATTGCTAAAATACACCATAACAACATACCATGACAACACACCATAAAAACACATCAAGATAATACATCGTAAAGCACATGCTAATAAAACAACACCACACCTGCGCACTTTACAACACATCACAACAACACATCCCAACAATACATCCCAACAAAACATCACAACAATACATCACAACAGCACATCACAACAACACATTAGTAGGAGTATGTGAATACTCAAGTATAGGATAGTTAGATATAAATGACTAACACATAGTCAAGTATAAGATAGTTAGATCTAAATGACTAATACATACTCCGGTATAAGATAGTTAGATCTAAATGACTAACACATACTCAAGTATAAGATAGTTATATCTAAATGACTCACACATACTCAAGTATAAGATAGTTAGATCTAAATAACTAACACATACTCAAGTATAAGATAGTTAGATCTAAATGACTAACACATACTCAAGTATAAGAAAGTTAGATCTAAATGACTAACACATACTCCAGTATAAGATAGTTAGATCTAAATGACTAACACATACTCCAGTATAAGATAGTTAGATCTAAATAACTAACACATACTCAAGTATAAGATAGTTAGATCTAAATGACTCACACATACTCAAGTATAAGATAGTTATATCTAAATGACTCACACATACTCAAGTATAAGATAGTTATATCTAAATAACTAACACATACTCAAGTATAAGATAGTTAGATCTAAATGACTAACGGAACGCAATGAAAGTTAAGTAGATGGAAGAGAAGATAGAACAAAGGGAAAGGCTAATTGCACACTTACTTCACAAACATTTCAGCAGAAGGTTTTAAAAAAATCGTATTAATATTTTCATTATATTTGTATGAAAGCTAGTATAGGCAAAGTCCCAAGCACGTATCATGCCATATTAAGGTAGAACGCCATAATGAGGTGATAAGCCATATAGAGGTGACAGTTTGTATAGAGATAAAAAAGGGTATATGGAGGAGATGGTTGCCATACGGCCTGAAGCACGTCTTGAGAAAGGGGACTTGAATTCAACACTCTGCTATTACTTAGATTTGTTTTTGTCGACTACAAAATACAAATTTAGCTAGCACAATCGGTGGTAACTGCAAGGGAAAGTAGCCTATATTCTTTAACATACTAAATCTTCCAACCAAACAATGGGAATAATCACTACAATAATAGTTGGTATAACATCTATAACGTCAAACTACTAACACAAATATAACATTGAACTGCTAGCATAGCCACACCATCCAATCACTAACATTTGCTACATCATCCAACTACTAACATAGTCACAACATCCAACTATTGACATAGACACAACATCCAACTATTGACATAGACACAACATCCAATTACTAACATAGACACAATAGCGAATTACTAACATAGACAGAACATCCCATCAATAACATAGTCACAACATCCCAACACTAACATAATCACAATATCCCATCACTAACATAGTCAGAACATCCCATCCCTAACATAGTCAGAACATCCCATCACTAACATAGTCAGAACATCCCATCCCTAACATAGTCACAGCATCCCATCACTAACATCGTCAGAACATCCCATCACTAACATTATCACAATATCAAACTACTGACATAGTTAAAATATCCAACTACTAACGTAGTTACAACATCCAACTACTACATAGTTACAACATCCAACTACTAACATAGTTACAACATCCAACTACTAACATAGTCACAACATACAACTACTGGTATAGCTATAACATTCAATTAATAACACGATCACAACATTCAACTACTGACACAACCATAATATCCACTACTACTTACACAGCAACAACTACTACCACATATTAACTTTCAACTAGTAACACATACGAAACATCCAATTTCTAAAATCCAATACCCTCACAGCCTTAACATCCAACTGCTAACATCGAAATAGTCACACGCCGATAAGACTCAACTGATAATAACCAACTACTAACACAACCATAACAACCAACCCACTAACACAACCATAACATCCAACTACTAACATCCAACTACTAACACAACCATACCATCCAACCATAACATCCAACTACTAATATCCAAATAATAACAAAATCATACCATCCAACGACTAACATCCAACTACTAACACAACCATAACAACCAACCACTAACACGACCATATCATCCAACTACTAGCACAACAATAATAACCAACCACTAACATAACCATTACATCCAACTACTAACATAGCCACAACATATCACGACAACACAACCATAACAACCAACTACTAACATCCAACTATTAACACAACCATAACATCCAACTACTAACATCCAACTACTAACACAATCATAACATCCAACTACTAACATCCAACTACTAATAATAATAGCTGTCCATCGTTGTCGATGAGGACCGCCGACATCATCCTTGTCACAGATTTCCCTGTTGGGTGTGGGTGCGCATGTGGCTGAACAGGCCAATGCGAGCACGAAAACATCAGCTACATATCGGGCACACGAGATTTGTAGAAGGGGATGGTGTTCCCGCTGCTCGGGATTTCCGCGTCTCGCGTCTGTTCTGAGCTTTCACAACACGGTCATCTTCACCAGCAGCTACACCCGATTTGACTGCGCTTCTCCAGTCAGATCTGTTTTTCGCAAGACATTCCCAGGTGTCGATGTCTATCTGGCAACTTTTTAGTGAGTCCTTCAGACCGTCTTTAAAACGTTTCTTTGGGCGCCCTCTCTCGCGCCATCCCTCTCTCAGCTCGCCGTAGAGAAGCTTCTTTGGGAGCCGTTCGTCTGACATACGGACGAGGTGTCCGGCCCATCCTAGTCGTGCTTTTTCTAGCAGTGCATGGATGCTGGGCATGTTAGCCCTCGAGACAACCTCGATGTCAGTGACACGATCTTGCCATCGGATGTGGAATATTCGCCTCAGGCAACCTGTGTGGAAGTGGTTTAACCTCCTTGCATGTCCAGAGTATACAGTCCAGCTTCCGCAAGCGTATAGTAGGGTTGGAATGATGGTTGCACGGTAGACGTTGAGTTAGGTCTTGACGCTGATGCCACGACGTGCCCAGACCATCGAGCGCATTCTACCAAAGGCTGTGCTGGCCTTTGCTATTCTGCTTGCCACCTCATCGTCTAGGCTGACAGATCTCGACAGCGTGCTGCCCAGATATGTGAATTTGTCTACGGCATTCAACGTCTGCCCGCTGACTGTAGTCTCTGGTTTTGTGTACGGCATACCTGGTGCTGGTTGGTACATGCCCTCTGTTTTTTTGGCATTTATGGTCAGACCAAAATTTTATCATGCGGCAGAGAACTGGTCCATTCCAACCTGCATGTTCAGTTCTGAGCTGCTCATTAGAGCGCAGTCGTCAGCAAATACAAGTTCCCTGATTATGTCGCCAGCCACTTTGGTTTTGGCCTTCATTCTTCTGGAATTGAGTAACTTGCCATCTGTGCGGTACTTTATGGGTATTCCAAGCTCCAATGATCTGAAGGCGTCTGTCATCGTGGCCGCGAACATCATGCTGAACAAAGTCGGGGCGAGTACACATCCTTGTTTTACTCCGTTTGATACTAGAAACGTTTTAGAGATTGCACCGCTGTCCAGTACACGAGCACACATGCCTTCGTGTAGCTGTTTCACCATTGTTATGAACTTGTTGGGGCAGCCAAACTTAGACATTATCATCCACAGACCTCCTCTGTTTACTGTATCAAATGCCTTTGTCAAATCAATAAATGTGGTGTACAAGGCCTGATTTTGCTCTCGACACTTCTCTTGTACTTGGCGAGCGGCAAAAATTATGTCCACTGTTCCTCTTCCGGCTCTGAATCCACATTGGCTTTCTGGGAGGTGGTGGCTTTGTTCAAGGTGTCCAACTACTAACACAATCATAACATCCAACTACTAACATCCAATTACTAATACAATCATAACATCCAACGACTAACATCTAACTACTAACACAACCATAACATCCATCTACTAATACAACCATAACAACCAACCCACTAACACAACCATAACATCTAACTACTAACACAATCATAACATCCAACTACTAACATCTAATTACTAACACAATCATAACATCCAACGACTAACATCCAGCTACTAACACAACCACAACAGCCATAACATCTAACGACTAACATCTAACGACTAACATCCAACGACTAACATCCAACTGCTAACACAGCAAATCCTAAGTTTACAGTTTACACTAATTTTGTACTAAGAAAGAAAACGATTCTAATTTGAAACTATCTTGTTCCAGATGTCGTTCTACACTGGCGCAACTTTCGACCAAACACTTCTGTGTCTCGCGAAGACAAGCACGAGAGAGACAGGCTGTCGTAGAAGAAGATAAAACCACCTAAAAATAATCTCCAAATGATGTCCCATCACATCGATCTCTGGGGCAGAATTTCCGAGCATGTCGCCCATTTTTTATTTCTTCAGGCTAGCGATGTTGTCATCTAACCCAGTCAGATGCAGTAGCTAGTGTGCTCATGTTTCTCTTGTTGATTGGGTTTCAATATCTAGTGTGCTCGTGTTTCTCTTGTTGATTGGGTTTCAATTGGTAGTGTGCTCATGTTTCTCTTGTTGATTGGGTTTCAATATCTAGTGTGCTCGTGTTTCTCTTGTTGATTGGGTTTCAATTGGTAGTGTGCTCGTGTTTCTCTTGTTGATTGGGTTTTAATTGGTAGTGTGCTCATGTTTCTCTTGTTGATTGGGTTTCAATATCTAGTGTGCTCGTGTTTCTCTTGTTGATTGGGTTTCAATTGGTAGTGTGCTCGTGTTTCTCTTGTTGATTGGGTTTCAATTGGTAGTGTGCTCATGTTTCTCTTGTTGATTGGGTTTCAATATCTAGTGTGCTCGTGTTTCTCTTGTTGATTGGGGTCAATTTCAATAACTGGTCTGCTCATGTTTCTCTTGTTTTTTGGGTTTGTTTGAATAACTGGTCTGCTGATGTTTCTCTTGTTGTTTGGGTTTCAATAGCGAGTGTGCTCTTGTTGATTGGGTTTATTCCAATAGCTAGTGTGCTCATGTTCCTCTTGTTGATTGGGTTTCAATAGATATTGTGCTCGTGTTTCTTTTGTTGATTAGGGCTTGTTTCAATAACTGGTCTACTCATGTTTCTCTTGTTGTTTGGGTTTCAATAGCTAATGTTCTCATGTTTCTCTTGTCTTTAGGGTTTGTTTCAATAACTGGTTTGCTCATGCTCATTTTGTTGTTTGGGTTTGTTTGGTGAAGCATCAGAATGCACGTACTGTCTATGTGAGTTGTGGCATTAGCTTCCTTTTGAATCTACAAATCACATTTAATTGACGAGTTGAAATGTTAGATGCATTACTTGGCGATGATAAACTTCTTTCTTTCATAGATACTCTTATTGGATATATAATTGCATGTAAGCTATCACAAGAAGGTCGGGTATCCACGCATATAGTCTTGAGCAGCGCTGAAAATCGATTTACCATATAAGAGAATTTGTATTTGCCATTATTGAGCTGCCGATTGCTGAAAGCTGTTATTCGGATATTTGTAAATCGAAAGCTCTTGTTGCTCAGTTATATCTTTTCTTCAAGATAAGCTCCCTCTAACCTCATATAGTCGTCTTGGTTATATAAAGACGGATTCGTCATAAAGAAGTAGTCCCTTACCCCGGAAATTAAAATGTCTACGCTCTACTACGACCAAACACATTGTAACTAGAGCTCAGATCAGGTCATCTTGTAACCGGTGAGTTCGCTGGGGCACACATGAAGACATCCTCACAAGCCCCAGCCACCCTTCTCTGTTAGCGGCCGCTGCATGTGCCTCTTGTGATCGGAGATTTGTCTATTCTTTTATGTTGTCCTCCCACCTCTTTTGGGGACGACCTCTTCGTCGTCTGCCTTGCACCTTTCCGTGCCGGATCGTATTTTGCAAGACCATTTGATCACGATATTTCACCGTACCAAGCGAGTTTCCTTCTTTTGACAGTTGCCAAGAGGTCTTCAGAGGGCCCTATTGCTGTTATAATTATATCTCGTCTTTTCTCATTTGCAACTCGATCTTTGTTTGTGACGTTTAAAAGTCTTCGGAATCATCTCATCTCCAAGGTATGATTCCTTCGCTGAAGGTCAGCTGTAACTGTTCATATCTCACAAGCATAGAGGAATATTGACAGGACCAATGTACGCATTAATCTGATTTTCGTGCACAGTGATAACCGTTTATCTTGCCAGATTTTGTTAAACCGTGCAAGCGCCGCTATTGTCTGTGCTATTCTGGCCAACACCTCACATTTTGATCCTTCATCACTGACAATCGAACCCAGATATTTAAAACGGTCAACCATTTCGAGTTCCTGGTCATTAGCTATTATCCTACCGTTGAAGCCCTCGGCGTTGTTGGTCGTAATTTTGTCCTTCCAGGGTTTATCTCCATACCATAGTCAAGAGCTATTTCATCCAGCCTTCTGACCCATTCCTGGAGTTATGCTTCTGAACCCGCAAACCCGTCGATGACATCTGCAAAACGAAGGTTGGTAATCGTTCGGCCCTCTGTCTTGACAGTACGAACGTGACCTCCAAGTGCCTCACTCATAATTCCCTCAAGGAATATATTCTTCTTCTTCGTACGCAGTCAGACAGTAACCATTATTTTTTCGAAAAAAGCGGCGGTCATCCTGAGGCTGTCGACATTGCCATATAGCTTGTCTTGCAGTTCCACTGGTGATGGCCACATCTGCTCTCTCTGATCCTCGTATGTCGGGCAGTTCTGCAGAAGATGTTCAGCGGTCATTTTACCGGTACCGCACGGGCATTTGTCGGTACCACCTATCTTTAATTTGTTGAATAGGTGGTACCTCAGTCTATTGTGGCCAGTGCGAAGTCTGAAGACAACGACCTGCTCTCTTCTGTTCAACTGGTAATAGGCATCGTTTTTGGTGTAACCAGTATGTTCGGTTTCCCATTTGGTCATGTATCTGGCTTTGATAAGCCGTTTTGACTCTTCGTACGTCATACTAGTATCTGTTTGTGGTAGTCTTGCACCTTCTTTTGCCAGTCTGTCTGCCTCCTCGTTGCCTTGGATGTTGCAGTGTGATGGGACCCACTGTACCACTACCCTTTTTGGTGCGGACTGCTGGCACAGTTGGCAGAGTGCTGCTCTTAAGTCATTAAGCTCAGTGTTTTTCTGGCTTTTTAGCGCTGTGACTACGGCGAGAGCATCTGTAAGCAGGACTATATGGCTTTCATTTTCACTGTGTGTCACCATTTCTTCCACTGCCGCCCTCAGTGCCTCTGCCTCCGCTCTGAAATTGCTTGTGTACTTACCAGTAGCGAATGACAGTGTTATTTTTCTGCCATTTGGTAGGTTCAGGAATGCTCCTGTCCCTCCGTTCTGTGTAGTGTTTGTTACAGAACCGTCGGTGTATGCATGGGTCCAGTCCATGCTTGGATAGCTTTTCGATATAAAACTTAGGGTAGTATCTCTCCTTTCTTTTTCAGTCTGGCAGTTTTTGTTTCCAATACCTGGTATATTTTCTACCACCTCTGGAAATATATCCTGTCTCCAGTTAGGCTTTCGTGCAGTAGTGATGGGTTTTGGTGTTGTTAGTGCGTTTATGGGATCTTCGTGCATCTTTGCTTTGGCTATTTCTGCAAAGTTTCTCCGCTTTAGTTTCCAATTTCCCAAATTGTTTAGTCTCTGGTGCATTGGATGGTCAGTCAGTCTTCGGAGTTTCTCTTCTATCTGTCATGGATTGCAGTTTTGTAATCTTTTCAAGTTCTACAATTGACGTTGACTTCATGCCTCCTGTTATAACTCTCATGGCTTGGTTTTGAAGTTTGCTAACTTTATCGAAGTTCGCCTTTGCTGCTGTTGTCCATGCCGCGACGCCATACTCGAGAACTGGTCTCACTCTTCCAGTGTACAGTTTCTTTAGTATGCTTTTGTCTGCTCCCCAGCTTGTGCCAGCAAGTTTCCTCATGATTGCCATTCTTTCTCTGGCTCTCATTCGGTTTCTCTCGATCTGACTTTTCCATGTCATGCGCCGATCAAATGTGACTCCCAGATAGTTTGGGTTGTCGTTTGGCTGCAGGAATTTGCCATTTAAACTTAATTTGGTATTTTGGGGTTTGATTGAAAGCGAGAATATTGTGCATGTGGTTTTCTCCTCGTTTATTTTGACCAGCCATGAGTTCGCCCACTCTTCCAGCGATGTTAGGGCCTGCTGCATCCGATTTCTTGCTATGGTGAGATTCTTTTCAGAGGTCCACATAGCCAGATCGTCTGCAAACATTGAGCTAGGGACTCTTCTTGGTATATTCTCTGTAATGTCGTTTATATACACCAGGAAGAGTGTGGGTGACAGTACTCCCCCTTTTTGCTCATCTGCCCTTGTATCTTGGACTCTGACCGTTCTTTGTTTGAGGTAGTGGTTGATCCACTTGTACATTTTCCCACAAACTTCACTTCTTTTTAGCTTGACTCTAAGTCCATCTTTCCAGACTTTGTCAAATGCCTTTTCCAGATCCACCCAAACAGCTACTGTGTGTTTCTGTGCCTGGTAGGCATCTTCTATTTCCTTGGCTATGAGGATGACCTGGTCCTCAGTGGATCTGTGCTGTCTAAAGCCGGCTTGCTGTGAAATTAGTATTCGTTTTTCTTCCAGATGCCACATCAGTCTGGTGTTTAAGGAATATATTGAAAAGAGTTGGAGAGAGTGTAACAACCCTGTCTCACACTAACTGATGTGCGAAACCAGTCCCCACGCCCCCCATTCACAAGACCTGCGCCTGACGCCTTGTAACTAGAGACAGCAGCCAATTAGGACCCAAAGCGCTACCACAGATTGACAATACGCAACATACAATAGAGCCTAGACGCCCAGAGTAATTTCTGTACAGATCAAAACACGTCTGTTGATTGAACCGAAAGCCAAGACAGTGGCGAAGGAGAATGTTCACTTTACAGATAAAAAGTGTTTGCCCACCTTTCGCCCCTGAAATCAGTCTATTATTCTTAGTTTATGCAGGCCAATTCCAAATTGTCCAGTTCGTCCGTTCGTGCGTCAGTCTGATCTCCATTATCGAGGTTGTCTCCCACTGCGTTTCTCCGCGTCCATGTTTTCTCTTGCAGTCAAGTATTTTGCTGAGGTCAACAATTGCGATAACGCCATTACAAATTCCGCCTCGGTAATTATTGCAAACAATTTTATGGCAACAATATTCATCAGTCGATGGACAGGAATAGCAGTCAAGCGAACAGAAGCTTGCAAAGGTCATGCAACTAGATTGGAATGAACGTTAAGCATGCAGACTTACACAATATTGTTTCCATCTGGTAATTTCTGAAAACGACTAGATTTGCGAGTATTACATGTTCTAACAAATGATAGCCAAATGGTTATGTGTTATATTTTCATTACTTTCATCACAGTTCATATTTTGCTGCAAAATGAGCATACGGTGACAGCTGGGTTTAACTTCCTTGCATTAAGTATATGTACACAAATGTACATTTTTAACAAACATTACCTTATATAGAGCAGAAATGACAGTAACGCATACAGTGTCTCTTCCTTGTATTGTTGCATTTTCAAGGTTCCAATCATGAAAGTTTGTTTAAAATAAAAGCCTCGTCTAACCTTGATGTTCGGTATTCAGCTCAACACTCGTAAGGATCAATATTTTTTACTGTCCGCCCATCTTCACTAACGATTTCTTGGTTCGCCTTGCTGAACAAACACTTTTTTATAAGCAACAATAGCAAAGAAATTGGCTACAACAAACAATATTAACTTAAAATAATCAAGTAATTGTCAGAACAACAGCAAATCTGGAAAATAAAACTAATAACAGCGACCAAATCCACAGCAGCAATAACTACGCTAGTAATTAACACGACGGTAAATAAGCAGCCATAACAAAATTTAAAACAGCAACAAGTACAACAAAAAATAGACATGCTCTCTGACAATCTTTACCAGCATTAGAATCGTCTTAAGAAAGAACACAAAATCAACGATTTGTAAATTTTCTGAAAGATCTACTAATCAGTAACGGTTATTTCATCTTGTGACGTGGGACGTGTCATGACTACTATTTGAGGGACACAATGCTATCTTTATCCTTCTGCTCTTGCAAGTGTTTGCAGAGATGTGCTTAAGTGCTTCCACTAAGGATGAGTTATTATTTTGTCAATGTTCTCGCGAAGGTTTCCTTCGACCCTTTCCTTAAAATACCCCTGATGTGAACTCTCATTAAACAGCATTAAGGGGAAAATGATTCACAGATTCTAACACAGATCAATATATTCATGCTAATGGTTCAGCCGCTCTATAAGAAATGCAAGATAAACAGCTTCTGCATAAGATCTTGGCAACACGAGGGAGACTAACGACAATCATTTAAAAAGATGTTGTGATGATCAGTAGAGATTTTCTTGATTAAAATACATTTCTATTGCTAATAATCTTAGTAAGTCGTGCATTGTGAATAACAAAATTGGCAAGAGTGAATACCAGAATTATTGTGTTTCAAAAAATGGACAAGTGTAGCTATTGTCTATAAAAAATGAACAAAAATGAATACAAGAGTTATTGTGTATCCAAGAAAAAATTAAATGAACAAAAGTGATACCAGAATTATTGTGTATCAAAAATGAACAAGAGTGAATTCCAGAAATATAGTTTCGGGTGAATACCAGAGTTATTGTGTTTCACAAATGAAGAAATCCACACGGATGTAGACAAATGACCAAAGAAGGCCATAGACACATTAATCCACACGGATAAAGACAGATGACCAAAGCCACATACACCTTAATCCACATGGATATAGACGGATGACCAAAGCCACGGAGATCTTAATCCATACGGATATAGGTAGATGACCAAAGCCATAGACACCTTAATCCATACGAATAAAGGTAGATGACCAAAGTCACATACATCTAAATAAAAACGGATATCGACAGAGCACCAAAGACACAGAGACCTTAACCCACACTGATATGGCCATTTGAACGAACGTAGAGCGATCTTAATTCACACGGATAAAGACTGATGCCCAAAGGCAGATAACACGAATTTCTTTTAATGCAAAAAAAAGTTACAATATTTTTCAAAACATGAGTAGCAGTAACATTGTAGTGAGCATGAAATACTGTTAGCATTCATGGAACACGGAATATTCAGAAGTATAATTGAAACGATGGCATGAAAGTGGTCCTTAGGTACAGAAGTAATTTTCTGCCAACGTCATCACATGTCATACCAGATCCTTGAGTTTGTGCATGTTTGCGACTGATCAATCGAATGCGAGAACGGAATTTAAGTCATGACTGGCAAACCAGTTGGTACTGGTAAACCCTCTGCTCTAGACTTTCTGATTGCTGCGTGGACTACCTGTAAAGGGTGATCCTCGCTGATTGTAACGCTTTTTTTTACGTCATCTTTCCAGGCTGAATTTGTGAGCCAGGTTCTCCCAGGTGTTAATCTCCATTTGACAGCACTTAATAGACTCCTTCAGACTGTCCTTGAAACGCTTTTTGGACGCCCCCGTGATCGTCTTACTTCACTCAGTTCTTTCCCCAGAAGCCTCTTTAGGAGCCTTTCGATTGGCATTCGAACAAAGTTGACAGCCCATCTCAGTTGGGCTTTCTGCAAAAGTGCACGAATACCAGGCATTCTGGCTCTGAATATGACTTCATTTTAGAAATGATTGCACAAGAATTGATAGCTGTGATGCACAATATAATATAAAGAAACAGACTCATCTGACAATTAGCCATTCTTTAGGTCAATATCTTACTGAGACTAACTGCGTTTCAGATATGCACACTTGTCATATATTCAAGTAGTAGCCATAGCATCTCCTTACCAAATCACATATTGCCTGGTGAATGCATGTTATTGTACTGTGATAATCCTACGTTAACAACAGTTTTACGAAGGCATGTTGATGTGTGCTGTAATTTAACCAAAAAAGTCTTGTAGGTATATGTTCAAATATGACATTGACGTTGTCGCTCCTTTTTCTATTCAATAACCCCCACGACCATTCCAAAGAACACTATCCGACATTCAATAGTTGTGTTCCATGCATTAGCACGGGACACAACTATTGAATGTCGGAAAGTGTTCTTTGGAATGGTCGTGGGGGGTATTTTTAGTTGCATTTTATTAAGGAAATTTCACAACGAAAGTTTAAAATATAGCTGCACTGTAACATTCTGCTAGTGGTTGTAACAATATGGCTACATTGCAATATTCTAATAATGGTTGTAACAATATGGCTACACTGCAATATTCTACTAGTGGTTGTAACAATGATTTTTGATAAATGGAAGGACGTGACTATATGTCCATCTCGGTGCATACTTAACAATACTAAATGCGCATCGTATACATACATGTTAATCATTTCATAGTATTTTAATTATTTGCTATGCTGGACCTCAAATATATACATTTTTAAAATCAAAATTCCGCAACCGCAAACATTGATTCACTCCCTACCTAAACTATACAAATGCTGTGTTTTCATTAGAATGCCAACTGAAACAAAATATTCACTGTGATGTAACATTAAATAGCAAAGTTCATTTTAAAATGTGGTTTCGATGTTTGAATAACAGACTGTTGAATAAGGACTATGAAATAAAAAATGAGTTGCTCTCTTAACGAGGTAAAATATGATGTCGCGTGTTTCGCTGACACCGTTATGTTTGCATCAGTAGTTCGTCATCAATCCAAGTTGTTGGTGGGCTTTCTGCATCATTATACACCAGCTATGCTAGGGTCAAAGTGAGGTATTTAGAAACAAGACGTTTATTGCATAATTCACCGATTTGCGCATGCCAGTATGACTCTTCCAGCTGCTTCACAAGATGTTGGTCAAATTTGTAAAGTACATTGAATCTGGAGCTCTCAACACTCGTCTTTAACAAACATAACCTGTAAAGACATGGATTCTGACAATGAAAATTTTCTTTCCTACACTTATGTACGCATTTTAATTTAAAAACAAAGGCGAGAAACAGACTAAATGACATGAAAATGACCTGTAGTTGACATTAACAAACACTCAGTCGCGAATTTTGAAGATGGTTGCCGAAATGCACGAACAAGCTTCGTATTAAATATTAAGTTAGATTTGTATTCTAAAAACATTGAATTTGAATGTGTTTTCTTTACCGTCTTAAAAATGACTGTTTACTTAAACGTGGAAAGGCGGGGGGGGGGGGGGGGGGGGGGGGAGAAGGGAGGTCTCACGGCTGTTTGAAATGAGGGTCGTGAGACAAAAACATTTGAGAAAATCTCTCTCATACTTTCACTTTCTCTTTCTCTCTCTCTCTCTCCCGCTCTCTCTTTCTTTATTTCTTTCTCTCTCTCTCTCTCATCTCTTTCTCCGTTCATCTATTATATTGTATGCCTGAATGTATACGCATAAATATGTACCTGCGTGTATGTGTGTACGCAAGTGTGTGAATGCATGTAAATAACGCAAGTATGTATGAGTGTACAAGTATCTATGCGTGTGTGTATGTATGTGTGTGTAGATGTGCAGGTGTGTGTATGTGTGGGCATATGTGTATGTATGTGTGTATGTATGTGTGTTTGTATGTATGTGTATGTATGCATTTGTGTATGACTGCACATGTGTACATGTGTACGTTTGTGCATCTGTCTGCGTTTATGTGTGTATGCATGCACGTGTGTACATGTGTGGAAGTGTGTGTGTATGTGTGTGTATTTGCATATGTGTGTGAGCGTATGTAAATGTGTGTATGTGCGTGTGCACGTAGTACTTATGTACTAATGTAATATTGTACGTATGTACGTACGTATATATATATATATATATATATATATATATATATATATACATATATATGTATATATGTATATATGTATGTATGTACACATGCACACAAATGCACATACATTCACACACACACACACACACACACGCACACGCACGCACACACACACGCGCGCGCACGCAATAACCTGCAATTATTGTGCTAATTTACATTTAATGTATCTGTTTACAAATCGCTTTTATTGCTAATACAATTGACAAGTGACACACTGTATGTGAATAAAGCGGACAAAATATGATAGGATGGAATTATATGTTTATGATATTACTTGATATAGCTAACGGTTTTCATTACGACACAAATTCATCACATAAATGCCTGAAACAAATTGTATGTGAGCGATGTTGATCATGCGTGACTAATCACACTCGAATGTGAAGAAAAGACCGTATTTCTGGTGTGACTAATCGCACTCTTAAGTGAAGATAAGCCTATATTTTGTTCTAACTATATTCTCTATTCTGTCTATGTCTTTTTGGTCTGCCTTAAGCTGCTTGTTAAATTGGATTGTTCACGACTTTGTTGTTTGATATATTCGATCGTCCATAACTTTGTTGTGTGATATATTCGATCGTCCACAACTTTGTTGTTTGATGTATTCGATCGTCCACAACTTTGTTGTGTGATATATTCGATCGTCCACAACTTTGTTGTTTGATATATTCGATCGTCCACAACTTTGTTGTGTGATATATTCGATCGTCCACAACTTTGTTGTTTGATATATTCGATCGTCCACAACTTTGTTTTTTGATATATTCGATCGTCCACAACTTTGTTGTTTGATATATTCGATCGTCCACAACTTTGTTGTGTGATATATTCGATCGTCCACAACTTTGTTGTTTGATATATTCGATCGTCCACAACTTTGTTGTGTGATATATTCGATCGTCCACAACTTTGTTGTGTGGTATATTCGATCGTCCACAACTTTGTTGTTTGATATATTCGATCGTCCACGACTATCTTGTTTGTTATATTTGATTGACATTGCTAAGTTGCTTGTTATATTTAAAAGTGTAGGGAAAAGTCAGCTGCTATATTTGATTACCCATGGCAATGCATGTTGTTTGTTATTACAAATGCTTGAGTATGTTGTATTTTGCTGTTTTGATTTGCTCATGACTGAGTATGTTGTTTGTTTTATTAGATTTTCTTTACTAAGTTGATTTGTTATATTTGATTTCAATGAGTAAGTATGATGATTGGTAAAATTTATTGCTCATGACTAAGGATGTTGATTGTTATATTTGAGTGGGGGGATGGCGTGGGCTAGTGGTGACGTGACATGGCTCATAATCCGAAGGTGCTGGGTTCGATCCCCATCACAGCACCAACCGTTACCCCGGGGAAGCAAATCCTTATAAAATGCAGGAGGAAGCAGACCCTTAAACAAAAAGCATGCTGAAGTCGGATGCACTGGGCCAATAGGCGAAAATGAAAACTACAGTGCAACACACACTGCCTTGTGGATTAGAGACATAAGGCGAACGCCAAAAAAAAAAATAATTTGATTCTTCATGAAAAAGTATGTTGATTGTTACATTTGATTGCAAATGACTAAGCATGCTGTTAATCATGACCAAGTATTGGTGTTATTTTATATTGTCCGTGTTCACATTGCTTGTGTATTAGATTGTCTGTGATTAAGTAAGTCGATTGTTATATTTGACTGGTAATGACTATGCTGGTTGTTACATTTGATTGCTCATAACTTAACTTAACTTAACGTTAACTGCAGAGTCTGTATACAACCAGTTTCATTTACATCACCTTGCTCTAAAAGCTATGCGCATCCAATGTATTCTTAAATGCATTAACTGTACCTGCCTCCATTACCTCCCCTGGCAATACATTCCAAGCATTCACCACTCTCTGACTAAAACTCTCTTTAGTCAACTTGTAGCTATGCCCTCTTGTTATTGTGGGTGGCTGTATTTTAAAAAAAATTCCTTTCCTCATAACTGTAATTCTGGAATCCTACTATCAGCTTTGTCGCTCTTTTTTTGTATTCTTTCCAGCATGTATATATCCCCTCTATGATAAGGACTCCACACCTGTACACAGTACTCCAATCTAGGTCTAACTAATGCTTTATACAGTGACTATCACTTCCTTGCTCCTATGTTTAATATTTCTTTTTATCATACCTAACATTGCATTTGCCTTTTTCACTGCTACCTGAACTTGCTCACTCACCTTACCTGTATTATCTATTATAACCCCTAGGTCCCTTTCCTCGTCTATCTTTTTAATATTGTTCTCTCCCATTCTATAATTATGTTCCATATTGGATATACCCATGTGGATGACTATACATTTATCTACGTTAAACTCCATTTGCCAGCTTAAGGATCATTCTCGAATTTTATCTAAATCCGTGTCAAATATATACACTTCTGCTTTAGATGAGACACTACTGCATAGTTTTGTGTCATCAGCAAATTTTGCAATCATGGATCACATATCAATATCCAAATTATTTATATATATCAAGAACAAAATTGGCTCCAAAACTGAGCCCTGTGGCACTCCCCTTTTCACTTCACACCACTCAGAGTACTCCTTATTTATGCCCACCCTCTGCCTTCTTCCCGTTAACCAATTTTAAATCCATTTGGCAACTTCCCCACCTATTCCATGTGATTTTAACTTTCGAAATAATCTTTTATGAGGTACTCTATCAAAGGCCTTTGCAAAACCTAGATAAATAACGTCTAAGCCTGCCCTTTATCTATCATTTTGGTAACCTCCTCCGTTAATTCGAATAGATTTGTTAAGCATGATTTCCCTCTAGTAAACCCATGCTGACTATTTCTAATTAGATTAAATTTGTCTTAATGCGTTTCAATGTTTTCTTTGATTATTGACTCTAACAATTTACAGACTATGCTCGTTAAACTCACCGGTCTATAATTCGCTGGATCTGATTTTTTTCTCCCTTTTTGAATAAGGGTATCACTCCTGCATCTTTCCAATCCCGTGGAACAATCCCTTTTGTAAGTGATTAAGAACATAATATAGCCAATGGTTTTGCTAGCTGGTCTCTAATTTCAAACAGCAATTTTGGATGAATACAATCTTGACCTGGGCATTTATTCACTTTCAATCCCTTCAATTTTTTTAAAAACAATTTCCTCTGTAATGCAGATTGATCTTAATCCCGCTGTATCCATGTCTTTTTGAAAAATATCTATAGGCTCTGAGATCTTGGAGCAGTCCTCTAATTGAGTAAATTAGCTGCCTCTCTATTCTCACTTATTATTTTATCTGTACTGTCCATGAGAGGGCCTACATTGTCTTTCGTTCTTTGTTTATTTCTGACATAAGAGAAGAAGCTTTTATTGTCAGTCTTGATCCTCTGAGCAAGTTTTTTTCGTAGTCTATTTTTGCTGTTTTATTCGCTTTCTGAGATATGTACTGCTTGTCCAAATATGTTACATATGTTTCTTTTGATTTACCTGTCTTTATATATTTTTTCCATGCTTTATTTTTAGCTCTTCTACATTTCACTACAAATCTAGTTATCCACTTTTTACGCTTGTGGTTTACCTCCCTATAGCGAACACATTCCTCTTTTAGCGTTTCTAGAACTGTTTTAAAACTCTCCCACTCCTGTTCAACATCTGTTCCTCCGACAATATATTTCCAGATTATGGGGTTCGCTACCTCTTTCATCCTCTTAACATTTGTCTTAGAGTAGTCGTATGTTCGCGTGTTTATGTTTACTTCTTTCCCTGCAATAAGATCCAAACGAATGATTTGATGGTCACTTGAGCCAAACAGTTCCCCAACAGTAACGTTTTCAATCACATGACTGAGTATGTTGATTGTTACATTTGATTGCACATGACTAAGTATGTTGATTGTTACATTTGATTGCACATGACTAAGTATGTTGATTGTTACATATGATTGCTCATGACTAAGTATATTGATTGTTACTTTTGATTGCTCATGACTAAGTATGTTGATTACATACACAGAGTCAGCCCTGGTTTTATATTTCAAAAGTAATGGTACAGGTGATCCCAGATCAGACAATACCGTCGGCCATGACTCTTACAACTTTTCTTGTTCTGTATCACAACTTTTTGCTTTTATTTAGGTCGGTAACAAGTCACGTTTCGCTCTGTCTTTCTTTCCCTAACAGTAATTCAGGCACCTATATACAACTAGATAGAATAGAAAGGGACGAGACAGTATATTTCCCATGAGAAGTTAGCAATTTAACCATCCGTTTGCTTTACCGACTAGAAGAAACGTTCCTTGTGAGAAACAATTAATATAAGCAAGAAAATGCATACTGAGTAGAACCTTCAATATGGATTCGGTTTAAATAGGAGTGGTCCAATTTGGTTATTGGTCTTTTGATGGGGCTGTTTTGTTTCTGGGCTTATCGAGTATGTGGATGAGCTTCTAGCACTTAAACAGATGTTAATGAATGTAATGTCTTCAAATGTCGGTATTATGAGAAGAAGAAGAACGGAAATCTTAATTCTACTGCAAATCTCAAGAAAGTAGGTATTTTCTTTTACTATCAATGTTTTTCATTTTTTCATTTAGCTTAATTGACACGTTTCTTTTGCACTATTTTTGTTTTCATTCAGTTCGTGATAGGAGAGTCTGGCCGATGGTTTCGATGCCTGCCTTCTGACAATGATAGCAGCGGATCGAATCCCCGATAAGGCATGTGTTGCTTTTCTCTTAGGGGTGAAATAAACAAACATAGCTAGCACACGACGTGGCGACAGCAATGGCGAATCGGCATGTAGTTCCCAGCTTTTAAAACCAATCGACTACCCTAGTACGACAACGACTTGATAAAGGATGTGATCTGTCTAAACACCAGTTCAATCCAGTCTGTTTTTACTTAATACAAATGTATGTGATATATGTTGTGTTTATTTAGTTCCCATTGTTTTCCAATTGGCATGTGGTCCGCCGCAATATTAAAGGAACTAACAACTAACAAAGTGGCTCATAAAAGATGTTATTATATGTACATGTATTACAGACAGCAAATACTACCACTCCAATGAAAAAAAATGTATATAAAGTTGGCACAAACTTATAAGAAAGTAAGAAAAAAACCAGCTGTCAAGGATAATAAAAGCGTGATTTTTTTTATTGTTTCCACTCAACGAGGTTGCGCCTTCAGACAAATACAAAAACATTATTTGGAGTTGGACTAAAAACAATATGTATATCAACATAATTGAAACTGGGCTTCTGTGATGCCAACTAGACTGGAGCAATACCATATAGGGAGTGTTTCAAACTGAACAGAGTAACCCAACGTCATTGGAACTGTGACATATGCTTTTGTTCGTAGTATGTAGTGAAAAACGGCCCATAAAGCGACTGGGTAATGTGGCCGGAACTCCATGACCTCTTTACTAAGGAGGAAATAATAGGTCGACTGCAGCTCTATTCGGGTGGTTAATGTGACAACAGAAAGTTGTACATGGAACTAGCAACCTGATCATGGAAAAAAAATTGTTATAGAAACCACAACTGTAAGATAACACACGGTACTTTGTTGTACACTTCCTGAAACGTCCTCAACATTGGTGGCCCTAAGCTGTATAGAGAACGAAGGTGATGGAAAACATGTCTCCATCTAATTAAAGCTTCAGTCTAGACTGCACAGTTATTATACCAACTATAACTACGGAGGTTATCTCAATTACTGGAGTTCATCGGATGGATTTATGGAGCTGAAAAATCAAGGCCTCTTGTCTCTGAGGTTACAAAGAACAGCACAGACTACTTTTGATTTAACCTCTGAAAGAATTTTTAAAAAGATCTTTATGATGAACTCTTAAATGAACTTGGTTTTGCAGACGATCAAGCAGTCACACCAGCTTCAGTAACAACATATTAACAAACTAAATACAACATGTAAACAACACAACATGAAAATCAACGTAGAAAAACCTGTCATGAAAATATCCACACAAAAAAACAGTACAAACCAATACCTTGATTGCAAAGCAGCAAATCAAACAGGTGAAAGCAAAGATGAGCGAAGACCCTATGAAGACCGTAACAATACCAAAGCCCATCCCTACTGTACGCAAACCTACCTGGAAGCAGCATATCATTCCGGGTGTGGTAGAAAATATACCAGGTATTGGAAACAAGAACAGCCAGACTGAAAGAGAAAGAAGAGACATAACCCTGAGGTATATAACGGAAAACTACCCTAGCATGGACTGGACCCATGCATACACCAACGGTTCTGTAACAAACACAACACAGAACGGAAGGGCAGGGGTATTCCTGAGCCTACCAAATGGTAGAAAAATAACACTGTCAGTGGCAACTGGAAAATTATCAAGCAATTTCAGAGTGGAGGCAGATGCACTGGGGGCTGCAGTAGAAGCAATGCTGACAGGCGAAAGCAATGAAAGCTAGATAGTCATGTTTACAGATGCCCTGGTCGAAGTTACAGCGCTAAAAAGCCAGAAAAATACTGAACTTAATGATTTAAGAGCGGTACTCTGTCAACTATGCCAACAGTCCGCACCAAAAAGAGTAGTGGTACAGTGGGTTCCATCCTACTGTAACATCCAAGGCAACGAGACAGACAGACTGGCAAAAGAAGGTGTAAGACTACCACAACCAGATTCTAGTGTGACCTACGAAGAGTCCAAAAGGCTTATTAGGGCCAGATGGGAAACAGAACATACTGGCTTCACAAAAAATGATGCCTATTACCAGTTGAACAGAAGAGAGCAGGTCGTGGTCTTCAGACTCCGCACAGGCCACAACAGACTGCGGTACCACCTATTCAATAAACTGAAAATAGGTGGCACTGACGAATGCACTTGTGGTACAGGGAAAATGACCGCTGAACATCTGCTGTGAATGCCACTGTGCATGAGGCACACAATAGCGCTCGTTCCAGAAATTTCTTCATAACCTGAGGCTGAAAAACAAAACAGGATAAGTGAAAAGAACAAAAAGAAGAAGAAGAAGAAGAAAAACGTATGACCTACCAAGATTTGCGGCGAACGGCATTGTGGTCAGAAGATCGACACGGGAGGAAGGCGTAGTTATAAATGGGGTAACAATAGCCACAGATTCATAGCACTCTGCATATGTTAGGGTCAGCAAATCAGAACTGATCGAGATGATTTTCGGCCTCTAAGTGTCGGTCCTGTAAACAGACTGCATCCGTACAGCCTGACTGAGAGAATATGGATGGGAAAGGAATGACAAACCTGGTCTCAAAAATGGCGTGCTAAAAGCGTATGTGTCGGCAGAAAAGGTAACCTTGATGTAAACTACGTCATAATGTAAGAAATTGCCCTTTTAAGGACGAACGCAGAAGTAGAAGATGAATAAAAAGAGGAAGAAGAAGAAAAAGAAGAAGATAAAGATCTATACCAAAAAGATTTCCTCATAAAAGTAGCACATTGATTTTCTCCAAATTTTGCTTCTATACATTTTGATATCACTGTTCAAAGGGAAATATGAAGGCACGTTGTTTATTGCACAATTAATTTAACAAATTGCATTGCGTTTAATAATATATGAATTGTCCCGTCTTCGTCTCACTCGAATTCACTCTCTCTCTCTCTCTCTCTCTCTCTCTCTCTCTCTCTCTCTTTGTTTATCTTTTTCTCAAGGCGGGTCAACCAGTATTGCTGACTATAAATTACTTGCCAGTCGGCTCGTGTTCAAACTTCCTAGCTCAATCAACATCACATATGCATTAAACGTTGTTGTTGTAGCTTCTTTTCGGAGTTTGGACTGACTAACACAACCAGCATATGAACTGAACATTATAGCTTATTGTTTGAACTGACAAACGCAAACAACATATGGATTGATCCTTGCATTTACTTGTTTGATTCGATTGAATAACACAACCAAACTCACACATACAATGAACTTAACAGGGTAAGAAACGAAAGCTAAAGGCAGTGCACACCAAACGCCGCCGTCGGGAGTGAAGAGTTGTACCCGAGTGGTCTGTCTGGATCTTTATGTATCACAAGGACACGAATAGCACCACTGTCTCACGGAGAGCATGTCGTAAGAGGCAATTAACTGTGTGACATGGCATAACACCGGTCATGTTTAGGTGGTTTGTTTAGAGCAGCATGGATGGCGCCTAACAGGCTGGGGGTCTACTTTGTTCTGGTGTTTGAGACTATTAAGATGGACTCGCAAATCGATTAACCACCCTACGTAAGTGACTGTCCCAAGGCAGCGGAGTATTAAGCTGCTCGAGCCTAGCCTGCTAAGCAGGATACACTTCTCACGGCTACATCTAGCTCATACCAGAGCTGGGACCTGCAGAGGGGCATCGGCCCCTGTAAAAGTACAGGTATACTAAGACTAAGTTGTATCTAATCTTACCTTTTATGAGAAGTGAAAACAGTTCCTATCTTGCTAATCTACCTTGACAAATATTAATTTTTCATCTACGCATAAAGCGACCAGGTAATGAATACTGTCAGGTGTGCCGTGTCAGATAAACATTTCCTTTTTTCTTTCTTATTTTTATTTCTCTAATCACCAGGAAAAGACACTATGAAATTATATTTATTCTTATACGAGAATTATATATTGGGTATTGTTTCTAGAGCTTTCTTTGAACCACAGAAAGGTTGAATACACTCAGTAAGCTTGTGACCTGTGTTAATGGCCTAGAGTGCAATTCAATGCCGGAGGTTGTTGAGTCATTTACCCTAGACGAGCTACACCCAACTAGCAGTCACCATGTACGACCTGTGTAGTTTTGCAATGACCCTATATACGGCTGTCACACAGAGATCACCATGAAACCACAAATGTTTAACAGATAACCTCTGACCTATGAACAGTACACGTGTTTAACACGTCAATTCTTGACTGTCTGACAATAATCAGCTGATCTATTTTTCAGCCGAATTAAGTCAACCAAGGAATCTTGTTTATTTCTGGGATCTAAGCCTTCTGTACTCTCTCGGGCACCCTACCGGTCTGTTGAAGCGTCCTGTCTCCAATTTTTTTCAGAAATAATTTGATTCGCCACTAATTGTTTCTAGCAAGACGCAGTCACTGAAACAGGCAGCGTGAAAATTAAGAAATCAGACAGAAAGGGGGAATAACACAGATAATAACTCGCGCGCGTGTGTGTGTGTATGTATGTATATATATTATATTTATATATATTTGCAATTTTGCCCAATATTCACTGACGACTTCAACCTGTATCACCGCATGAGAAGATCTTCGGCATTTTTGGCAGTCTTGGGCTGACTGCTGCTTTTGCTAGAATCGTTGACGTGGATGTTTTGATGGCGAATGACGTAAAAGTGTCACATCCACTTATAGCGTTGTTTACCTCTGTGATGTTTGACTTTACCATTTACCACCAGTTTTGTTTTTTTCTCAACAAGGTGTTATATTTATTTATGTGAACAAAATATCGGAACTGTTTGTTCAGATTTCGACAATCAATTCTTGGTTCCTAAATTCTCTAAGACTTCCTTTTGTCTTCTTTTCTTTCCACCAGAGGCGTCCGCTCTGCTATGTATAGACATTTCAAAGGCATTACCTATCTTATCCAACTGTTTGTTCACTGCCAACATTGGTACACCATAAAGCAATGATGGGTGTACATAACACCTGATCACATTCATATTTAATTTGTGAGTGACTTTCTTGGATGTCAATATATGACTCAGCTTGATAACAACACATATAGCCCTCATTGTGCTCTTTTTGACTTACGTTTCCCCTTTTTCCATATCTAACTAATATATTTCAGAGATAGGAGAAACTCTTGACTTGATACAGTGTTTGATCTTCTATTTTTATCTGGAGAGTTGATCTGGAATACAATTTGCTAATTATCGAAGTTCTCGTTTCTCAGTGTTAATGTCCAATCCATACAGCTGACTTTTGTTCTGGACTTGAAACCAAGATTCCTGTAATTGTTGTTCGCTTTCAGCTAGCAGAACTAGGTCATCTGCATAGATTAAGTATTGACACTCTAACGATAATGAGCTCTGGCATTTTCCATATCTGTTGAAAGATGTCTTCTGTGTAAATGTTAGATAGAGAGGTGGCAGTACGCTGCTCTCTTCTTTTTATATCTAAATATAGTGAGTAAATCATGTCAGATCTTACAGTGGCAATTTGCTTCCGGTACAGGTTATTGGGTATTCGTGTGTCTTTTCCATCCATACCTATGTTTTCTATACAAGCAATAAGATTATTATGTTACACTCTGTCAAATTTATTTTTGTAGTCTGTAAAGCACATATCAATGTTTTATGTAGTTGTATATATTGTTTTGCTAGTTTTATTATACAAACAAGTTGCTGCTGTTCTTCTGTCGAAATTCAAATTGTTCATCCGGAAACTCGTTGTCTAATCTGTTATTTATACTGTTGAACAGTATCTTAACGATTTGACACTTCAGCCTTATTGGTCTAAAATCTGGTTGCAAGAAGTTTCTTTGACAGTGTTATATATATGTATTGTTACATCACGCGGTAAAGATCATGCTGAAATGTAGATGACCGTACACAGAAAAGCGATTCGATCCACATCGAATTTATATAGAGCCTCTAATACTTCTACATTTATCGTGTCCATGCCTGCTGCTTTCCCATAGCTCATATCTTTTATTGTCTTCTCTATTTCTTATTTGAGAATGCTGGTTTCGTCATTGTTAAATATTGAGTTAGTTACCTCTGTTATCGTCGAACAGTGCATATATACCATCAGCCCATCAGTTTGATATATCTTACTCCTGAAGAAACATATTCTTCTTATCAAGCAAGATCATGTGATTAATGCATTCTCCTTCTTGATCCTGCTTTTCGTTTGAGACGTGCATATTTTTGTATGCATAGCTCATGTCTTGTGCTTTATTTCCGTGTCTTCTGTTATGTTGTATTTTGATTCTATCCACTGCTATTATTCATTACGGCATATAATATGTTCTTACACTATATTCTATAGGTACTGTCCATTATGGAGGAACTTGCGTAGGCCGCCTAATCTGGATGAGAATGAAGTCAGTACTAGCTAAGCCTTTGCTGGGAGGATGGGCAAAATATCCGTGTCGCCATCATTGTGATTATTTACAAAAACAAAGGTGACCGCAGGAACTGCAAACATTATGGAGGGATCCTGAGTGGATGTAGGCAAAGTTTACGCTCGCATGCTACTAAACAGGTTGAGACTGCTCGCTGGCAGGGTGTACCCAGAATCCCAGTGTAGTTTTAGAGTAGGTATATCAACAACGGATATGATTTTCTTTGTTCTCCATATCCAGGAGAAGTGAAGAGAACAGGACCAGCCACTTTTTATGATGTTTCTAGACCTCATCAAGACCTTTGACTTGGTTAGTAGAAAGGGTTTATTCGATCTCACTTAGAAAATTGATTACCTCTAAAACTGTGTAGCATGATAATTTTTTTTCACACCGATATGAAAGGCTCTGTTCTATACAACGGATCATCTTCAAACCTCGTTTAATGTCGAAGGATTGCAGTCTGTAGATTGCTGCTTCATCTATTGCGGTGTCCTCGTCCAGCAGGTGGTCATTGATTGATTTCAAAATGTAAATTATATCCAACACTAATGTGCCCATGATGAAAGCTTGTGAATCCATGATGTCAGCTCTTTCATTGCCCTGAACCTCAGCACGAGCCGGACAGTAGATCCATGTCAATCCCTGGAGGTTTTAGGCGTCAACAGATGCTTTCCACTCGTGCTAATCCATCCCTTATGTACCCTCTGAACTACGGCTTGCGTAACTGTCACGATGACTGCCCTTGTTATAGACGTCTCAGATATCCATTTCAGTGCTGAGGTCACTGCTTCTGTCTTCGTTCTCATACTGCGCACACTAACGACCAGTCCGCTCACTCTAGCCGAGAAACTCCAGCCTGATGTCCCACTACGCAGCACTGATCCTTCGGTGTATGTGACGGCATCACTCTCCGGCGTGTTCTCAGTTATCAGCTGATTCACCTCGTGCTCTGCTATCCGTTTGCTCCGTTCTCTGCATTCCTTGTCAAAGGTAGTGATGACTCTCTGGCACTCTATCATTCTAT
Source organism: Ariolimax columbianus (assembly GCA_036924085.1). Classification (NCBI taxonomy): domain Eukaryota; kingdom Metazoa; phylum Mollusca; class Gastropoda; order Stylommatophora; family Arionidae; genus Ariolimax; species Ariolimax columbianus. The sequence goes on from JAVGWX010000001.1 coordinate 21,217,301, forward strand.
CACCAATGTGGGCCTATTCTTTCCCATTGGCTATCGTCACAACCAGAGTGACGTATCCGATTGTTTTCTCTGTCTGTGCCATCCATGACGCCCCTTTCTTGATTCTTGATCCCTAGATGCATTAAATACTACTGTACAGAGGGTGTCGCGTATCTGTGGTGACACGCATATATGCTTTGACTTGTGCCAGTTTATGTACCAACCTTACATACTGTGTTCTTGATAGTGTGAAGATGCCTAGTCCGTAATCGATAACAGACAACACGACCTCGCAAAATAGGATGATCAGGAAGCGCTGTTCCAAGTTAGCAGCAGCCATGGTCTTGAGTGCTCCAAACCCTCGCTTACATCTTTGTACGGTCTGGTCAACATGGCAATTATAGGAGAGACTGGGATCAAATGTCAGTCCGAGGTATTTCAACCTGTCACACCAGTCAATGGTGCAACTATCAAAAGTGATGCCCGAGAGTTCACTCTTTACTATGGAATTATTCAAAGAGCACCACATCATGCAGGCCTTGTTTGGATTGATCTTGGAGCTTGATTCGCCGTACTACTGTGAGATTGCTTGCAAGGTTTCCTGTACATTTTTGACCAACTCTTGCCTTTCTGAGCCAGTCCTGTACGTTAAGATGTCATCGGCAAATGTCAACGTTCGCCCTGTCCCTGTGGGCTGAATATTGACCACTTTTTCTGTGTAGATGATGAACAGCACCGGTGAGAGCAGAGACCCTTGAGGCAGTCCTGGACATATCCGTCTCGTTTCGGATGTCCACGATCCCACGCGTACTACAACTACTCTTTCTATCACGGCAGCTGTTATCCAACCAACCAGCCACAGGTTTAAACGACGCTGCTTCAGACATGTCATTAAAGGTCAAAAATTGACACGGTTGTATGCGTCTTCCAGGTCGAGTGCCACCGCGACTGTTTCTTGCTTTGACTGAAAACCCTCATACGCATCATACGAGAAAGTCCCACCGTTACCGCAGGTCTCCTTCGCTGTTCTATAGCTGCCCAGCGTATCATGTAAGATGTGCTCCCGTTCAAGGTAGGCCACTATTTTCCTGGCCACTATCCTCTCGAGCAATTTTCCACTTCCATTTTGTATGGTGATTATTCGATAACTGTTGAAGTCCTAACCAGGTTTAGGCAATGGGCACAGATAGCCACGAAGCCAGTACTCAGGCACATATGACGTCTCTATAGTGTGGTTGAACTCCTTCCCCCACCATATTTCTTTTTGCTGTCTCATCAACTGCTTGATGGGGCAATACTGTACTTCATCAGGACCTGGGGCAGTGTTTTTGCTGGTACGTAGGCTATTTGCGACCTCCGCCTCGGTGATAAGGTCTACATAAGCCTCTTACCTGATGGATGCGTCTAAGATGCGTTTCCTAATTTCCTGACGGACATCTCTGTCGCCTTTGTCTGTCTGGACAACATATCGACTGAATAAACTCAGACCCTTCTCTTCGTCTGTCTTCAGAAGACTTCCTGTAGTGTCTTGAATGGATGGAGATACGCTGGCTTGTATTCTTTCCATTCATCATTCGATGCATGTGCAAGAACTTCTGGAGGGTATTATCATTACCCACACCTATATATGAGCTCCTCCCACCGTTCGCGTTTGGACTCCCTAGCTAACGCTTTAAAGGAATTGGTAGCTTTGGGTTTGACCTCCTTCTTCTCATTCAACGCGTCGACATTAATACGAGATCTTTTTCTGGTTTTACGCCAATCCTTTTTTGACGCCTTATTTTCTCTCCAGGCCGTATCAACATCTTGAGTCCACCAGGGTGGTTGGACAAAAGAGGATCTAGTTGTCCTACGTCCGATCGTCTGGCGCAGCTAATTCACTGCATTATCCTGTTCATACGTGTATCTAAACACCTGTTTGGCTTTGGAGTGTCTGGTGTGTTTTCCTCTGGGTATAAGTACGACACACGGCAGATGGTCGCTCTCTTGTGCCCCTAACACGTCCCAGCGTGAGGATGGAGCAACCCCAGTGGATATAAGTGTCAGGTCAATGACCCCGTCCGTATCTCCCGGTCGAGATGCTAGTCTATTTGGACGTATGTCCTTCACGACAGTGAGGTTTGTGTAGACTACTGTCTGACATCCAACTTCCTTTGCGCCATTTGTTGGAGACATCGACGTCAGAGCACGATCTATGTTATCAGCAAATCGAAGGTGTTTGAGGCGTCTGCCGTCAATAAGGATACAAAAGGTGTCCAGTTGCATCGGTTAAGGACTAATTCCAAACATGCAGAGAAGAGGTACAATGAGATAGGAAACAAATTTTGTTGACTATTAAATTCTGTGAAAAATTGTTTATAAATTATTCTTACCGTATACTACTTTGCTAACTGTTTTTATTACATTTCCATTATACGTGTAGTCTGTGTCTCTCTAACATATTTGCAGTCAATTTTTCCGTTGATGTATTGTTTATATTCTACTTTTACGGTTAAATATTTCTATACCGTGCTTCTGTGTAAGTTTACGTTGACATTTTGTGTTTTTTTTATAGCGTTTCTATTCTACATTTACCGTCAATGATTCTTCGCTTCTTTCACAATGCCTTATTTCTTCCTCATTGTGAAATAAAATAAGCCAGTTTACTTCTGACTACTACCATTAGATGCTACATACGCCTACCTCACTTACATACAAATTATACATTTTAGTAAACCGTCATGCATCACAAACCTAACCAAATACAATGCTACCTAGTCCCATTTCCACGATCTTCATAAACGGGCGAAATAACAAATAGAGAAACATACCCGCACGCAATAGTCTTCCTTTTATCGATCTGACATTGCTAAAATCGGGTGACGTACTGAGAGAAATTAGACAGGCAGCACAAGGTGCCACCAGAGCGTGAATGTCAAGTCAGGACGCGTATGTCATTTAAAGGCATTTCAGGATTTAATCAACGGGCAACGACGCGTAATTGGCTCCTCTGCTCCCACGGCTTTGACAGTCAATACTATGGAACAGTGCCAACCAATAGGCACACATTACAAAACACTATTTAGGAAATGCTGCGATGTATGGAGATGTCGCACAAAGACAACTTTCTACAGTTGGGACAATATTTGTAATCTACTTGAACTGTACTTTCACAACTTCTACCAAGCTTGATATCTACAAACGTCTCACTCACCAACCTTTACAATTACTCGATTTCAATAAGTTACTCAATTTATTCTTACCTCTAATCCACTTATTAGAGATTAGAGCTTACTCAGTCACATAATCAGTAACACATCATTGAAACGAAATGATTAAATTTTAATCCCAGATGCATCCCATTTAGTTAATGGTCATGCCAGTTAGATTGTGACAAATAAATGAAGTAGTTTAAAAAACTCATTCCTTAATCAACCCATGCAAGACTCAGTCCTGGGATCACCAAGGGCATACTTATTCCGTTAATTTACATTTTCGTAAACAGAAATGGCAGCCAAACTCTATGAATTAAAACCCATACCGCCAAGGTGTCAGCATATCATTGGCTGTATGTAATTAAATCGACCAATCACGATTATCCTGATGTTGGTTTGAGTTTCCACCTTAATAGGTTCAGATATTCAAATATGGGCTCTATGTCCAGTAGGTCACCTCATACTCTTCGCATAATAGGGATATTTGACCTCTGCCGTAGTGGTTGGGATGTCCAGGATAGTTCATTTCTCCAATACTAATAAGAATGCACGACTGAAGAGCTCTACCGGTGGAGTCAACGGTAAGACAGCAACAAGGTCTTTTCAAAACATCTACACAAACACACAAACTCGATGTTTATGTTTATAACATACATAATCACTGTACTGTATTTATGCGGACTTTTCTGTAAGGGAAATCAACATGAGAAAACTACTTCAATTGGCTCTCCTACGGGAAATCTGCAACAATATGTGCATGTGCTCCTTGCTCCTACAGGAAATCTGCAACAATATGTGCATGTGCTCCTTGCTCCTACGGGAAATCTGCAACAATATGTGCATGTGCTTCTGCAGTGATGGTTTGTGTAACATGATGAGGTTGCTAGCATCATGAACATCACCCTCCCCCCCCCCTCTGAGACGCTATATATGCAGTGATAGTAATGTAGAGGGATGCAATACCGGTCCCCCCCCTTCCCCCCTTTGCTCACACACAGACGGACACACACACGGACACACATACAGACACACACACAGACACACACAGAGACACATATAGGCACACACACACGCATAGACACACACACACACACACACATAGAACAAAACGCGTCATGTGATTCGCACGTTTCAAACGCCTGCTTATCTCCCATCATACATAAACAGTCGAAATAAATCAAATGTCACAGCCCGAATTGACATGCCAGGAAAGCAAACTGACATTGTCTGTCAGATGTACTAACTTAATATTAACATGAACAGACTTCAAATATCGAGCTCCCATGCAAACAGTTTCTCTAATTGGTTTATTCCCTCAACATAGAGCAATGTTTATATGTATATCGTCGTGTCTGTTATAAAATATTATCAATTCTAATTACCAAGCAAAATTATGTCCAAATCGAGACTATAACAAGCACGAAGCCGATTAATTACACGCAGTCCTTGATATATGAGAAGGTGTTAGTAAAGGTGTTAGCGATCTCACATTTCAAAGGCTCGGGTATATGAGGGCGGTAGCCATCTCCTCTCCCTCGCCGCTTTTGCTTCCCGGACTGAACCGGTACACATTTAAGGTCGACCCGGGAGCCATTGCGGTCTGAAAAAAACATTACCGCCTCAACTGGGGAATGAACCCAGGACCACTCAAATGCGAAGCCAGCGCGCTAACCACTGCGCTACGCTACGGAGAAGGTGTAGTTCTTGTATAACTTCTTGTACAGGGGGCTGCTTAAAAATGTTATACACGATACTGGTTTTCGTTAAAGACTAGGGTTTACAACACTTTTACAAATGTTTAGGCAATGATGTATTAATAGTTAATCAGTTTCGCAGATAAAAAGGTGTGACAATCACGTAGTAAAATGCCTTCGTTTTATTTTGTTGTTTATTATTATATGTGTGTGGTTTAATAGAGGTTAGTATCAAGACGCCGGGGTCTGGTACAACATATTGACCAAGCTACCCACTCTTGTCAATGTCATGGTCAAAAACAGGCTAAGTCAACATCGTCAGTGTTTGTGCTGGGATCTCCCATGGTGGCGAGTCTACTGAGAAGCATAGCATTACATTAGAGTTAGTTGCTCATGGCAAACAATGATAGTAACATCATCGGACGGTTTGTCTTGATGATGTAACTTGCGCTATACTTGGATTATAGTGAAAAGAAATGCGTTGGTCATCAACCTCACCCTCTTACCGAGAGCTACCTTGGACTAGTGGCAAGACTATCAATCGAGACGACTGGAGGTAGCTCAGGATGCAGGCATTCTGGTCTTACCTACTTTGAAGCGAGGTACCTTGAAACTTTCGGGATTTCATCGTACACCGTTTCTGTTCATCGCTTTAGAGGCCACTGCATTATCTCTTGATTACAGTAAGGAGGACCCAGGACCACCTTCTTTTATCTCTTGATTACAGTAAGGAGGACCCAGGACCACCTTCTTTTATCTTGATTACAGTAAGGAGGACCCAGGACCACCTTCTTTCATCTCTTGATTACAGTAAGGAGGACCCAGGGCCACCTTCTTTTATCTCTTGATTATAGTAAGGAGGACCCCCCAGGACCACCTTCTTTTATCTCTTGATTACAGTAAGGAGGACCCAGGACCACCTTCTTTCATCTCTTGATTACAGTAAGGAGGACCCAGGGCCACCTTCTTTTATCTCTTGATTATAGTAAGGAGGACCCCCCAGGACCACCTTCTTTTATCTCTTGATTACAGTAAGGAGGACCCAGGGCCACCTTCTTTTATCTCTTGATTATAGTAAGGAGGACCCCCCAGGACCACCTTCTTTTATCTCTTGATTACAGTAAGGAGGACCCAGGACCACCTTCTTTTATCTCTTGATTACAGTAAGGAGCCCCCCCCCCCCCAATTACCACCTTCTTTTATCTCTTGATTACAGTAAGGAGGACCCAGGACCACCTTCTTCAATACTTCTCAGCATGTAAATAAACGCCATTGCAAACTCGCTACCAGAGAACATTTGGGAAAATTGAAAACGGCTCATAGAACTAACTTTATTGCACCTGGCCGCCCCATATGTGCTCGGCCCTTTTCATTGCTGAAAATGCTAACGACTGAGCACGAACTCCGTAATTTTCACGGCGACACCGACATTTTTCTGTGCCTTCGTCAGGTACTAATTTTCAACTGGATCGTCTTAGAGAAGCAGTTATGTCATAAAAGACGTCTTATGATCAAGACGTGATCCGAACCTGATACGTTGGGATTGTAAACATAACTCATAAGCGATAGGCATATAGGCTTCTTAGAACATTTGCCAAGTGAAAAGACTGACATACCAATAACTTTGAAAATAAATAAACAAATAGAAGTACTTTACTATTATAAGATAGCACCTAACTGTCACATTGAACAAATCAAAACCATAAACTATACCAATAGCTACTGCACAAGAGCATACTGTTCCTGAAGGTCCTAGATAAGCGTCTTTGTCATCAAGCGAAGACATTGAGATGCACAACGTGATCGAATCATACTCTCAGCTAATGTTGGTTATTGAGCTCTCCTAGCTAGGCCAGCACAAGGTTAAATGTGGTCATTATAAAAACTTAATTCATTACTTTGTGTAATTATATATTTTTAATTCAGTAATTTAAGTTTAAAAACTTAATGCAGCAGTTACTCTAATTATGTCAACCTAATCCAGTACTTTCTCTAATTACATAATCTTGATTCAGTACTTTCTCTTAATAAACTTTATCAAGTACTTTGTCTTATTTATCTGACCATCGATTTGTCTGTCTGTATGTATGTCAGTGTGTCTGTCTATTTGTCTATCAATGTGCCTTCACCACTAAAGGCGGGGCTTGAAACGACTCAATACTCTCCGGGAAGATCAGACTGATGCCCCTTGTTATAGCTAATGTATGTTGTTGAGGCCCATTTTGATGGTCTCTCTGGTGATTGTCTTGGGTAGTGTCTCTTTTGGCCTGTCTCTCTTTTTGGACCCAATTAATCTCCACATTATCGCTTGAACTGGAAGTATGTTGTTGTTCATACTAAGGGTATGTACTTTGTACGCCAAATGTTTATTACAGTAGAATATGTTACTGTTGTCTTTAACCGTATGTGTTTGATTGTCTTAAATTCTTACCAGCCAATATTTCATATTTTTCTTTGACATTTATTTTTAAATCCATTCATCCTATTTTCAAGAATTGTTATCATTGTCCAGCTTTCACATTCAAATGCTAATATTCATATTGTGTTGGAGTTGAACAACCTTAGTTTGATGTGTTTGCTCAGTGTTTTCGGTTTCCAGATATTTGTTAATTGGTTAAATGCAAATGAGGCCAATGCGATTGGAGAGAAGATGCCAGTTACTGTGTTTTGGTCTTGTTCCCTTTTGCTGCCTTAAGAAAGTGAAATGTTCTACCTTCTGCTAGATATATTTCCATTCAGTTTTATATCAATGACTTTGTTTGTGAGATTCGTGATTTTTATTTTCTAACCATTTATCTGCAGGCCTATCTTTGGATAGTTGGCAGAGTCTGTCTATCGTTTCCTGTGTCCCCTCAACATATGTACTCAGAGGAGATAAGTCATCTGCGAGGGCACGATTTTCTAAGGTCATAGCATCTGTTCATTTTATGCCTAAATGTTTGTTGAAGGCATAGTTACGCATTACCCAGTCTATGGCTTTACTAAATAAAAGTACTGACATAATGCAGCCTTGCTTTACTACTGTGTCTATGCGAAACCATACAGATTTATCAGCAAAGGTCTGCACACAGCATTGTGCATAAGTGAATAGAGCTTTTATGACATTAAAACATTTGAATCAAAAGCCGTAGTTGTTAAGGATTTTCCAAAGTGATGGACGTTAAAGACTGTCAAACAATACAATACAATACAAAACAATACAACAGAGTCTCAACAGACCATCTCGCCATCGTATGGGTGGGCGGCCGTGTGGTCGTGTATAATCATACTTACTTACTTATTTAGTCGCTCCTCCTCTACCGTGAGGTGTAGAGGTTTGCCAAAGAGAACGCCACCCTGCTCTATCCGCCGTCTTTTTTCTGGCCTCTTTCCAATCCATCCCTCAATTACTTAGGGACTGTCGTATGTTGTCTTCCCAACGTACTTTGGGACGTCCTCGGGGTCTGCGTCCTTGACTTTTGATCTCCCATGACCGCTTTGGTATCCGATCTTCTTCCATTCTACAGACATGGCCAAACCACTGTAGTTGGACTGCTCCACTCGTGTCTGCAGCGGTTGAACTTCAAGACTGCCACGTATTGTCTGGTTACGGATCTTGTCCCTTTTCGTCACCTGAACAGCCTTTCTTATGTACCTCATTTCTGAAGTTTGTAATTGCCTTTCTTGGGCTGTAGTCATTGCCCATGACTCACATCCATATGTCAGGACAGGCACATAGGTCGAGCAGTATACATGCATCTTTGTTTTCCTGCTTATTTTTCTTCTGCTGAGGAAATATCTGTTTATTGCATGGAACAGTCTACCTGCTGCTACCCTTCGTGCAGTTAACTCCTCTTTGATTCCTCCCATGCTGTCTATTACCACTCCTAGATATTTAAAGTTGCTGACCTGCTCCAGTGCTCGTGTTCCCAGGGTTATCTGATGTTTCTTTTCATCTCTGGCGATCACCATGGTTTTTGTTTTGGAGTTGCTGATGTGCATCCTCTCCTCTTCAACTCTTCTTCCCAGACCTGCAAGTTGATCTGGAGATGTGCTTCGGTTTTCGTGATCAGGGCCACATCGTCTGCAAATGCTGGTTTCGATATGTAACTTGGTCTCATCTTCCAGTACCCATCTTCATACTTTTTTGTCCGTTCCTTGCAGGCTTTGATGACTTCATCCATGAGGAGTATGAAAAGGTACGGTGATAGAATGTCCCCCTGTCTTACTCCTCTAGTGGTCTTGAACTCTCCTGACTTTTGATTTGATGTCCGCACATAATTTCTGCATGTTTTATAGAAACTCTGAATGGCAGAGATCAGGGGTCCTGGGATGTTCTTCCTTGTCAGGCCCTTCCAGAGTTTGTCCCAAGGAACTTTATCAAATGCTTTCTCCAAATCCAAAAAGCAGAGATGCATCTCTTTATCATATTCAAGAGCCTTTTCTGTCTGAGTGTAAAGATAAGGTCTTGAGTACTTCTGTTTGCCCTAAACCCACATTGAGTTTAATCCATATTTGGCTCTGCTAGACCTCTTAATCGCCGTTCTAGAATCCTAGAGTAGACTTTCCCGGGGACACTGAGATGGGAAATACCTCTGTGATTTTCACATTGTCGATTATCGCCCTTTTTAAATATTGGTATTATTATTGCAACCTCCTAGTCTCTTGATATCTTCTTGTGGCGCCAAGCTGCCTTGAGAATCTTCATGAATAACATCTCTTCTGCCGCTCCCGTGTATGTAACCATTTCTGGTGTTATACCATCATGTCCTGCTGCTTTACCAATCTTAATTTTTTCCAATGCTGCCTTTAGTTCTTCCATTGTGATATTATCGTTTCCCTCCATGGGTCCCTCTTCTTGAATTGGGACTGTTACTTCCAGAGCTTGGTTTTCCTCCACTCAAAGGAGATCTGAGAAATATTCTTTTCATCTGTTCATTACCTTGTTTATCTTTAACAAATGTCAGGGGGCATTCCTTTTCCTTCCTCATGTTCTTTAAGGTCCTGTAGAACAGTTTCTGGTTTTCTCCAGCATTATTTTCCAGTTTCTCTCCAAATTCTTCCCAGGATTTCTGTTTGGCCTTGAGCACAGTCTTCTTTGCTTCTGTTCTAAAATTTACATATTCTTTATATTTCTTTGTTTGTTCTTCTGTATTCCTAGCTCCTAGGTATTGCTTCCATGCCTTTTTCTTTTCTCGTATTATTGTTTTCACTTCTTCTGTCCACCATGGTGTACTCTTTCTCTTCCACCCTTCTTTGGTTTGACCGCATGCCTCTGCTGCAGCCTCTTTGAGGATGTCTTTGAATTTTACCCAAAGCATTTACATATCTTCTTCAGATTCCTCTATTTTTATATTGCTGTTGTTATGAGCCCTTGGTATCTCCTCTTAACATCTGGTTCTCGTAGTTTGTAAGCCTTAATTTTATTTTCTCCTCGTGTATTATGTTTCATGCTTGCTGATGGGTGTTGCCTGGCTGGATAGTGTTTTTCAATTTCTCTCTTTATTTTAACTAGGTAGTGGTCGCTTCCTATCTCTGGTCCTCTGAACACTCTAGCATCCTTTACATACTTGAAATCAGTTTTCCTCACTATTGCATAGTCAATTATGGATCTTTCATTTCTTGCCGGCTCACATCTTGTGTAGGCATAGATACGCTTGTGTGGAAACCTTGTATTTGTAATAACAACGTTTTGTTCTCTGCAGAATCTCAGCAGTCGTTTTCCATTGTCATTTAAGACATCTTCTCCATACCTACCGATCACTCCATCCCATCTAGAATAGTCGTTTCCAACTCTTGCATTGAAGTCTCCAAGAAGTATTTCATTATAGCAATCGTCAATGGTCCTTTGAAGGAGCTCATAAAATTCATCTTTTATGTCAGTGCTCTCATCTTCATTTGGTGCATATACAGTGACGATATCCATTTGACTATCCTCCTCTTGTAGACTTAGAACCATCAGTCGTTCTGAAATGAACTTCCATCCTTTAATGTTTGCTTTGTTTTTACTATTCACCATACAACCAACCCCTGCCCTGGCTCGTTCACTCATGGGAACTCCGCTGTAGTATAGCATGTTGCCATCATGGTCCAGAACGCCCTGTCCCTTTTTCTTTGTTTCTGTAAGTGCCAGGACCGTCAATTTTGCTCTCTTCATCTCCTCCATTAGTTCATGTTCTTTTCCGCTTATACTTCGTACATTCCATGTTCCGTAAATCGTGGTCCTTATTTCTCGCCTGTTCGTCGCCGTTGAGGTCAGTCCGGTTTTCTCTATGTTTTGACTTGTAATCATTTTTAAGACAAACGGGTGATTAGCCTGTTGTGTCTTTGCATGGTGGAGGGGCTGCCTCCTTACAGCCTCCATGCCTGCCGACCCGTTTTTGTCCACGGCTGCTTATTTATTCGCAGCTAACCTCCAAAATTAGGAGGCCTTTCAGCAATCCGCAACCCTGCTAACGCGCCTGGTAGGAGGTAGGTGCCTCCTCCAGGGTGTATAATCATATGGTCACAAAAACGTCGTTCTGAGTGTCCATCTGTTATCTGGTATGCGCACACGTGGCCATCCCATTGGTATTTCCGAGACAGGGCAGCCTCCACGACGTCTCGAAATAAAGTGCGTTCTCTGATTTCAGCATTGATGATTCGATCTCTCATCGAGATCCCGAGGATGCGTCTTTTCATCGTTCGCTGGGTAATGCCAGTATAGACTGTCAAACGTCTTCATGGAATCAATGAAGTTTATGACAAGTGGAGATTGTAATTCCCCAGATTCTACTAATATTATTCCAAGGGTCAAGATTTGGCGTTTCGGTCTACAATCAGTCTGTTCCTCTCTGAGTTGTTCGTCCACTGTTACTTTTGACTCTTTCGAGCATCATACTACGTTGCACTTTTCTTGGTACTGATTAGGGTGCCAGGTCACGCCATTTGTTGCAATCCGATAGGTCACTCTTCTTTGGTATATTGACAATAGACCATCATTTTATTGTTTGCACCGTGGGGAGCGGGGGGGGGGGGGGGGGTGGAGTACATCGACAATTGATAGTAGTTGTGTCAGAGTTACATAACCTGCTGTTTTAACATTTCACTAGTTATTCTGTCGTTGCCAGCTGCATTGTGGTTCCTTAATTTTCTTATGGCTTTAACAAAATTTTAATTAGTGTAAACTCATCACACAGACGAAGTGGATTCTTCATCAAAGTCAGAGGTTACTGCTGGTTGTGGTCTATTTAACACCCACGTAACATGTTTCGTCCAACGTCGAATCTGCTTTTTCTGTGACAAGAAGGTTGTCTTGCATGTGCATGTTTCTGATGGCAATTTTTGTAGCAGTTTTTTTTGTTGCATAGCTGTCCTGTGATCTGATATAGACGTCTACTATTTCCTATTCTTGCTGCGTCTTTTGGTACAGAGGTTAAATCGTTAAATTCTGGCTTTTATCACTGCTGGTCTTAGATGTTACTGCTTTTTTAATATGATATACATCTTCTTACATGTTTCATATACAGTTTGTGTATTTGCCACCAGGAGATCTATTTTTTTGGTTTCACTTCCTAGATAATGTCCCATGTGAGCCATTTCTCCATTCTGTTTTTGGTATACTCTACGATCGTTGTTGCTGCATCTTGTACCATAGTTTTAAAGATTTGCTTTCCATTGTGTGAACAGTCTGGTCGTCAATTATATTTGCAAGAGCTGCAAAACGATTGTGAGTTTCTACATTAATGTTGATGTGTGTCATGTGACAGTAATTTTTGTACATGAATCTTCTTGTTGTCGATCCGTTGGTGGAACTTGGCCAATGTTATCTTTAGCTTGCCTGTACCAAGATTATGGTCACTGTTGATGTCTGCACTTCGATATGTTCTGAAATCGCGGACTCAAGAGCAAAATTGTGTATTTATGTACAAAAATCGATCTGATTTTTAGGTTTGTCATCTAGCGAGTCCCATGTTGTTGTTTGCACGTCTTATGTGGGATGATATAACAAGATTTGACATCTTGAATAGCTTTAATATGTTTTCAATATTTTAATTTTTACTTCCATACCATGGGTGCCAAGATACTCTTGTATCATATCGCTAGTGTTCCCTACTTTAGCAATCTTTCCACCACTGCTACAATATCATGTTTCGGGATTGAAGTCCCCCCCCCCCCCCAATCACTGCTACAATACCATGTTTCGGGATTGAAGTCCCCCCCCCCCCCCCCAATCACTGCTACAATACCATGTTTCGGGATTGAAGTCCCCCCTCACCACTGCTACAATATCATGTTTCGGGATTGAAGTCCCCCCTCATCACTGCTACAATACCATGTTTCGGGATTGAAGTTCCCCCTCACCACTGCTACAATATCATGTTTCGGGATTGAATTCCCCCATCACTACTACAATATCATGTTTCGGGATTGAAGTCCCCCTCACCACTGCTACAATATCATGTTTCGGGATTGAAGTTCCCCATCACTACTACAATATCATGTTTCGGGACTGAAGTTCCCCATCACTGCTACAATATTATTTTTTGGGATTCTGTTGATGACGCCCAGAAAAACTTTATAAAAATGATCTTTGAGGAAATCGTTATATTCGTTTGGCTGCGTATAGCACTGTGCGGTGGTGCATTTGACAAACCGTGTGTGGTATCGGGCGGTTATTTCATTAATCAGTTACCAAGTGATAAGCAGTTTTTCAGCTTTACCCTCGTTCCCTTTGAATGCTGGTCGTCAGTTGTAGATAATTTGCTTCTGTTTATTTAGAAGGTATTTCTTTACTGATCTATTTGCATACACTTATGCCAAAAATGTCTACTTATAATGTCTTTATAATTTTATATTTCGTTACCAATTTCTGACAATTTTCCTGTTTTATACATGGTCCTGATTTTCCAGTATCCGTTTTATATAGTGTTTCTGATCTCTATAAGGTTAGATATAGTGGTCTTCTATTTCATTGGTCAGTGTTGAGTTTTGATTTCCGATTAATTAACAATTCATTTTACGATAGCAGCTTGTTAGGCCTGTGCTCAATCGCCATGTCCAACCGGTTCATTTACGGGCTTATTGTTCGGCCACTGTCCAAATTGTTCATTTACGGGTTTAGTGTTAGGCCACTGTCCAACCGGTTTATTTACGGGTTTAGTGTTAGGACACTGTCTGACAGGTTCATTTACGGGTTTAGTGTTAGACCACTGTCCAAATGGTTATTTACGGGTTTAGTGTTAGGCCACTGTCTGACAGGTTCATTTATGGGTTTAGTGTTAGACCACTGTCCAAATGCGTCATTTACGGGTTTAGTGTAAGGCCACTGTCTCACAGGTTTATTTACGCATCTTGTGTTAAGCCACTGTTCGACCGGTCTAATTACGGGTCTTGTGTTAGGCCGCTGTATTAGGTTCGTCTTCATAGACGCCAATCAGTGAAGGGAGACTTAAAGAACAATTTATCTTGTTTCCAGGCAGCATGATCACTTATGGCAATTAAGAACATGCATTGCAGCGTTTCTGTGTGTCAGTCCGGTCAGAACTCTTTGCCTCTTGCGGAAATAATATTTTGTTCAATCTCGAATACAACAAAAGGATTCAACCGAGCTGTAAACTACCTGACTTAGGTAGGAATAACAATGCGGAGAGGACAGGACACGGTTACGTCACTTCAGAATAAGCTGATACCTAGTACAATAAGATCTATAATACTTTATCTCCGACGGCAGTGTGTACTATGAAACTACCCTTACCTGTTTTTCTAAAATCATTCTGTGACGGAAACCGTACCATGCTCTGTTACACACCTTACCATGGTGTGTCCAAAACCTTTCCATGATGTTTCAAAAACCGTTCCATGCTGTGTTCAAAACGTTTCTATGATGTTTCAAAAACCTTTCCATACTGTGTCCAAAACCGTTCCATGATGTTTCAAAAACCTGTCCATGCTGTGTCCAAAACCGTTCCATGATGTTTCAAAAACCTTTCCATGCTGTGTCCAAAACCGTTCCATGATGTTTCAAAAACCTTTCCATGCTGTGTCCAAAACCGTTCCATGATGTTTCAAAAACCTTTCCATGCTGTGTCCAAAACCGTTCCATGATGTTTCAAAAACCTTTCCATGCTGTGTCCAAAACCGTTCCATGATGTTTCAAAAACCTTTCCATGCTGTGTCCAAAACCGTTCCATGATGTTTCAAAAACCTTTCCATGCTGTGTCCAAAACCTTTCCATGTTGTTTCAAAAACCTTTCCATGCTGTGTCAAAAACCGTTCAATGTAGTGTCAAAAACGATTCCATGCTGTGCCCACAATCTTTCCATGCTGTGTCCAAAACATTTCCATGTTGTGTCGAAAACCGTACAATACTATGTCAAAAACCTTACAATTCTGTGCCAGAAACTTTACCATGCCGTGTCTGCAACATTTCCATGACTTTCCAAAACCTTTCCATGCTGTGTCCTAAACCTATCGATGCTGTGTCTAAAAACTTTTCTTGCTGTCTCAAAAACCTGTCCATGCTATGTCCTAAACTTTACCATGCTGTCTCCAAAACGTTTCCATGGCTGTCCAAAACCGTACATGCTGTGTCCAAAACCTTACCATTCTGTGCCGGAAACCTGACCATTCTGTGCCGGAAACCTTACTGTTCTGTGCCGGAAACCTTACCATTTTGTGCCGGAAACCTTACCATTATGTGCCGGAAACCTTACCATGCTGTGCCGGAAACCTTATTTTGAATTTTGTTTAGCAAGGACATAAAATACAAACACAATGGGTCCATAGTCGAGTTCTTTGCCCCTGGCCTGAGAAGGAAAGTGATGATGAGGAATGTTTCATTATTCGAGGAATCCTTTTAATAAAAATCATTAAAGCTCTTATTCATTTACTTGAAATGTTTGACTGTATGCTGTAATCAAGAAAAATATATTCTAAGGGATGCATCAACAGACGTTGGAAATATCGGTGGTCATAGCAATGACATTAGTTGTTGATGTACCAAGAGAAATTCCGTATCTATAGTATCAGTAGTTATATAATTTTGGGCAATTACCCTCTTTTTGTATTAGTAGTCTCTTGTATTGATGATAAAACCGTTTTCTGTGGAGAAAGGGGAGGGGGCGGAATGGAGGATAGTATATGGAGATATAGATTGGGGGGTGAGGGAGGGGGGAGATTAGCATGGGGGGGGGGGGGGTTAGCAACTTTATCATGCCTCATGTTGTAAATCAGATTGCTGCAGATATTCCCACTGCAAAAGTACAAACAGTGCTTTGATTCAGGATGCCTCCTTTGAGGAGATGTCTAACAGTGGTAGATCTGTGTTACAGTGCTGGGACTAAGTTACATATTGAGATACATGAGGCAGAATATAAAATGAATGCATGTCGTTAATGTGCATTGGTAAGTCTATTATCATGAGGTTAGCAACCTCATCGTGTAAAATAACGGATACTACCACTACAAAAATTAGTAAGCGCTTTTGTAATGATTTCTTGAAGAGAATACAACAGTAATAGTAGCTTCATAATCGTGATACATAAAACGGAACAAATTAAATCAGCAATTAAAACATTTATCGGCGTCCATCTGTATTTTACCAGTAATTATATGACTTTCCAGGTCCAATCTCTTCTATCAATAAGTATAATCTCCGCCAATGGTTACATTGCACTTTAGTCAGTGCCAAGACAAACAAAAGCCACGGACTTCTTGTTTGACGTCGGTGCACGTGACGAGACGCAGGTTCCATTGTTCGCACACGATTTACGCTCACTAGATAAGTAAACATATGATAAACACATGTGCATCATCTCTTTCTGTTTACATTGAATTACCTTCCCCGACTATTTTGGTGTTCCTTATATAGTTAAATATGCTTTAACAGGGAAATTCAAACTTAAAAACACGGGGAATACAATTTAGGAAACTAGCAACCAAATTTAACTCGCTCGCAACTAAATGTTGGGTAGTGGTTAAGTGACACGGCTCACAATCCGAAGGTGCTGGGTTCGCTCCCATCATATCACCGGCCGTTACTCCGGGGAAGCAAACCCTTAGAAAATGCAGGAGGGAGCATTTATATAAAATGGATGCCGAGGTCGGATGCACTATGCTGACAGGCGCAAAATAAAAACATACTGCAACGCACACCGCCTTGATAAGTAGAGAAATAATGCGAACGCAAAAAAAACCAAAACAAACAAATAACATATAGTATAATAGAAGAAAATATATTGAACCTGCCATAAAAGATATTTAACAGTTTATAAACGTCATTTAGCAAACAAGAAATTAAATTTAACGCACAAATGGAACACATCAGAAACAAAGTTATACGCACCAATGAAATGTCATAAGCTATAGAATAAACAGTTTTACACACCAGAAATACAGTTTTATACTGCATAAACATAGTTTTACACACTAGAAATATAGTTTTACACTGGAAACAGATGCATACACCAACCTTAAAGTTTTACACACCAGACATACAGTTTTACACACCAGACCCTGCCGAATACGGATGTATCTGAATGAAAGGTGCAAATATCGCAGTCAAGCTGTAAACTAGCGAAACAGCGCATTCCGTTCTCCGGACTACTTACTGCTACTTGCAAAGCACTGTTAAGAGCTTGGTAGCTGGAAATTGAGAACGAACACACCAGGCATACGGTTTAACACACAAGACATAAAGTTTTACACCAGACATACATTTTACACACCAGACACAAAGGTCTACACACAAGAGACAATGTTCTACACGCCAGACATAATATTTTACACACCAGACATGAGAAATACACGCCAGACATGATATTTTACACACCAGACATAAGTTTTACACACCAGACATAATGTTTTGTACACCAGACAAAGTTTTACACACCAGACATAATGTTTTACACATCATACATAAAGTTTTACACACCAGACACAATGCTCTCTACACCAGATATAACATTTTACACTCCAGACATGAGAAATACACACCAGACAAAGTTTTGCACACCAGATATCAAGTTTTACACACCATATATACACTTTTACAGATATAAAGTTTAACATACCAGACATAAACTTTTACACACCAGATATAAAGTTTTACACATCAGACAAAACGCTTTGCACACACGACATCACGTTTTACACACCCAGCATAAAGTTTTCCACACCAGACATAAAAGTTTTACACACAAAACAAAGAATGACACACTAGACAAAACGTTGAACACACCAGATATGAAGTTCTATAGACCAGAAACAAAGTTTTACTAGCTACAAACAACGTTTTATAGATCAGGAACAACGTTTTACTAACTAAAAACAACGTTTTATAGGCCAGAAGAAAATAGTTTACGTACCGGAAACAAAAGTTTATGTACACACAAAAAATAGCTCACCTCTAACAGATGTGAATTCACGAGGTTCATTTTAAGATATCTTCATCTGACGGAAAGCAGGTATAATACAGTTTTTAGACTTACTTCAGACAGTAGAAACAAGCTCCGACACTCCACTCATGCTTCAACATAAAATATTCGCAGAAATGTCGGTCCGGTAAGTTGTTCATAATTCAGATTAAAAAAATATGTTTCTGCTCTTAAATTATATAACGGTTTCTTGATCCTTACCGTCAACTTTAGTGTGGTTGTAGCCTCACGTCTCTCTATTATGTAACTGTTTTCATTTATATCTGTGCAGTTCTTAGTGTTTCTGTCTTTATTTGATACATCGTGTTCGTCTGCTTGCTCAGATCATCAGCCCACTTTCAGGTTTGCACTGTACAGTCTTAACATAAGTTATGAACTTCTAACGGGCGCAGGAACTCAGACCATTCAACGTAGAAGGTTTATTACTATCAAAATGATATCATATTTCAGCTCTCGCTTGGTGTTCCATTGTTATCTCCAATAATCTATAAGCCTCTGCCAGAATCTTGTCGACGAAATTCACTGCTAAATTATTTTTTAAATGTATAGAAACTGACATGCTGGTCTATGCCCTTGTATCTATAACAATTTAAGCGGGACTATAATGGTTTACGCCATTTCCTTACCCAGACATTTAAGGAACATGTATATTCATATCTATGAACTCGCCACTACTGTAGTGTCATTGTGATTGCAGATATATAGATTTGGAACATAGGTGATGTGTTTAGGAAATCATAAACATTTGAAATGCTGCTGGTGTACTTAGCAATTCCTTCAAAATGAAATGGTTTCCAGGAGATTGGAGTGGTGCGTTTGATATGCTCTATAATAAGATCACCAAGTCAAGAGTGTATTTCTATTCTTTGTCTTTGTCTGAACAGATCATTGCTATTCAGGAGTAAGCCACGAGGGAATATCCGCATCCAAGGCTTTCTCCAGTCGTCTCGACTATGTCTTGCAGCTGACCATGGTAGTTCAGGACGAGAGAGTGATGTTGACAAGAGATCATACTTCCTTACTTAAATCTATTTAAGCGCAAGCAACAGCCGCATGCCTACCAAACGAATCGTACAAGTTTCGTTCTATATGAAACATGTGTGGTCGTTCTATATGAAACATATGTGGTCGTTCTATATGAAACATATGTGGTCGTTCTATATGAAACATATGTGGTCGTTCTATATGAAACATATGTGTTCGCATCTGACAACTCATATTTAACTGTGTCGTGAACTTCTCGCTTGCGATGAGCAGCTAATATATATCTCTGAAAGCATTTTTTTTTTTTGCATTTTTGAAAACATATGTCCAGTTTTCCTCTTTCTCATTCTGGAACTGTTCCGTTGAGAATATTGTCGGGCAGCTACTTCGCATTTCAATATAACATACAATTTGGAGTATGCGTGTTTTTACAACTGTAGGTACGTGTTCTTATAATCTCATACTCTGATATGGTGTATCTTGTATATTGACATTTGTAATGTCCTAACTGTATTTTGTTCAAAATATGTATCTGAAGCATGTCATCTTCATTATCTATTTTTTTTCTTTGTTACTGGTTGCAGTTCTTTGTCATTTCATAAAACCAAATTTATGTTATCTGTGACACGTAGATTTGTGATAAGGCGTTCTCCTATCATTGTTCTTCCGCTTTGATCATCTATAACTTCTGTTACTCCTTTTCCCAGAAATGACCGGAGCAATGTGGGTGATAACAGGCAGCCCTGTTTTGCTCCTGTTATGATGTTAACTTGATTACACTACACATGTTGTCCCTGAAAATGAACTTTAAACGACGTTGGTTAATCAATACAAAATACACTCGACAAAGTTCATGGTTTGATCTACTTTTAACAAAATTACTAGATGACATCTTAGAAATTGTTTTCACAAAAATTGGAAAATTCATTCTTCGTGTAATATCCCTTGAGCTTTCAGCAGAGTTACAAAGTAAAAATAGCTTTTCAAAATGAAGCTGGAAACAATATTTTTTAAAGAAATAGATACGGACACAATATATATCTACATATTGTTGAAGCAGATTTAAATAAATTTGAAACATTTAGCAGAAACAGATCTAAAAATAGGAAAACTGATATTACAAATGAGAAACATACTTGGCTTTACGACAAACAGTGTCAATTTATCGCAAGCAGGCGACGATAACAATAACAGTTTCAATGCGTGAGAAACAGACTTCACTTAAATAAAAACAGTTAACCACAATGAGCTACATTGAATTGAAAATCAGGGCAAAATCTGCAAATCAAAACTTGAATAGTATGAAGCATATTTAAACACATTCAACAATACAAAAATCAAAATAAACATCACATAAACACATTCGGACAAAGTGGAAACAGTAGGTGCTGTGTGGCAAATGTATTGTTTAATTTATGGAGTTCAAGGTTAGTCATTGGTAATCCAGCACAACTTCGTCGTATCCTTTCCCACTCGGTTTCTTACAAAACATACTATTTATTGTCTTTTATAGAAAGGCTGATCTAGACTACTTTGTGTGTGGGTGTAGTCTGGTTTCTGTAGCAATGTGTTTTACATGAAAATGTTTCCAACCCAACGCAAAACCCTGTATTGCTTTTTTTGCAAAATAACGTTGGTGCTGAGGTCCAAAGCAATTCTCCCGAGTCAGGAGACTCGGGAATCTACACAGGAAAAGTCATGACTGACTCAACCTTGGTGCTATAAGCAGAAAGACCATCAGCAAAGTTATGGCACTGAAGAGCTCATTAGGAAATTTATCATAATTCATGGTTTTTACCAAGGGTGAAATGATGTTTGATACCGATGATGACTATGAAGGTAAGGACGATGTTAGTTCAGAAGCTGATTTATAAAATAGGAAACGTCGAGATTGCTGGTCGCTATTTAAGACATTGATAATTTATTTGAATTTTAGAAAAGAATGCAGTAAAAAGAGGTCTGATGGGGATTATAATACACGGACCGTTTATGTCGCGTTATCTTCTCACTTTGTTCGGAATTTAATAAATACTTTACTTGGTAGAAATGTCAGTCATAGCGTTTTGCTATTCTTTTGTAAAACTAGATTTGAACCTTGTGTGCATTTTATTAATAATAAAGATGCAGGGAATATCATGAACTTTCTAAGCAATCTCTTTGTTCTTTACATATGTTTTGTGAAGTAATGATATCGCTAACAGTAAGTTATTCGGGAAAATAAACTAAAAAAAACAGACGGAAAGCAGAACTGAAAAGATGGTCTAAGGTTTTTACGATTGCAGAAGGGAACAGTTATGTAAGCAACAATAAGAGTTCTGTGTAAAAGAACATGTGTCTAGATATAAACAAACAGGTAATTTACACGTAAACAAGTCCATGCAGATGTTTTCTGGGCCTTGGGAAAAGTCCTTAGGCAAATCCTACTCACTATCATACATAAAATTAACTCCCGTCCCCCATGACTTGTTTTATCATAATTTGATCATTGTTTATAAGACAAGTGCGATCTTGGTTTTAAGTCTCCGTAAAAGTATTTAACAGATCTCGGAGTGATTGTTTCGTTAGGATTTTAAATTTCATATTTAATATATCGATTAGCTCTTCTTTACAATTTTCATAGTAGAGTTCAGCACGATTTTCTTTCTTCTCACTAAGGACCCCTGGATTTACATTGAGGCGAGGAGGCGGCTAAAAATGACTGAAAATTATAAAGGTTTTTAATAACTGTAAACTTGCAATTTCGTATACATATTTCTTAAATTATAAATTAATGTCAGCCATTGAAATCTACATTTTGCGCCCCACATTATTTGAAATGAAAACAATAGGACGACTATCTGATACCGCAATGGCAACCACGTACTGTGCTCTCAATACTAACTTGGCTTGGAACAGATGGACCGCTAAGACAAGAGTGGTTAGCAGGAGCAGAAGCCTCAATCCTCCGGGGGTTGGTGTGGATCTACTATCCTTATCACGCTATGATGCAGTTTCAAAAGCATAAATTATTGACTCATTAGATACGGATAGTGAGGACATTTTGAAATCTATCAATGACCCCCTATTGGATTATCCCGCCACAATAGATGAATCAGCAATTCACAGATTGCAGAACTTTGTAATCAGACGAGGTTGATCTGAGAGGAAATAACAGGCGTGTGTACAGCCAGGGAGCGACATAAATTATCAGTTTCCACACACATCGCTATTTGCTGAGATAAAGTGAACTCTTACGGGTATGCCCGAATTACAGTGTAGTCGATTCATAAGACCTAGAACATGAACAGAAAGTATAGAGAGTTAAAGCACACTAACATAATGCTGGCGCAGACTTCATGGACAGTCAGATACATTATTCTGATTCAAAAAGATCAACTAATACAAATAGGTTTGACCTATCAGGCATGTATAAAGGCAAATGGTAAGTAAAGTTTAATCAGTGTTGGACTTCCAACATTGTCAATGCAAAAACTCTGATCATGTGACTGAAATCACGTGACCAGACTGATCTAATGGGCTTTACGATGAACCAGACTGTCCAATCTGTCTGGGACCGAAGTAGAATCAGGATGAGCAGTGGCGTATTAAGAGAGCAGGAGGGGGCAATGAAATGTTCGCGTCCTCCCCGTATGACAGTACATAGAGGAAACCCATTCTTTGCTTTATTTTTTTTTATCCGAAACACTTTCTTCTGTCGGGGTTTTTCCTTCTTTTCTGTGTCCAATGTTATCATTATTCTATTTTTCACTATCTCTCATCTAATCTTCATCCATTTCCTCAAGCGTATTGTTGTATTGTTTCGTTATTCTTTATATATTTAACTGCTTCATTTTATCTTTCAATTTCTCTGCGTGGAATAGTCTAGCAGGCTAGAAATAAATAAATGACTTCTTGTTAAGAAATGTTAGGGGACAATGGAAAAAAAGTTGAAATATATTACAATATAGTCTCTGACACTTCATCCCTGGCGACAGTTCCTGCTGTTTGAACTACAATTTCCCTATATCGTATGCTTTATTTGATCTTTTACTCTTGCTAAATCTCTGAGTGATTATTTGTCACCATGTACCTCACAAACTGTCTTTCCTTTCTTGCCTTTACACGCAATCACTGACTGAAGTACTGGTTACTGTCGTGGCTCTATTAGAAACTAACTTCAAAGATAGCCCCACCGTCCCTTCTCGTTCCTTCAAGCATAACTAGCTAACGGTAGAGGTCTGACATACAGCGTCTAAGTTGTGAGGTAATTGTAGGCCTGTAGTTGGCTGGAACCTGAGCTACGGTGCCCCCGCGGGGTACTGGGGCACTAGTGATTACTTCCTGGATAGTCACCGTAGGTATTAATGACACATAAGCGTATGGGTGAGTTGTTATTGGCTAGCACAAAGAAATATTTCACCTAGGAAATAGCATATCGTCTCTTCTTTTCAAGCATCTCACTCAGTCGAATAGGTTGTCCAGCATCTTGTGCTGATTTGGTTTACTTCAGATTATTAATGAAAGTCATGTTGTAAAGACCTATGTTAAGGTAAGTCATTTTAAAGAAAACATTTGCTTCTCGCGTCAAAACTTAGACTGCCACATTTCACCCACCTGTAAATTGGTATATAACTTACTGTTAAGGAAGAGAAGGAACCAAGGTAAAGGATTAGCCACATTTACATAGAAGATACATGAGACCTAGTGCAATATAATTTCGAACACTTCATTGGACAGTACAATGTGAGGCCATGTTTAAGTGACGTGAACAGACATCTTCTAGATATCTGGCGTTGAACAGCAGTGGCAGTTCGGCAAACTACTAATTTTTACATACATCTTTTTATGTGTTTTTTTTCTCAAACTTACACCTTCATGACGCTGTTATAACAAGTTCTCAAATCGTGGCGCAGTTATTAAGCAAGACAATTAACAATTGTTATTAACAAATCAAGACGCAGTTATTCATAGTTTACAAGTAATGACGCAGCAATTAAATATATTAAAGAATCAGCATTATAAACATGCATTGCATTGAGGAATTTATGAAAATCAAAATAAATTAAAACCACCATCAAAATCTTCAACTCGAACGTCAAATCCGTTCTATTACATGGCTCTGAAACATATAGGACATCAGAGGTACTTATGAAAAAAGGTACAGACTTTCGTAAATGGTTGTATGCGCAAAATACAAGGATGGAAAAGTAAGGACAAGATCACCAACGTGGAGCTCATGAAAGAAACTGGTCAAATACCAGTGGGGCATGAAATACGGAGGAGACGATGGCGATGAATAGGCCACCCATTATGAAAACCAGTTGATAACATTACTAGACACGCTCTGTTCTGGAATCCACAGGACAAGAGAAATTGAGGAAGGCCGAGACAATCATCGAAGAGGGAACTGGAAGCAAATATAAAGGCAGCAAACAGAACGTGGACAGAATTGGCTCATAAGCTTATGATAGGAAGACTTGGCGAGTATTTGTTGAGGACATATGCTCCATAGGGAGCGGACATGTCTTTGATTGATTGATTATAAACTTCCTACGTAAATGCAATGTTCTGATTCGTGAGGAGAGACGTATGGAAAAAAGGTCAAATATTTTCAAATATATCGTTCCATCCAAAGATCTGACTCTATTTAATGGGCCAGCTGACTGAACGTAGCGCTACTGTTACTGACCTTCATCAAACGCAACGTCCCATGAAATATCAAAAGCCATGGAGTATCACTGAGAAGCAAGAACTCAGTAAGTAAATTTAGTATCATTTCAGTTATCACCATTACTAAGACATACACACATTTCTAGGGAGACAAAAAGATAAATGATCAACAATATATTCATACCAACTCTCTATCTGTGTCAAGCATGAAAAATAATCAAAGCAAAAGAACGACAGGTCGCAACATATGAAATGAGATGCTTGTTTAAAGCCACCAGCGTCATTAGAAGAGTCATAGTGAGAAACGAAAAGAATACAGAAAGTGAGAACTACATCAGACAATGTATATAGACAGACAGAGAATAAAATGGCTTGTCATATGACAAGAATGACTTTATATATAATACACGCACGAGTTTATAAATATCCGACATCAGTGCTTTCAACAAGAAGAAAAACGAACGACAGATTAATCGATGGACTTAAATAAGGACTATACAAACCAGGGTTGAAATTAAGAAAAGACAAAAAGATGGTACACAAAAGAATATTGCAGCCCCACGTGTCGTCTAACGACATAATTGGCATGGGTGGATTCTTTGTTATGGGGAATTAGTAATAACAATAGTCAAGAAATATTACAAGTCAAGGAATATCATATCACGAGGAATGCAACAGTGGTTCTATTTTATACTCATCTTATATATTGTTTTACGCGTGAATTCATATAAAAAAAGGATTCCGAGTATCGGCAATAGGATAAATAAATAACTAAAAAATAAATGAAATGAAGACATAGATACAGCTGAAATTTAAACTACATAATCATCAGCATTGATATGTAACGAGTTTGCCCCAAGAACGGTGTCGTGAAACAGTAGGTATTCGAATCTTGCAAGTTACACAAGTTACCTGGTGTCAATGGAGGTAAGATCTGGGCCTAGTGCTAACGGAGACAAGTGATAAACTCGTAAGTCCCGTATACACGTTGTACCGGTAAAAGTACCCGTGCCAGTTGAAAATCGAAAAGACCAGGTTGTTAGCCGCTGTTAAGACAAACATTCTGAAAGGTAACAAAATTCCTACCTCAGTTGACCATAGCAACGAGAACAAATGCATCGATGTACCGAAGCGATGAGAATAAAAATATCACTGTACCGAAGCGATGAGAATAAAAATATCACTGTACCGAAGCGATGAGAATAAAAATATCACTGTACCGAAGCGATGAGAATAACAATATCACTGTACCGAAGCGATGAGAATAAATGCATCGGTGCACCGAAGCGATGAGAATAAAAACCTCACTGTACCAAAACCATGAGAATAAAAACTTTATACTGTACCGAAGCGACGTGAATATAAACCTCACTGTACCGACACGATGAGAATAAAAACTTCACTGTACCGAAGCGATGAGAATAAATGCATCGGTGTCCCGAAGCGATGAGAATAAAAATATCAATGTACAGCATATTAGAATAACTGCATCAGTGGACCGCAGCAATGAGAATAAATGCCTCAGTGATATTTGTTCCTTAGTATGTGACCGATACCACTATAAAACTTTATCTAGGAGGTTCCCGAAAACATAGGGCAGCAACAGATACTTACCACCGATTTATGTTTTCGGTAGTCTTTTTCAACACCCCCATAACACTTCAGTTGTTGTCTTATCCTACAGCGGTCTCTGTCAGGTGTGATTTGACTTCCCCTGTCGGTTCTTTGTTTTCTTTGACTTCATTCGTCCTCAAGTAATCCCATCTACTCTCTTCATAAACTTGACGGTCTGTCTACCACCTAACTTGAAAGCTCATCTGAGTTGGAGTGGCCCAGGCTCGTTTTATTTTATCGCGTCTGGATTAAACTGAAAGATTAAGTTAGCTTCATTACTCATTCAATATTAAGGGTGGAGGTGGGGAGAGGTTGCGTGGGGGAGAGGTTAGGGGCACAGCCTATTACCGATACATGCATTTTAACATTCAGGAATGAACCCTATTTTTTAAATTGGGCTGAAGTAGGATGCATTGAGATATAAGGTGCAAAAAACACACAGCACAACGTACTTTACCTTATGAAAGAAACCAAGGCGAATAAAAAGAGAAAGCTCCAACACGAAGATGGAAACACTATTTGAGATGTACGGGAGACAAAACATTATATATGATTCACTGATGGCGCAAACCTTGGTTCAATAAACACAGAACACACATGTGTCTCTCCAACCTAGAAGGGGTTTAAACTGGACAACAAAGTTGGGACAGACCGTCAAGTTTATGAGGAGAATACTTTTGAGAACCACCGCAAAAAAATAGGATAAAGAACATACAAGGGAAGAAAGTAATAGCAAACAAAATTAACATTTTAAAAAAAGAGACTGAAGAGACACATATACAACCTTGTTTCACAATTATGCACACATAGTCTACACGAACTCATCGCTGAGCATGTATGAATTGTTAAAGACGAGACACTGGTCCAATGATTCAACAATAAACTCAAAACCGAATGGAGCTAAAGAGGTAGCCACAAACAGCCGATTTTCATTAAGGGAACCGGTCAGAGTGTGTACACGTCAAAGTTAGGATCACGGGAAGAAGGAAAACCTCTGTAGTACGCACCCGTCTAGCGTATTAACACAAAATGTTCAGGTAATCAAGTATTCATATATTTCTCATTCTTTGCATCAAAATAAATCTTTGCAAATCGTATAACTCAAATAAAATGCAGCGTCAACCGTCAAGGTTTAAACTTTTGAGCGAGTTTAAACTAACTGATTTTTGACAGATTAGCATTGGCAAGGCAGACTAGCGTCTGGTCAGGCAAAATAAACTGATCAGACGTGTTAATCAGGGTCGGGCAAAACATACTTGGCAAAATCCTCACCTTGGCTTCCAGGAAACTGGCTGTTTTCATGAGGCCTGGCTAACAAGATGAAGCCAAGCATAGCACCACCGCCTGAATGACCCCGGTCTACTTTCATCAGCACGTCATGGTGTGAGGAAATCTACTGCAACCCGCCACTGAACGTCCTTTTCAGGGGGCACAAAAGATTAAACTCAGGCATTGTGGACATTCGAAACAACAACAACAGATGGACATTCAGTCAGAGGAAAGCATGCGACTGGTCACATATGGCTTTTCGATGTACTAGGCGAAGTTACTATCAGCTTTCTGTGGCTCACTGGAAGCTAAACTGGGGAGAAACAAATAAGGCCACTAAAAACTCAATGCTCTTCATAAAGAGCCATACCCACCAACTTTCTTATCTTCCCTGCTTTTATTTTGTGAAAATGGTGTTACAACAACGTGTTACATATTCACAATAATGTGCTGCGAACCATAGCCTGACATACACCTGTAATTGTCGTGAAGTACGACTAAAGTTAGTTGTACATGGGGACAGCAGCATCACCATGTAAAATATCTTGTTAAAGTAACAGATTACCACTGCAAGAGTACACACAATGTGGTGGCTTCCTATTAGAAATAATCTACAGTGGTGGCTTCCTATTAGAAATCATCTACAGTGATGGCTTCTACATATGCTTCACTCATGCGCCACATGCTGGACCTGTTTATCAGATCTGGAAGTCTTTCCTCCCAATGCCTCTTTTAGTCGTCCAGAGACGTGGAAATCACTTGGGGCTAGGTCTGGCAAGTACGGGGGATGTGGAAGACTCTGAAAATGGAGATCCTCGATGGTTGCAGCCACTGACGAGCAGCATGTGGTCGAAGATTGTCATTTTGCAAAAGGATACCTTTACTCATATGTTCACGTCGTTTGAATGTGATTGCGGGTCGAAGATGATTCCTGGAAAGATTTATATACGTGGCACTGGTGACAGTGTTCTCCCTGGGCATGTAATCCTATCAACTACCGCCTCGTTCATACCAAGAGAGCCAGCATAACTTTCCCTGCAACTGCTGCGTGAAACAATTCTTCGATTGTGTGGAGGAAGGATTGCCCCAATCAGTGCTTGTTCTCTTCGGTTCAAGCTCGTTGTAGTGAATCCAAGCTTCACCCCGTGAACAATTCTTGCTAGGAAACCATCACCTTCTGCTACAAAGTGCCGCAAACGTACCTAAAAGACCTCAACGCTGAAATAAGATGCAGTGGTACCAACCTTGCAGACACTTTGTGGTACTGTAGCCCATCAGGGATGATGTGGTGTGCTGAACCTTGACTGATGTCCAGATGTGGTTTGCTGAACTTTGACTGATGTCCAGATGTGGTGTGCTGAACCTTGACTGATGTCCAGATGTGATATGCTGAACCTTGACTGATGTCCAGATGTGGTGTGCTGAACCTTGACTGATGTCCAGATGTGATGTGCTGAACCTTGACTGATGTCCAGATGTGATGTGCTGAACCTTGACTGATGTCCAGAAGTGATGTGCTGAACCTTGACTGATGTCCAGATGTGGTGTGCTGAAGCTTGACTGATGTCCAGATGTGATGTGCTGAACCTTGACTGATGTCCAGATGTGGTGTGCTGAACCTTGACTGATATCCAGATGTGGTTTGCTGAACCTTGACTGATGTCCAGATGTGGTGTGCTGAACCTTGACTGATGTCCAGATGTGATGTGCTGAACCTTGACTGATGTCCAGATGTGGTGTGCTGAACCTTGACTGACGTCCAGATGTGATGTGCTGAACCTTGACTGATGTCCAGATGTGATGTGCTGAACCTTGACTGATGTCCAGATGTGATGTGCTGAACCTTGACTGATGTCCAGATGTGGTGTGCTGAACCTTGACTGATGTCCAGATGTGATGTGCTGAACCTTGACTGATGTCCAGATGTGGTGTGCTGAACCTTGACTGATGTTCAGATGTGGTTTGCTGAACCTTGACTGATGTCCAGATGTGGTGTGCTGAACCTTGACTGATGTCCAGATGTGATGTGCTGAACCTTGACTGATGTTAAGGTGTGCGGCAATTTCATTCATAGTCAATCTGCGATTTTCTTTTATAATGTGGTCAACGGCTGCAATCGACTTTGGAGTCAGTACTCTATGTGCTTGACCCGGTCGTGAACTGTCTGTCACATAACTCACGCCATTTTGGAACTCCCAACTCCACTCATGCACTTGCTGGTGTGAAAGGCATTCACAAAGTGCTAGACCTTTTTTTTTGCGATGTATTTCTATAGTTTTCACCCCTTCGGTGCTAAAACCGGATAACAGAACGCTGCAACTCTTTAGTGAATGTCAATAGTGGGGCGGCCATATTTTAATTTCAATTATGAGGTCAAGCTGTTCGTCTGGACCGTGATAGCACGTGCATGCCACGTTTGACATCCTTAGCAACCAAATTAACAAGCTGCTTCAACGCAAAGGCATGGTTTTTCTAATTTATATCTCACTTTTAAGGTTTTTATTTGAAGCCATCTCGTAGATGTCAGAAGACTTCCTATTTGTCCACTAGATGTCACGTGTAAACTAATCTCTAAGATGACGTTCTCGAGATAAATAATCTAGAATGTTATTATTTATATTGTAAATCATTCTTTATATTATAAATCTATACTCTCTTTCTTTACATGCTTGCAAACCACGTAATAATGTATCGAGTGCTGAAATGTATTAATATTTTTTCAAACCCCTCAGCGTTTTCGTCAGTTTTTCCAAACAGATAACGAAGCAAGCCTGATTTAATAGGAGCGCAGCACTAGCAGCTTGTCATCTCATCACTCATTCAGAAACTGGAAGCTCATAATTAGAGTCTTACATAATTCAACTTGGCAATCTATCCGCCAGTTATCCATCGTTAAGGTTCAATCAAACATGAACACATGTGATGCATGTTTACAACGTGCACGGTAAACAGCTACAGCTTTCTCTCATAAACACTATAATGTTGGCCCTGACTTTCAGTGACGTAAATTGATAAGTGGATTCGTGCAGCACAAAACGGAAACCATCTTTTCTTGTTCCCATTGCAAGATGTTTATGTTCATACATAGCGACAGTGGATTCTTAATCTCATTCCTAGGGGAGTTTGTGATGAGCCAACATTTGAAAGGTTACAGGGGTGAAAGCATGTACACAGGACACGAGGAATGGATGACATGGAAGATGGATATAATAGGGGGAAAGTTAGTTGTACATGGGGACAGCAGCATCACCATGTAAAATATCTTGTTAAAGTAACAGATTACCACTGCAAGAGTACACACAATGTGGTGGCTTCCTATTAGAAATCATCTACAGTGGTGGCTTCCTATTAGAAATCATCTACAGTGATGGCTTCTACATATGCTTCACTCATGCGCCACATGCTGGACCTCTTTATCAGATCTGGAAGTCTTTCCTCCCAATGCCTCTTTTAGTCGTCCAGAGACGTGGAAATCACTTGGGGCTAGGTCTGGCAAGTACGGGGGATGTGGAAGACTCTGAAAATGGAGATCCTCGATGGTTGCAGCCACTGACGAGCAGCATGTGGTCGAAGATTGTCATTTTGCAAAAGGACACCTTTACTCATATGTTCACGTCGTTTGAATGTGATTGCGGGTCGAAGATGATTCCTGGAAAGATTTATATACGTGGCACTGGTGACAGTGTTCTCCCTGGGCATGTAATCCTATCAACTACCGCCTCGTTCATACCAAGAGAGCCAGCATAACTTTCCCTGCAACTGCTGCGTGAAACAATTCTTCGATTGTGTGGAGGAAGGATTGCCCCAATCAGTGCTTGTTCTCTTCGGTTCAAGCTCGTTGTAGTGAATCCAAGCTTCACCCCGTGAACAATTCTTGCTAGGAAACCATCACCTTCTGCTACAAAGTGCCGCAAACGTACCTAAAAGACCTCAACGCTGAAATAAGCTGCAGTGGTACTAACCTTGCAGACACTTTGTGGTACTGTAGCCCATCAGGGATGATGTGGTGTGCTGAACCTTGACTGATGTCCAGATGTGGTTTGCTGAACCTTGACTGATGTCCAGATGTGGTGTGCTGAACCTTGACTGATGTCCAGATGTGATGTGCTGAACCTTGACTGATGTCCAGATGTGGTGTGCTGAACCTTGACTGATGTCCAGATGTGATGTGCTGAACCTTGACTGATGTCCAGATGTGATGTGCTGAACCTTGACTGATGTCCAGATGTGGTGTGCTGAACCTTGACTGATGTCCAGATGTGATGTGCTGAACCTTTACTGATGTCCAGATGTGGTGTGCTGAACCTTGACTGATATCCAGATGTGGTTTGCTGAACCTTGACTGATGTCCAGATGTGGTGTGCTGAACCTTGACTGATGTCCAGATGTGATGTGCTGAACCTTGACTGATGTCCAGATGTGATGTGCTGAACCTTGACTGATGTTAAGGTGTGCGGCAATTTCATTCATAGTCAATCTGCGATTTTCTTTTATAATGTGGTCAACGGCTGCAATCGACTTTGGAGTCAGTACTCTATGTGCTTGACCCGGTCGTGAACTGTCTGTCACAGAACTCACGCCATTTTGGAACTCCCAACTCCACTCATGCACTTGCTGGTGTGAAAGGCATTCACAAAGTGCTAGACCTTTTTTTTTGCGATGTATTTCTATAGTTTTCACCCCTTCGGTGCTAAAACCGGATAACAGAACGCTGCAACTCTTTAGTGAATGTCAATAGTGGGGCGGCCATATTTTAATTTCAATTATGAGGTCAAGCTGTTCGTCTGGACCGTGATAGCACGTGCATGCCACGTTTGACATCCTTAGCAACCAAATTAACAAGCTGCTTCAACGCAAAGGCATGGTTTTTCTAATTTATATCTCACTTTTAAGGTTTTTATTTGAAGCCATCTCGTAGATGTCAGAAGACTTCCTATTTGTCCACTAGATGTCACGTGTAAACTAATCTCTAAGATGACGTTCTCGAGATAAATAATCTAGAATGTTATTATTTATATTGTAAATCATTCTTTATATTATAAATCTATACTCTCTTTCTTTACATGCTTGCAAACCACGTAATAATGTATCGAGTGCTGAAATGTATTAATATTTTTTCAAACCCCTCAGCGTTTTCGTCAGTTTTTCCAAACAGATAACGAAGCAAGCCTGATTTAATAGGAGCGCAGCACTAGCAGCTTGTCATCTCATCACTCATTCAGAAACTGGAAGCTCATAATTAGAGTCTTACATAATTCAACTTGGCAATCTATCCGCCAGTTATCCATCGTTAAGGTTCAATCAAACATGAACACATGTGATGCATGTTTACAACGTGCACGGTAAACAGCTACAGCTTTCTCTCATAAGCACTATAATGTTGGCCCTGACTTTCAGTGACGTAAATTGATAAGTGGATTCGTGCAGCACAAAAACGGAAACCATCTTTTCTTGTTCCCATTGCAAGATGTTTATGTTCATACATAGCGACAGTGGATTCTTAATCTCCTTCCTAGGGGAGTTTGTGATGAGGCAACATTTGAAAGGTTACAGGGGTGAAAGCATGTACACAGGACACGAGGAATGGATGACATGGACGATGGATATAATAGGGGGAAAGTATATATGTACCACAGTATAAGAGGAATGTTGAAATAAAGAGCTTTGTTTTGTCGAATTCCGTGAAATGGAATATTCCTCTCTCACAAAGAGCGGAGAAGACAGGCAAAAAGCGGAGAAGACGGACAAAGAGCGGAGAAGACGGTCAAAGATCGGAGAACACGGACAAAGAGCGGAGAAGAAAGTAGAGGATGGGTACATACTTAGCGATTTGGACGAAGAAAGTAGAGGATTGGTACATACTTAACGATTTGGACGAAAAAAGTAGAGGATTGGTATATATTTAACGATTTGGACGAAGAAAGTAGAGAATGGGTACATACTTAACGATTTGGACAAAGAAAGTAGAGAATGGGTACATACTTAACGATTTGGACGAAGAAAGTAGAAGATAACAAACAGTTCTAATCTGACCTTTACAATCTAGAAAAAATGTAGTTTACGGATGAAGAGATATAAATCGTGCACAGACATGATCCATAGCGGCTGCTATAGTTACAAAACGCATTAATAAATCGAAAAGTGGCAGATCCTGAATGGAAAATAGATACATCACATGGAGAACATGAAAGTTAGAAAATAGTATTGAAATCCAAAGATCTTGACGCATTTACAGTTCTTTATTATTTCCCATTGCTTGGAGGTAGCTGCATCGTTTTTAGTGGAAAACAAAGAATTGGGTATATATCAGTAACATGCAACATTGAAACGT
This sequence comes from Ariolimax columbianus, assembly GCA_036924085.1. Lineage (NCBI taxonomy): Eukaryota > Metazoa > Mollusca > Gastropoda > Stylommatophora > Arionidae > Ariolimax > Ariolimax columbianus. The sequence goes on from JAVGWX010000001.1 coordinate 21,251,409, forward strand.
AGCTGCATTGTTTTTTTTTGCACAACCTGATAGGTAAAACGAAAGAATTCACGCATATGGAAGAAAGTCGAAGATCATTGACTAACTAAAACACAAGAGCTAAATGAGATATCCATGTAGCAGAATGAGTCGATATATATATATTCATTAAAATAAATCTTTATTTTTAAAAACTTCATCCTGTTTTGAAACTACATTTGCATATTTTTCTCTGTTGGTAACAGAGCGTAAATCAGTCACAAATACAAAACATAAGTTGTATTTATTTTGAAAATAAATTCACTGCTTTAATCATGAAGATGAATAAGTACAGCAGGTTATCGAATGTGTTTCTCTTCCTTAAGAGAGTGTGAGAGGGGCAGAGAGAAGAAAGAGACAAGAAAATAAATGCAGAGAGAGAGTGTGTGTGTGTGAAAGAAAACTGACTCTGTGGAGAGAAGGAGTGGGGAGGGGGGGAGGGGGGGGGGCGTGGAGGAGGTGGAGACGGGACGATGATCATTAGGAAATTAATGCTAACAAAAATCAATTCAAAATAACTTGAATAGTTTTGGAAATCAATCAGTCATACAGAATGATAATCAATCAATCAATCAATCAATATTCTTAGCTTACAGTGGCGACCATATGAAAACTTCAGTTGCTACCCTAGCTGTCGTCTCTCTCTTCTCTTTATCTCTCTCTCTCTCTTTCTCTATCTCTCTCTCTCTCTCTCTCTCTCTCTCTCTCTCTCTCTCTCTCTCTCTCTCTCTCGCTGTCGATATATGTTGGTATATCATAAATGAAATTAAAGACTTCCACAAAAATACAGCACAAACATATATTTCTTCCGACCGAAATAGTGACACGATGCCACAACAAAAATTGCCTTCCGTCAGGTCGCCTTCACCAAAGCAACCAAGTGCCTCTGCTAGTGGAGGTTTCCGTAGTCCTTGTGTTAAACGGCTGTCAGTACAGTACACAATAATTGTCAGATGTCTGAGACAGACCACCCAGCTTAACCGAAGGAAATATGTTTATTGGAGAACGAGCGATGAAGAAGCAGTTGTATTTGACAGCATATATAGTAGGATGACGTGACTGCATTCTTCTTGTTTCTGGAACCCAGAGGAGAAACATCATCAACGGTATGATGATAATGATGATGATATACTTTCTTTAGCTGTGACCTGGTAGCTCGTGACAACATAACGCCTCCCAGAAAGTGCACTTATTCTTCAGTTGGAGTTCGTATAAAGTCTGTTGTCTTGGAGTTCGTATAAAGTCTGTTGTCTTAGAGTTCGTATAAAGTCTGTTGTCTTGAAGTTCGTATAAAGTCTGTTGTCTTAGAGTTCGTATAAAGTCTGTTATCTTAGAGGGATCATGCTATCGAAGAGAAGGGTATGGACTCCTCTTTCAAGTATCACATAAGGATGGCAGTCCAGTGTGTCGGTATTCTTCTTCTTCTTCTTCTTCGTACGCAGTCAGACAGTAACCGTTATTTTTTCGAAAAAAGCAGCGGTCATCCTGAGGCTGTCGACACTGCCATAGAGCTTGTCTAGTGTTGCCACTGGTGATGGCCACATCTGCTCTCTCTGATCCTCGTAAGTCGGGCAGTTTTGCAGCAAATGCTCAGCGGTCATTTTCCCGGTACCACACGGGCATTCGTCGGTGCCACCTATCTTCAATTTGTTGAATAGGTGGTACCTGAGTCTATTGTGGCCAGTGCGAAGTCTGAAGACAACTACCTGCTCTTTTCTGTTCAACTGGTAATATGCATCGTTTTTGGTGTAGCCAGTATGTTCGGTTTCTCATTTGGTCATGTATCTAGCTCTAATAAGCCGTTTTGACTCTTTGTATGTCATCCTAATATCAGGTTGTGGTGTGTCGGTATCCAAGGATCGTCAGGTCCTGTCAGGGATATAACACACACCTGAGTGGACCATCTCCTAATTTCTCAGACAGTCGCCCAACTCATCTGTAGTGACGACACGCCGCTCATCTGTAGTGACGACACGCCGCTCATCTGTAGTGACGACACGCCGCTCATCTGTAGTGACGACACGCCGCTCATCTGTAGTGACGACACGCCGCTCATCTGTAGTGACGACACGCCGCTCATCTGTAGTGACGACACGCGGCTCATCCGCTGCCAAATGTGAGGTCGTCACAAAAGTACGGACATACAATGTCGATGTGCTTGTATCGCTCTATTTTCCAGAAATCAGACAATAATGCATTTAACATACGAAGAGGGGTGGATTGGTGCAGCTAAAGCATATGCAACTTGACGATGGGTTCTGCAGCAACACATTTAGTGCTTCACCTGCTCCTTGGCGCCTTAGTCTGGCCCTTCTCCAAGTACCTGTTTGGCGTGGTTGACCCTGAAAGGAGTGAAACTTTCGCCGGCATAGTTTCTGCGATCATTGGGGCGCGAAAGCTCTCCTACCTCACCTTAACGGTACAGAAACTGGTTAAATGGAAACATGGTATTGGAAGATTGAACGACGAAACAACACACTACGCGAGAGAGAGCGAGAGAGAGAGAGAGAGAGAGAGAGAGAGAAAGAGAGAGTGTATGAGAGGAGCGCGTGGTTGAGGGATTGTGAGTTTGGTTTAATATCCTAGCGTACTATATTCAAATCCCGTCGTACTCAGTTTAACAGACCGGGCCTCTCATGTGTCATGGCATTACCGCCTCTTCCAGTCGACCCAGCTGTAAACGGTACCTGAAGAAGTAAAGGGGAATGTTCGAGTCGCCGTGCAGTTACGGGGTTTGTGCTGTCGTCTGCACTTTCGACACAGAAAATGGCTGAGCACATATGTGTTTTGAAGTCGATTCTTTGAAAATTATTTCATTTTCTTTGCCCAAGAGAATCAGAGGTAGGTAACTAATACAGTGGTGACATAATACCAACTAGATGTGAAGTAAGGATGACCATCAGTGAAAGGCATTCATCGACAATGTAAATTGCAGAAGATAGTGATAACCAACCCTGGACGAAGAAAAACCGTAGAACATATTTCACCTCTCAAGTGTAGAGCTAAGGTCTCCTCCAAAGCATAGAACATTTTTCTCCTCTCAAGTGTAGAAAATATTTCTCCTCTCAAGTGTAGGACATAGCTCTCCTATCAAGTTTTGGGCATAGCTCTACACTCAAGTTTTGGGCATAGCTCTCCTCTCAAGTGTTGAGCATAGTTCTCAAGTGTTTGTCATAGTTCTCCTGACAAGAGATCAATATATTTGTCTCCACAAGTTTGTAAGACAATCACAAAGACTAGGAACACAGACCAATATTTCAGCTAGGAAAAAAAGACATCAATAATATAATTTTATAAAAAGATTATATTTAAAAAAACAGAATGGATGCATAGTTTACAATAACTTTTAAACAAGTAAATGAACCAACATGAACCAAACAGGAACTTCAGAGATAACAAAAATGTGATTTTGGCAATGATGAAACAAAACAACGATCATGTGACGTGACCTGATATCTGAACTTTACTGTTCAGGTAGCTATTTTGTTTTCAATTGATCGTGTCAATAGACAATATTTACAATTGATCGTGTCAATAGACAATATTTACAATTGATCGTGACAATAGACAATATTTACAATGATTCCGGAAATATAAGCAGCACGTTGGCAACAATTCTATTTTCTAAGCAGCTTTGGGCAGCTATTCAAAATGATGCTTCGACCACACGTGCTAGGATCGACAATCGTCATGCTCAAGGAAAATAGCACATTGGTTATAGCACTATTTGCACAGATGATCAGAACACAATAGCTGAATGAAGCTGGGGCGAGGTGACCCCGTTCATTTTCATAGCACACGAAAACATTTCAATGGAGATTTTTTAAAAAGACATTTTGAGAAATGCTTAAAACATACTCAAAATATATTTATTCCCTATCTTTATTTCGCGTATTTGTTGTTTCTACTGGTTGAATGTTCTGTGCATTTATTTTTCTAACAATAAATATATAAATCAATTTTATTTGACCTAAAAATGTATGTTCTTATCCCACTTTAGTGAAACTGATATATCATGTTTCCCTTTTCTACCTAGCATAGCTTTCTTTCACCGCCAGCACAAGTAAGTATGTACAGTGTACAGCAAGAGTATGATATGATGTGTTCTATTACCTGTATTATTTAAGGACTGTACAAGTTATATATGATGCAGATAACTAGCGCGAACATAACGAGGATATATGAACTGTTATAAAAACACACACAAGCCATTGTCTCAAAGAATAAGCAGAACAACATGACAGACATGAATATACAATGTAAATAAACAAAGTGATGTCAAAAACAGTGAAGGATGACAATTGATAAACGGAAATAGATTTTATGTTGGTTTCAACACAATTACTATAGTATTTGATTGTAAAAGAGTAATATTGTGTGTAGAAAACGCTGAAATGTAATAACAACAACACAAATCTGCAAAGTTAAGATTTTTAGATATATGATCAGATTTAAGAGAAACAATAAAATATTACAGTAATACAGGTTTACGCACCAATTCTAACAGCAAAGGAAGAACAAATCATTTTGTAAAAACAAGACCAATAATCTATCAGTTTTATACACCAACTTTATACAGCAGAAGTATACCATAAAGGTAAACAAAAAATTCGCAATGCTTTTGGCGGTGCAGAAATGGCATCAGATAATTTGCTACGCAGGTCAGATATATTCTGCTATCATCGGCAAGAAGTATAATATCCAGGGATCGGTCTAAAAATTTGAGCTACATTTAAAAATAGGCATTGAGCCTCATATAAGGAAAGAAAGAAATTAAAACAAGCCGGGATATGAAACAATACCGCCATACACAGAAACAGCATGAGAGAAATCAGAAGAAAGATTTGAAAGGAAATGAAGCAACATTTGTCAAACGACAAACAGTAGGATAGAAAAGTTCAAAGACAGAGGAAGGTAGAAAACGCGTTCAAAACAATCAGAGCACTAACTGGCGAGATCAAACCGTCACAATAAACAATGACGATGGTAATACACAGACAGAGAGCAAGAATATACGGGAGAAATAAAAGCAATATATTGCAGAGAAATGCACAAAGTCAGCAGAAGAAGCCCCGATATAGAGCAATATAAACATAAGAACCAGGGCAAAGAGCTGGAACTTATGATAGATGAGGTTCGAATAGCAATCCTAGATTGAAGAAGGGGATATCACCGGGATGTGAAGATATACAGACTGAATTTATACACGACTCTAGGAGAGGGATCGCATCCTTAATATGTGAGATATTAAAACGCGCAGAGAGTATAATGTTGCCTTACACATTTGTTAATAGATTGTGTTTTTGACTGTATGCGATACGAAATAGATGGAGAATCATGCAAGACATTGAGTTATTAACCGTTATAGAAAAAGCAAGTGCTGCAGGAGAGCCCTCGACAAATCTAAGAACAGAGCAACAGGCAATAATTCAAGCAGTCAAACTATTGGATGAAAAGGGGTTAAAGGATAACAGAATAGTGTTTTTGTGCGACTGCGTGGAAATTTTGCAGGCCACACAAAGAGAACCACGAAATAGTATGGAAAGGGAACTGATATATCAGTTAAACAAACTCTCAGACCACAGTAAAATCACCCTCCAGTGGATTCCAGCTCACTGCGGCATACCTGGGAATGAATGGGCGGACAGGCTAGCCAGAGAGGGAAGACAAAGAGAACAATTCACCCACCCAGTGTCACTGCCAGAAGTCAAGGCAAACATCCCAAAAAAATATAAATAACAGTGGATAGAGAGAACAAACAGTAAATACCCACAGGACCCAATCAATAGACTGAATAGGAAACAGTATACAAATGACTTATTCTTATTCTTATTCTTATTCTTCGTTGGATCAGCTGCTGGCGTGCGTCTAGCCCAGTGAGGTCCACGAAGCAGATTGTTTCAGGTCTTCGTCGATCCCTCCCCCCCCCCCCTAGCTTATTGAGCATGGTCCCTCCCCCGGGCAGACTACCTCTCTTTGGTCTGCACAAGTAAGACAGCCCTGCAACATGTTCTGCTATTTGCTTGGGTGCTCCACAATCGCACGTTGTGGTGTCTCTAAGACCCATCCTGTGGAGGTGGGCCTTGATTCCGCAATATCCCGTTCTGAATCTGCAGATCGTTGTTCGCCCATCCCTATCAAGTTTTTCCATACTGTCATTTTCTGGATTTGTATTCTTTGTGCTTCTCTCTCCATTCTGTTCTCATGGATCGTATTATGAGTGTCTTTGTTTTTTTAAAAATCTGTGTATGGCGGTTGTGTGCCTCCACTTCCGGCTTTTGTTTCCTCATCTGTCCAGATCAAAACAATACCAGAGTGTATGGTACCTGGCAAGTGAGGTAGAGGCAGGATGAGGAGAAGATGAACACAGGTCCTTAAAAAGGTTCTAATGATAACGGTAACAGAGACGGGAAAGCTGGAAAAGATCAAAAGTCTTACAGATGAGCTTCAATGAAAACGACGGGCATGCTATTTGATGGCGATGACTAAAACATTATGGAACGAGTATTTCGATGCAGCATTATCGTTTCATTCCATTTAACAACTACGCTCTTATCATGTCCCGTTGGTGCTGAGAAAATTGCTAAACAGAAACATATTGTGTAAAATGAGTCAGCTGTACGCTATCTAGCGTTATACGGAATTGATATCACTGCACTCTGGGAGACCAATTTGTGATCAATAAACAACAAAGAGACTGGATCATGATATTTCCTAGAGCTCATGGGTTGTACAAATGCACCCGCACCTCTATATCATTAATATTAATTATTACAGAAGCCAAAGCTTAGAACAACTGTTGGCTTTATTAGTGCTTAATAATATAATCTCAATATGGTCATATCTTGACACAAAGCCAAACGTGTGAAATGTGAGAAACCTAAGCAATATTGCACCAGCATAATCGGACGCATTGTCATTGGCTGAAATGTCTACATGTTTCAAAATAAGGTACAAAGAACAATATTACGCAATGTGCTCAACTAGTATTCCTATCCAGGGCAAGGAATGAATTGGCTAAATCATCTGGTTAGAATTCCGACAGAAATTTGACAAAATAAAAACGCGGCAAAATATATGATGTTCGTTTGTAAAGATGTGAGGGAAGAGTAATCAAGGACAGATGAATGAAACATCAATATTCTACCCCAGGTCCTCGTTCGAGCTTTGGAAGCAGGTTGTGCCATAGTAGTCTCGTCAGCGAAGTGGGGATGAAACACTGTAATCCTCGCAGTGATGAGCAGAAGAGAAGCTTCTCGTTGCACTTCAGCCAGTATGACACTGAGCCACCTTCTCAAGTACGTCTCGTATTGTAAGAAGAGCCACTGTAACCCAGCACCAACAATAACAAATGTTGTCAATAGTTAACTTAATTCAGCATGAATAGCTACGAACCACCCCAAAATAGGAACAGATTGATAGAAGGAATAGTTGATTTATGAAAGAAAAATCTGCTTGATGATCATGCATGACAATTATCATGTTCAACGGCGTACCTCGCTAGTTAGAGGCGATTAGCGTATAGTATTGTCCAGATATAAGCTAACAATGTTCAAAAACTCCTATATAAATACAAACAAACAGAATTGAGTTCGCACGCTAAACAAACAAGAGGCAGCAGAGACGGGACATAACCGAAGAGTTGAAGGATTCATTATAATTATTTGATGTTGTGCAACGCAAAGACAGCTTCAGGTGCGATCGATGTGGACTAGCAACATAATCAGCTAAAATAAGCTGTTCAAAAAACTGCTGCAAGAAAGCATCAAGTTCCGTGAAGTCGGATTGTTACCGTGGGATCAACTTCAATGATCACACCAAGCTCCTTTAGGGGAGAAAAAAGACTGGAGATAGAGAAAACACACAGCACATTTCTCTTACTCCAACTGTAGAGGAATTGTTATAATCGGCTATTAGCATTAACTCTGAATCTGTGCATCTAATCGCTTCTGATTTTGTATCATGAACTGACAGTGCTTGTGGATTCCGATTATACGTTAATATGCAACCCAATTAACTTACTATAAAGGCTGAAAGAGCAAGATTAGTATGAATGTTCAACGAATAGAAGTATTCAAGATCATTTAAATTCTCAGTAAAAATCAAGGAAGTTTAAATAATAAAATTGAAATCATATTATTTGTGTAGCAGGATCTTCAGATCAAATAGATTATTTGACTTGCGGTCTTTCAATGGTCATCATCAGGTTTGCTGGATTATCTCAGTGGTACGTTTGGCTAGGATCATCATCAGGTCTACAGGATTATCTCAGTGGTAAGTTTGTAAAGGGACTTTATCAATTCTATTGGATTATCTTAGTGTCATGTTTGTAAAGGGACCTTATCGAGTCTATTGAATTATCTCAGTGCCATGTTTCTCAATGATAATCATCATATTTGCTGAATTTTCTGAGCTACTGGTCTGTCAAGTGTCATCACCAGATCAAATGGATTCTCTGAATTACTAGTCTGCTAAGTGTCATTACCAGCCTGTACAAATTACCATCATGATCTCAATTAAGGCACGTCACTTTCAACAACAGACATTCATTTTGGATATATCAAGATGCATAAAGCCATTGTATAGCTGTCCGGTGGCCGTTAATTAGCCATTCCGGGGATTATACCCATATGTGTGTGTGTGTGTTTTGTGATGTAGTGCTTCTATTGGTCTACAATAAGATATGGATTGGACTGTCCCTAACGTGTGTGTCTGGTAGTATATAAAGTGAGATCCATCTTGTAGGACTCTGGAACTGCTCAATACAGCTCCCAAACTCTGGACGTTTATTTTGAACGTGGAAGAGGAGTAGAATATACGAACATATGCATAAAAACACATACCCAAGAGAAACCTACAGAAAGAGCTAACAAAACTTCAGGTTAATAAAAATAATTATACAAAATAAATACATAATTTTAAAAGCATATAAACAAAACAAAATACCGGAGTTGTTATTCTTCTTTCACACCAAGTCCACACTTCAACAGGTGAGAAACGACAAGAGTTCTCATCTTCCGCTCGTCCCAGATATGTTACGTGGCTATAAGATATGGAACTTTCGAAATGGTAGATGCAAAGAGCCTTTGAATTTATTATAAAGTTGAAGGAGGGAAGACAAGTATCAATTTCACTGCTGGACCACTTCCACAGCACCGTAATCCGGCGGCAACACTCACTTCTGTGTTTGTCTTCAACAACATGCGAAGGTACAGAACTGACAACGACATGTGTATGACAATGACACAACCTGCGTAGATACAGAACTGACAACAACATGCGAAGGCACAGCACTGACAACAACATGTGTAGGTACAGCACTGACAACAACATGTGTATGTACAGCACTGACAACAACACGCGAAGGTACAGCACTTACAACAACATGCGAAGGTACAGCACTGACAACAACACGCGAAGGTACAGCACTTACAACAACATGCGAAGGTACAGCACTGAAAACAACATGTGTAGGTACAGCACTGACAACGACATGTGTAGGTACCGCACTGACAACAACATGTGTAGGTACAGCACTGAAAACAACATGTGTAGGTACAGCACTGACAACAACATGCCAAGGTACAGCACTGACAACAACATGCCAAGGTACAGCACTGACAACAACATGTGTAGGTACAGCACTGACAACAACATGTGTAGGTACAGCGCTGACAACAACATACGAAGGTACCGCACTGACAACAACATGTGTAGGTACAGCACTGACAACAACATGTGTAGGTACAGCACTGACAACAACATGTGTAGGTACAGCACTGACAACAACATGTGTAGGTACAGCACTGACAACAACATACGAAGGTACAGCACTGACAACAACATACGAAGGTACAGCGCTGATCAAAAAGTACACATAGGCCGGATGCATAGTGCGCACAACAGACAACAGTTGGACACGAAAAATGACAACTACGAACGTCCACTAATGGAATGGAGCCATGACCTGTGAGAAGACCTTGACCCGACACGGTACTTCAGTGCGAAGGAAAGAACCGCTTCCGACAACACTTAGATGCACCTGATTGACTGCTAGGATTACAGATTACATATTAAAAAGTGAATAGATGATCCAACTGTTAAGACCACATCAACGTTTCATGGTATTTGTTCTGTGTAGTTGTAAGAAGAAGAATGAACATTTTTAAACACAGAAAAAAACAAAAATAGCCATCAAATACAAACAAAAGTGCGCATCACAAGCATAGCATAAAGGCACTCTGACAACATTGCATTGGAAAATGTGATCACAAATATAACGTAAAAATGAAAAACAAAAAAATGTCGAACACCGGGACACATGTATCAATAAATGTATTGATGAGATTAAAATTCTTCGTACCAACGATTAGACATAAAAACAGAAATTCAATACAGGTAAGAATAATATAGATAATTAGTACCAGTTATAAGCGTACACCAGTAAGCCCACAACAATACGGCCACAACTATAAGCCCACCACAATATGCCCCTACAATACTCCCACAACGGTAAGCCCACAACAGTAAGCCCACATGAAATTGTCACTACCAATGAGGAGCTCAGTAAGTGTGGTTGTAGACCAATTCTCAACAGCTCTGTTCATCCAATCAAAACTACGCTTGATAAGCTACCCGGCATCTGACTAGCAGAAACATTTAATTACCCGCCATGGATTCTCTTCCTACGTCAATGAAGATTTCACCCATCATTTCACGGCACAATTTTTGCATTTATCAGGCGAATGAGCATTCTTCTTTTTGAATTACCTTCCTTTATTTTGTAAAATTCGATGTCTCCAAGTCAGGGATTCCCAACCTGTACGATATTTTGACCTCCTTGACGGCGATGAAAATTCCACACGAACCAACACTCTTCAACATTACATGAAGCGAAAAAAGACACACAAGTTAAATTTGAAACTATAGATTAATGTGAGGGGACTCTTAGAGAACTCATCTCAGAAAACCAGATGTCACTCCACCAAGAACTCTTGCCTCTTCCCAAACCTCCCATTGGACTATTTCCACACCTGAATATGATTCGTCGCAAATTTCCTACATGATTTATTGTATTACTCAACACCGCCCCCCCCCCCAAGTTCTTTTTAACATTTTTGCATATATGTCATAGAATCTATTCACACACCATGAACCATGAAATGACTGTTCACACACTCTGATATGACTATTCTCACATCCCACACAGGACTATTCGCATGTACGAACATATTTTTTTTCAGAATCTTCCCCTCCCCCAACATGACTCATTCTTCTCAGATCCCATGGGACTCTTTAATGGACCTTCTCAGAACCTGGCAGGACACTTCGCGAACCTTCACTACTCTCTGTCTACAGCTCCCTCTCCTTCCACCTCCTCATTTTAACTCATATAATGAATTTTCTCTCACAGCCCAAAGGATTCTTCTCGGACCCCCCGCCCTCTCCATTTTCAGAACTTCTAGGAGCCTCACTCCTCTCATATTCCTCTCCACCTGTCAGGACTATTCGTGAGGCCTCGCTCTTTTCAAGGATTCCCCCTCCCCCATTCGTTCAGAACTATTTGACGATCTATATCCCTTTCTGACCTCGCTCAGGAATCTCCGTCTTCACATATCCCCACATGAGTCCATTGTGACCAGTTAAAGAAACACTGGTCTGTTCTAAAGCAGCCTTGCACAACCTTATTGCGTGTACGATTCTAATGAAGTATTCGTTTATTTAGAAGACTCATTCCACCATGTCAATAAATGGTACATTATTAAAAAGACTCATTTATTTTACAATCACCAATATTAATTACACTTAGCAGATCAATATTCTAAAATATGTAATCTAAGAAAATGTATGATAGATATATTAAAGCATGATAAATTATACACTACGCAGTTTAGTTAACGGAGTTATTTATTTTTTATTTGTAAAGTCCCCTCAGCAAACCTTTAAAAATAACTCAGCGAATCTTTCATCACTTTTAGGAAACAAAATAACGTTTGCACGCCAATTATCTACAATATTTTTCCTGTAGACGCGACAAAATATTTCAATTCTTAATATTGCAGGTTCACATTCGTACCATTCTGAAAGTGATTAAGCAATAACGATGCGAGCCGTCGTGTAGTTAAGCTTAGTGCTTAAACAAAGACATTGTTTTATGGCGTGGAACAACAGAAACACAAAAAAGAATGTATCATTTATGCATATGATTGTAGATAAATTATAAATGGGTATCTCGGGGACTATGCCCGAGTCGTATGTTGTGGAATGAACAATAGAAGTGATGTGTTAAGGATATGCGGGGCATTAACATCAGAGAGAATATTGTATGGACTTGTACTGTGGCATTCACATTAAATGAGATATAGCATTGCCTTTTACTGTGATGCGAACATTATAGAGGCGCTCTGTATATTGGGACATAGACATCAGACGAGATGAAGTAAACATGTCAAATGTACGAGGGTGCTTCAAATGAACACCATAAATATAATTTTTCTTCAAAATTATTTTTTAAAGTGGTAGACAACTATCATTTTTCGGCGAAGCCTGCATTGCTTTCGACACAAGTACCCCAGCGCTAGGAAAAATGCATGGAATTCACACCATCATAAAAAAAAATTCTTTTAAAATGAATAATAAAATTTTAAAAAAGGATTTTTGTTGCGTGTATAAACTTACTTAATTGAGCAGAAAGTCTTTCCCCCAATCATCTCTTCAGTGGTCCAAAAACGTTTTAATCACTCAAGACACTCAAAGTACAAGTCCTCGGTGATTTCAATTGTGCACGGGCAGTGTGAAACCGAACACTGATATATTGCAATAAGACACCTGTATTCAGAAGTCCACGTCATGAGGATTTGACTGCTGGTCGAAAATCCTTATACATGACCTTGGTGACAGTGTTTTCGCTAGTGATGTAAAATAACGCCGCGTTCATCCCAGTTGAGAGTCCGCATAACTTCCCCTGCAGAAATCTGTATACGAAATTTGTCAGGTTTTGGTGAGGAGAAGTAGTTCTTGCTCCACCTCTTGAGTTCCAGCTGGTACGTGAACCCTGGTTTCATTACCATTAACAATTCTAGTTAGAAAACCGGTCTCAGTGGTCTGTAGTGGCCTTTGTGTATGACAAGACTAACACCAGTGCTTCGAAGAAAGCATGTTGTAAGAGGCGACTAACTGTTTGACATGGGATAAAACCGGCTATGGTCAGGTAGTTTGTTTAGAGCAGTACCGATGCGCCTAACAAGCTGCGGGTCTACTTTGCTATACTGCTTGAGTCTATTAAGATAGACTCTCACATCGATTAACCACCCTCCGTAAGCGCTTGTCTAAACTTAGCGGACTATTAAGGTGCTCGAGCCTAGCCATTGCCTACTCTGTAGAAGGCCGTCAGACTCATTGGGAAAATACCCATGAAACGTCACATGTATAGTCCAATTAAATGACAGAACTTATCAGTACTCATATTGTGCCAAGGTTTATAATCAACCCATACATCATCGACACAAAGAAATAAAACAAATAACGGTACACAACATAACTGTGATCTTTTCACAGAATCCTGCTCTGAAACATACTATTTACCCATCTTCTTTTACTTATTTAGGGTATACAACAACCAGCGCTCCTAATGAAACGAGTCTTTTGAAATGATTACCACTTTCTTGACAGTGAGTATTTTTGGAAATAATGTTACCCATGTTTTACGAAATTTGTTCAACTTCAACCCAAAGTGCACGGGTTTTGAACAGTTATGTCAGCCTTCAGTGCGTTCCATTATATAGTTAAAAATTGTGTGAGCAAGTACATATGTGTAACAGATCAAGCAAAGGAGATTAGGCCCGGGTACATATTCTCGGGGGCGGTATTGACGATGGTGGATAAAGATATGATCAACACAATTCTTTCGTCAATTGCCTATATATGTATTTGAAATCTGTCAAGTGCGAGAATTATGGACCGTCACCAGCAGATGGGTGGAGCACTAGTCTCGGCTCTAATCTCGGCAAACGGTTGTCACCGACGAGGACTTGTGCAGGCTACAAGTCCTGCCCATTATGGAAGAACTTGACAGTCCGCCTACTCTGGATGAGCTTGATAAGTCTATCAACTACCTCTCAAATGGAAAAGCACCAGGAGGAGAAGGTATCCCACCCGAAGCCAACAAATGCGGGAAATTAGCCCTAGCTCAGCCGATGTTTGATCTTCTATGCCTCTGCTGGGTGGAAGGTGCAGTCCCCCAAGATATGCGTGCCGCCATCATTGTGACTATTTACAAAAACAAAGGTGACCGCGGGGACTCCAATGACTATAGAGGGATCTCGCTCCTGAGCGTTGTATGCAAAGTTTACGCTCGCATGCTACTAAACAGCTTGGGACTGCTCGAGGACAGGGTGTACCCAGAATCCCAGTGTGGCTTTGGAGTATGTAGATCAACAACGGATATGATTCTCTAGCTTCGCCTAGACCCCACCAAGGCCTTCGACTTCGTTAGTAGAAAGGGTCTATCCGAACTCCTCGAGAAGATCGGCTACCCCCCCCCCTCCCCCACCCACCCCCAACGTCATAGTAGGTAATTTCTTTTCACACTGATTGGAAAGGCTCAGTTCTATACGACAGATCAACTGTAAATTTTTTTCCAACCAAGAGTGGAGTGAAGTAGGGGTGTGTGATCGCACCGACCCTCTTTGGGATCTTCTTCTCTATGCTCCTAGTCTACGCTTATGGCACATCTGTGGACGGTGTGTATCTGCGCACCAAGTCAGATGGACGGCTGTTTAACTTGTCCCGACTGCGTGTGAGGACTAAGGTAAGGACGGTGCTCATTAGGGAGATATTATTTGCGGATGATGCAGTTCTAACGACCAATAGTGAGCAGGCCCTGCAGAAACTGGTAAACAGATTCGCCAAGGGTTGCATGCAATTTGGGCTCTCCATAAGCTTGAAAAAGACAACGGTCTGCGCACAGGGCATTACCACTACGCCCTCCATAAAGATTGATAGTGTCACTCTGGAGGTCGTCAGCAGTTTCACTTATCTGGGGTCAGCCATCAGAAACACTCTCTCGTTCGAGAAGGAGATAGCCAGTAGGCTTGGAAGTGCAAGTACATTCATGGCTCGCCTGACGAAGAGAGTCAGTGAGAACACTGCACTGTCTCACTACACGAAGGTCCGGGTCTATCAGACCAGCGTTCTTAGCACTCCCATGTATGGAAGCGAGACTTGGAGCACGTACAATAAACAGGAACGGCGGCTCAACACCTTTCACATGCGTTGTCTACAGCGTATATTGGGAATTGGGTGGCAAGAGAGAGTGTCACATAAAACAGTCTCGCAGAGAGCAAACACCCACAGCATGTACTTGATGTTGAACCAGCGACGTCTACGGTGGTTGGAACATGTTTATAACATGGAAGACGGGAGCTTGCAAAGGAATATCCTTTACGGACAGTTAGCCATTAGTGTTAGAAGACTCGGCCGTCCCACATTGCGAATCAAGGACGTAGGCAAAAGGGGCATGTAGTCATGTGACATTCCATCCGAAGGCTGGAAAGAAATTGCTCAGGATCGAGCTATCTGAAGACAGTCAGTTGCAGGGTGCATAATGACTGCTGACGCTCGTAGAGGCTTCTGGCTGCAGAGAGAAGAGAAAGACTGAAGAGATGAAGTAACAGCCAGGCAAGCCAGCCTTCTTAGTATGGTTGTACGATCTGTGGCAGGGACTGTCACTCTCGGATCGGCCTTTGCAGCCATAGCAGACAGTGTCGAAATACAGGAGACAGAGCTGAACAAAACTTGAAGGTCGCCACGCGCTTGGTCTATAGAGACATATACGCCTATGATGATGATGATCATGTCAGGCAAACAAAAGCTTAGCAAACAAATTTCATTCATAGCAGAGAACTATCAAAAAAGAATCATATTTGCAAATTGTGTTAAGTATATGAGCAAGTAGAGCTGATTAAATTCTCGTAATCTTGGGTAAAATGTATGTGGCTCTGGGCGCCATCTTAACACAGTCTTCGCTCTTGCGTGTGACTGGTCCCAGGCGTCGTGGCCGGCTAACCCGATCAGCCATCATTACCGGGGATGACCGCAGCCGCTAACCACAACACGATCTGATAGCCCCAGGGAGCTACGCCACTGATATTGACAGCTAAAGGGAACTCTGGGAAATTGTGATTTGAAGGGTGGCCCAGATGCCGACGTCAGCTCAAAAGCTATTAGAAGACTGCATCCGTTATTCCTGAGGTGTAGTATATGTATTAAACATCAGGAGGCACAGAAGAATATACTAACTGTAACTTATCAATCATGCCGTACAAGGCAACTAATGAAGGGTGTGCATGAGGCTGGTCACCTCAACATGTAAAACCATTCTATGAAACCGTCTCTGCAAATACTGGAGTGAGGCTTCGTGAAGAAGAACCAACGTTAGTGATGGACTGAAAAGGTGAGATAAGCTCTAACCGTGAAATATGAACATGTGAAATATGAGAATGTAATATATGATAACGTGAAATATGACAAACTGAAATATGCCAAAGTGAAAATTGACAAATTGAAAATAATTTTCACAGACAATGGCAGGGAGGTTTTCTGAGTTGTTTCTTGTAGCATTCTGAAATGGAGGAAACATTTTCATAAGGGGCCACTAACAGTCCAGGTTATCCCCTCTTCTCACCACCCCCCTCCACCGCACACACCCCCACCCCACACACCCCCACCGCCGCCATAAAGGGCTACTAACATTGCGTTCTAACCTCCATAAGGAGACAGATAATTAATCGTCAATATATCGCTGTTGTCACCGTCAGACATCGACCCTGGCCTAGACTCTGTAATCAGGGACAGACATGGGCACTGACTATATTTCTGTTTTCAGTGTCAAATCGGACCCTGACCAAGTCTCTGTTATCAGTGTCAGATATAACCCTGACTGAGTATCTTTTTTCCAATGTCAGACATTGACCCTGAGCTAGTCTCTATTATCAGTGTCAGATATGACCCTTACTGAGTATCTGTTATCAGTGTCAGACATTGACCCTGACTTAGACTCTGTTATCAGTGTCAGACATTGACCCTGACCTAGTCGCTGTTATGTGTCAGACATTGACCCTGATATAGTCTCTGTTATCAGTGTCAGACGTTGACCATGACCATAGATTCTGACCTAGTCTCTGTTATCAGTGAATATGAGTTTAACAGAAAGTATGTAGTTGGATAGGGCACACATTAAGGGAACCAGCACTACAATGTCACCAATGTGCTGGAATCCCCAGGGCAAGAGAGGTAGAAGCAGACCAAAACACATGAAGAAGTCAGTTCGAGAACACCATAAAAGAAACAGGAAAGACGTTAGATGAGCCGGAGGTGATTGCTCAGGACTTCACGTGCATTTGTTGAAGACTGTTCCACCATGAGCTGAAATGGTTGTGACGGCTTTATTAATAGTAGGCGAAGTTTGATCATTTTGTGCTCTTTAGCAAGGAATCGTGGGAACAATACACAAATACAAATCTCACAAATTCGCTAAAAACACCGTTCCCTGACACGTTATAGATACAAGTAGTTCCACCACAGGACAACGCTGTCGAGGATCAAGTGTTACAGATCTCATTGTAATAAGTATCATTTACTGAGGCAGATGTGACCAGTTCACTTCTCCGGTGCATTTTCTTCGATAACAGTAAATTAGGTAACCATTTACAGTCGGGTTGACTGGATGTGTCGAAAACGGGGATCGACCCGGGTGTTTTTACCGTGAAAAGAGAGTTCTCTACCAGTCTGCTAGTACGACGCTCCTGACAAGTGCTACTTATTATTCCCTAGCAACCAGTTGTAAGTCATGTCACGTGACGTAGTAAAGCTCTAGCAGTGCGTTAAGCTGTTCATTACAGTGATACCAACATAGGCAGTCGGGCTCAAGTACGTCAGCGATGTTTGCAACAGTAGAATGTTATAGAATAAACAAGGCTTTCTTCTTATTAGCGTTCAATATTATCAGACGGTTCAGTGATCAAATCATCCATTAACAGCACATTCTCGCAGTCTAATCCACAGTAAGGGTGCTTTCAGAAACCTTTAATCTGTTTTCCTGATACTATGAAATTTATTGCATATGTGTGTGTGTGTGTATATATATATATATGAATCACAAAACTTCTATATCGACCACCCATACTGGTATTTCATATGGAAACCATACCCTGCAAACGATATATATATATATATATATATATATATATATATATATATATATATATATATATATATATATATATATATATATATATATATATATATATATATCTTCTTCTTCTTCTTCATACGCAGTCAGACAGTAACCATTATTTTTTCGAAAAAAGCAGCCGTCCTCTTGAGGCTGTCGACACTGCCATAGAGCTTGTCTAGTGTTGCCACTGGTGATGGCCGCATCTGCTCTCTCTGATCCTCGTATGTCGGGCAGTTTTGCAGCAAATGCTCAGCGGTCATTTTCCCGGTACCACACGGGCATTTGTCGGTGCCACCTATCTTCAATTTGTTGAATAGGTGGTACCTCAGTCTATTGTGGCCAGTGCGAAGTCTGAAGACCACGACCTGCTCCTTTCTGTTCAGCTGGAAATAGGCATCGTTTTTTGGTGTAGCCAGTATGTTCGGTTTCCCATTTGGTCATGTATCTAGCTCTAATAAGCCGTTTTGACTCTTCGTATGTCATACTAGTTTCAGGTTGTGGTAGTTTTGCACCTTCTTTTGCCAGTCTGTCTGCTTCCTCGTTGCCTTGGATGTTGCAGTGAGATGGAACCGACTGCACCACTACTCTTTTTGGTGCGGCCTGCTGGCATAGTTGACAGAGTACTGCTCTTAATTCATTAAGTTCAGTATTTTTCTGGCTTTTCAGTGATGTGACTACGGCCAGTGCATCTGTAAGCAGGACTATGTGGCTTTCATTCCTTTTAACCGTCACCATTTCTTCCACTGCCGCCCTCAGTGCCTCTGCCTCCGCTCTGAAATTGCTTGTGTATTTTCCAGTAGCGAATGACAGTGTTATTTTTCTGCCATTTGGTAGGATCAGAATTGCTCCTGCCCCTCCGTTCTGTGTTGTATTTGTAACGGAACCGTCGGTGTATGCATAGGTCCAGTCCATGCTTGGGTAGTTTTCCGTAATGAAACTCAGGGTAGTATCTCTTCTTTCTTTTTCAGACTGGCAGTTTTTGTTTCTAATACCTGGTATAATTTCTACCACCTCTGGACATATATGCTGCCTCCTGGTCGGTTTTCGTACAGTAGGGATGGGCTTTGGTGTGGTTAGTGCGTTCATGGGGTCTTCGTGCATCTTTGCTTTGACTATTTCTGCAGTTTCTTCGCCTTAGCTTCCCATTTCCGAAATTGTTTAGTCTCTGGTGCATTGGGTGGTCAGTCAGTCTTCTGAGTTTCTCTGATTGCAGCTGAGCTCTGCAGTCTCTTCTGTCGGCCATGGATTGCAGTTTTGTAATCTTTTCAAGTTCTACAATTGGCGTTGACTTCATGCCTCCTGTTATAACTCTCAGGGCTTGGTTTTGGAGTTTGCTACCTTTATCGAAGTTCGCCTTTGCTGCAGTTGTCCATGCCGCAATGCCATACTCGAGAACTGGTCTCACTCTTCCAGTGTACAGTTTCTTTAGTATGCTTTCGTCTGCTCCCCAGCTTTTGCCAACAAGTTTCCTCATGATTGCCATTCTTTCTCTGGCTCTCATTCGGTTTCTCTCGATCTGACTTTTCCATGTCATGCGCCGATCAAATGTGACTCCCAGATAGTTTGGGTTGTCGTTTGGCTGAAGGTATTTGCCGTTTAGACTTAATTTGGTGTTTTGGGGTTTGATTGATAGCGAGAATATTGTACATGTGGTTTTGTCCTCATTTATGTTGACCAGCCATGAGTTCGCCCACTCTTCCAGTGATGTTAGGGCCTGCTGCATCCGATTTCTTGCTATGGTGAGATTCTTTTCAGAGGTCCACATAGCCAGATCGTCTGCACACATTGAGCTATGAACTCTTCTTGGTATATTCTCTGTAATGTCATTTATATACACCAGGAAGAGTGTGGGTGACAGTACTCCCCCTTGGGGTATTCCCTGCTCAAGTGTCAACTTTTTGCTCATCTGCCCTTGTACTTGGACTCTGGCCGTTCTGTTTTTGAGGTAGTGGTTGATCCACTTGTACATTTTCCCACAACTTTCACTTCTTCTTAGCTTGACTCTAAGTCCATCTTTCCAGACTTTGTCAAATGTCTTTTCCAGGTCCACCCAAACCGCTACTGTATGCGTTTGCTCCTGGTAGGCATCTTCTATTTCCTAGGCTATGAGGATGTCCTGGTCCTCAGTGGATCTGTGCTGTCTAAAGCCTGCTTGCTGTGGAATTAGTATGCGTTTTTCTTCCAGATGCCACATCAGTCTGGTGTTTATCATACGTTCCAACAGTGTGCCGACACAGCTCAGTAGGCTGATAGGCCTGTATCCATTTGGATCGGTTTCTCTTTTCCTTTCTTTGGTATATATATATATATATATATATATATATATATATATATATATATATATATATATATATATATATATATATTTCTACGTGACAACGGCTAGACGTCTACATCATTCGAAATCAACAACGGGGTGAAACAGGGATATGTACTTGCCCCAACCCTATTTAGCATTATGTTTTCAGCTATGCTGGCGGACGCCTTCAAGCATACCGAGTATGGCATACCAATAATTGTGCGCATGGATAATATTCTATTCAGTCCCCGCAGACTGCATGCAAAGACCAAGGTTGTGCGCGACACGATATATAAACTCTCGTTAGCGAATGACTGCATTTTGAACAGTAGCTCAGAGCGGAATATGCAGAAGGGCATGGCTCAGTTCTCTTCTGCTTGTGACATAACTTTGGCTTGACCGTTAGCACAAAGAGAACTAGGCTTGGCTCGTTCTCAATCTCTCGCTACCAAGCCATGAAAGGGCATTACGCAGCAAAATGTAGCACAGAGTTGTGCTACAACGGAATGCGTTGTGTCATAGTTTACATCGTGACTGCGATGTTTGCACCTTTCGGTCCAACACATCCTACTTCAGCAGGCATTGATTTAGTACTGCGTTAGCCTTCCTTCTTCCATCTCTTCTCCTTAGCCAGTCTGCTATGTGACAGTCTGCTATGTGACAGTCTGCTATGTGACAGTCTGCTATGTGACAGTCTGCTATGTGACAGCCTGCTATGTGACAGTCTGCTATGTGACAGTCTGCTATGTGACAGTCTGCTATGTGACAGTCTGCTATGTGACAGTCTGCTATGTGACAGCCTGCTATGTGACAGTCTGCTATGTGACAGTCTGCTATGTGACAGTCTGCTATGTGACAGTCTGCTATGTGACAGTCTGCTATGTGACAGTCTGCTATGTGACAGTCTGTTATGTGACAGTCTGCTATGTGACAGTCTGCTATGTGACAGCCTGCTATGTGACAGCCTGCTATGTGACAGTCTGCTATGTGACAGTCTGCTATGTGACAGTCTGCTATGTGACAGTCTGCTATGTGACAGCCTGCTATCTGGATTTGTCCACAAAGAGAATTGAGGTCAAATACTAACCAGCACAAGGCACACCTTGTAAACAGCCAGTGGTTACAGGAAGTGGACAGAAATTACAGGCGCTTGAAAAATGTGTCTACCTTGGGTACGCTGTCGGGGTCAGTGATTATTGCTGATGAGATGGCTTGCAGAATAGCAAAGGCCAGCACAGCTTTTGCTCGAACGCGCTGGACAGTATGGCAACGTCGATGAATCAGCATATCAACTAAGCTGAAGGATTTACATACCGCCATTCTCCCTACCCTGCTCTTCTCTGATGAGAGCTGGTCTGTACGCCGGGAGACTAAATTGTTTACCACATGACTTGTCTGATACACATACTGCATTTGTGCTGGCAGGACCTTATCACCGATAACGATGTGATATTTAGAATCAACATGCCAGGTATTCATCCCCTTTCGAAACAAAAAAAAACCACAATTGAGATGGGCTGGCCGTTTTGTTCGAATGTCAAGAGAAAGAATTTCAAAGAGACTACTGTATAGTCAACTGAGTGAAGGGTGACGATCATTGGGACGTCCAAAAAAAGCGTTTCAACAGCAGTCTGAAGGATACCGTCAAATGCTGTAGAATAGACTTTAACACCTGGGAAAGTCTAGTTTAAAATCGTTAAACCTGGAAAGATGTAGTCAAAAAGAGCTTTGCAATTAGCGATGGTCTCCGTTTTCAGGCAGTCCAGGATAGACGAGCAATCAGGAAGTATAGAACAGAGGAAAAACCGAAGGCAGTTGGGAATTATGTTTGCCAGTCGCATCATAGAACTATCCGCGATCGCATTGGCTTGATCAGTCACAAGCAGACTCACATATTCAAGTAAGCAGCGTGGCATGGGATGATATTGGTGGTTATCGACACTGATATATATATGATATATATATATTGGTTGAAAAGTAAGATATACATTAAAATGTTTGCAAACTAACATGTTTCGAAGAGAACTAAGATTGAAAGACGTTTTAAAGGAGGACACACAAGGTTTCAAAAAACATAGGATGCGGAAATAATGATAGTGAGTGGGGAATAGAGGGGGGGGGGAGGAATGATAGAAAGAGAGAAGAGTAGAATCGGATTGGAAATATAATGATAATTCATATGAGAAAAACGCAACGTTACTGACTCAATTTACAAGAGAACAAAAAAGGCGTCAGAAAAACAGTACTGACTCCATGGCCCAAATTAGCTACCAGTACAGAAAATATACTGTGCCCTAAATGAACCCTCCAAAAAGAAGTAAAGCACAATGACTTTGACGATAACGAATAAAAACTATAACAGTTATAACGATTTAAACGTAGAGAAGAGAAAAGATTTTAAAAAATAAGAAATGATAAAATCAGGACTAGGAAGAAGAAATAAGAATCAGCTGAAAGAAAATAAGTTCTTAAACCCACAACCACTCAGTACCTAACGTTGCGCAGACAATCTCGGTGTAAGCATCAACAACTCTTAAATAACCTAACCTAACTTGCTGTCAGTCTGCTCGGATTACGTCTTCCCTTGTACGACAGAAAGCAGCGATCGGATGTTGTACACTCCCAGTTTCTTTACGTTTATTTAGCCCGTGTGCATTCAATTGCGGGACCCTATTTATGAGTGAAATAATGTGACACTTTCCTAAACAGCTAAATACAGTCGCAGTTATTCCAAGGATTTTACTTGGGCTGTAATTTGACTAGTCACCACGTTCGTAAAGAAAACATGGCAGCAGTTTCAGAAACAAACACATACGGCAGTATCAGAATAAAAGCACATGGGGCATTTAAAGGATAAACGAATTAAACGGACAAAAACCACATGGACATTTACAAGAGAAGAGCATACAAAAGACATCATCTTTAACTAAGAAACACAGCGATAGCAAAAGACAGATTTTATGATGCTAAAAAAATTGACAATTTAATGACGTTAACAGTTTAACATTTTATGACGTTAAAAACAGACATAGACTTTGGCGTCAGAAATTGAAAGACAAGAGGACGTTGTTAAGCCTTGGAAAGGAAAGCCAAAATATGGATCAAGGCAGGCTTATCATGACAAGATAATCATGCTAGATGTCAAGGACTTACAAAGGATGTTCAACGTGGGATCTCCACAGCGAATGATAGGAACTGGTCTCACAAATGAAGTTTAAGACGAATAAATGATAATATAAATGAAGGTTTCATAATTGATAATATAAATGGTTTCATAAATCATGATATAGATAAGGTCTTATAAACGATTATATTGATGGTTTCATAAATTATTATTTGAAGGAAAGTCTCATTAATTATTAAATCGATAAATGCATCATAAATGATAATGTAGGGGGAAGTCTCATAAGTGATGATATAGGTGAAAGTTTTATAAATGATGACAGAAGTGAAAGTCTTTGATAAGACGACAGAGTTAAAAGTCTTAAATATTAACAACAGATCTTTCTTTTTCAGTTGAGAAACATTAGATTGACGTTTGTGGGATAACGTGAGAGCAACAGTAAAATATTTATTTATTTATGAGAAGAGATAAGAATGTTTCCTATTTATAGAAATCGGAGCAAAGTGTTCCTCGATATAAATATCCCTCTTCTTTTGGGGTAAAATATGCCTGGCTTGACAACAAACACAGTTCTATCTGATAATGATATGAAGATCTTTATAAATAGTCGGCATCAATGTCTGTACTATTTATCATCACCTAAAATCACTTTGCCGTGAAGACGGATGTACTCCTGACCACACACAGGATGATTTTTGCAGAAGCATGATACTTTTAAGAAGTTGACACTGTGTAGCTATATATTCTCGGTGAGTTTACCAATCTGATAAACAACACTCTGAAGTTGTATTTTTCTACATGCTCGGAAGGATACCGTGCACTTATTCAATGCTCCCTGTGATGCACACTGATTGCTAGTAAGTTAATGGATGGAGAAAACAGCACGTAGTTCGGGCTCTAGGGATACAAAGATCAGGCCACTTGCTGTTTTAATTACCAAAAATGCATCATTTTATGCAGCTATGAGAGGTTTCTAATTGGGTGGTCTAAGTTCATATGTTCTGTGTATATTAATGATGTTTTCTTCTGTTTCGTATATAAGTGTTCCGATTCATTTTGAAATGCTTGCTCTTGTGATAGTTTTGGGGGCAAACGGCAGGAGCCATGGGCAGCTGGATCAATAACCGTGATAGTTTTACTTTATGATGTATTCTCTTTCTTGACAATAAAGACAAAGCTCAGTTATATCTTAAATCTTGTATTCGAGCATATATAATTTGCCATGTTTCATTTCTGTTCTGGTTTTTGTCTTGTAATACCACGTTGAGCCAATGACTTTACTCTGGTCATCGCTTGATCTCATTAGAATTGTAGGGTCACAAGAACGTCACTTGCCAAGTGCATTCATTTTTAGGCATGCGTACTACATGACCAGTACATCTCTATTTTCTTACAACGCATTGTCTACAACATAATCGAAGTGCTCACGATTTCGGTGTTCTTTGAGTAACTCAGAACTTCTCTCCGCGTCTGGTTTCCGTAGGTTTCATACCTCGCAGCCATATACCATAGCTGCAATAATCATGATGTTCAAGGAGTTAGCCCGTGCCTACGCGTTTCTCAGCTGCTCAAGTATGGATTTGATGAGACTGAAGCTGAGCCACTGTTGTTTCTCTCCTTCGTGAAATCTCACGAGTGAATATGTGGATGTTCGTGTTTTTTCTTTGTCCAGGTAAATGCAGGAATTCACCTTTTAATAGGATCATATCCTATCTGCGTTTCTCCTCGTGGAAAAAACTATTCAGTATATATTTGGTTTTATTGTTATTAATTTGATACACCCACTGTCAGATTAACCCTGTAATCTCATTAACACATTGCACAGCTTCTCTGGCACTGGACTGATGATGATTATGTTATTAGCAATGGGGTTATTCAAACCATTAGAAATAGTTTGGCGAATATTTTATAGTGCATTCAGAAATATGTGTCAATCTTGAAAATAATATATTTCAGCAATTATGAGATATTAAATATATGAAAATGTATATTTTCGTTATTTTGCAAGATGACATTTTGTCAGTCATAACAAGTAAATAGAATGCCTTTTAGTTTATTTCATGGTATATAAATATGTGTATCTTCGTTGGGTAGTATTTTAAAAGCTCCACAGAAAAAACCATGGAAAGGTTGTATAAAAACTAAAAAATCGCACATTTATTTTACCGAAAAACATAATCGCGCTCTACTAATGCACTGACAGGCTCAAGATGCATCATACATGTAAGGTACCACATTGTTATAATAATTCGTTTCAATTGTTAAAGACGTAATAGAAGTTACTCAATGATATACGAACTGATATACGAACTTAAAAAAACATTTATTATTGCACTAATGTTATCCATTATTTCTCCACATAATTTATACGAACATTGATACACTTATCTCATCGCTTTATCAGTTATCAGAAGGGAACATAATTCAGGCCCTTTGGGATAAAAGCAAGGGCCTGATGGACACAGATGAGAGCATGAGGGAGGAGCTGTAGAACGACCGAGGCCAACAACTACAATGAGTATTATAAAGATATGAGACACGCTTAAAATGAGGAAGGGCACATAACAAAAATAGAAGAAAACATGTATGAATTTTACTGCCTTTAGAAAAAAGCACTGGTCTTACCTAGAATTTGAACTCATGTCCCATTGGTCAGAAGCAAGTTTCAAATCCGATTGACCACCTGTCCCTATGATAAAGATATGCCGAGAAATACACGAATAATGAAGTTTTAGTATTAGAAGAGATACCGAGATATCCACGGAAAAGTGTTCATATTAAAAGGGAGAGAGAGAGAGGGAGAGAGAGAGGGAGAGAGAGAGAGGGAGAGAGAGAGAGAGAGAGAGAGAGAGAGAAGGAGTGAAGGGTGAAACATTGGCAGAGGTACTAGAGAAAGTTTGGTCACTAGCCAATGATCAACGATAAGGGTAGGATCTAGTGGATTGAACAATGAATGAATACTTTGCTGCAGGGTGAAACCAACAAAGAAGAAGTCGATTGCTGAGAAAATGGCAAGTGGATAAGTGTTTCCGCCTTGTAAATGTTTTCCACACAGCTGGCTCTGTCTCAGACTCATAATGGCAGATTTCAGGAAATTTTAGTTGCTGTTGTGAATGTTAGTACTTTAGCGTTTTTCAAAGGTGAGTGAACTATAAGAACATTTTCTGACATTGTATCAACCACGGCCAACTACGATGCCACCATTTAGAGCAATAGTCTCCAATGCATGCGTAAAGAAAATTGGTATCTTGCTCATAATAATGAAAGCTCTACACGCGTCTGTTAATGCTCAAAATTCTTTGTGTACTAGACATTGTGCAGTGCTTGAACTCTGGCGGTCAGCGACCCAAAGCTGAATGCTAACGGCAAGGCCAGCTGTCCAGAGCTGCCAAGACGAACTTCCATCTCCACGTGGGGATCCTGGATAACAGGCTGCAAATAGGCAGACGGACTAACGAGAAGGGATCGAAAAGGGGAGGCTAACCTGGTACCCAAAAATGCCATGATAGACGGATATGTCGGACCGAAAGGCGCAAATATCAGTCAGTCTGTAAACTACGACACATCGCATTCCATTCTCCGAACTACATCTTGCTGCTTGCAAAACACTTTTTAGGGCTTGGTAGCGGGAGTGAGAACGAACGAAGTTCGTGTAAAACGTCACTGTCTGGCTTTTTTTTTATTTTGTGTTGTTCCTCTGTGTGCAGCGGCATTGCCAAACGTGTGTTTTTGCTTTTTAATGTACAAAGTGATTGTCAGGTTGTTGTTGTTCCTCAGCGTACACCGGTAATCTCAGGTTTCTGTTTTGTTCCTCAGTGTTCGCCGGTAATCTCAGGTTTCTGTTTTGTTTCTCAGCGTACACCGGTAATCTCAGGCTTCTGTTTTGTTCCTCAGTGTTCGCCGGTAATCTAAGGTTTCTGTTTTGTTCCTCAGTGTACACCGGTAATCTCAGGTTTCTGTTTTGTTCCTCAGTGTTCACCGGTAATCTCAGGTTTCTGTTTTGTTCCTCAGTGTTCACCGGTAATCTCAGGTTTCTGTTTTGTTCCTCAGCCACCATTGATGACGTTCGTGTTACTTCAGTTTCCCACATCCCTAACATCCTTTTAGTTCGGTAATTACACACAGGAAGTGAAGTTGGCGAAAAGACGCGAACAAAAGTGAGAGGTTAAACCAGCGAAAATTATTGAATGACATCCTGTTTTTCTTCCAATCAAGTGTAAAATGATCCACTTTTTGTTATTTCCGTGTCATATTTTATGTGCTGTGTAGAAATTTATTTAACGCCAACAAGGCTAATCCAAATTCAGCGGGTTTTTGACATGTGTGAATGACTGTATATGCC
Organism: Ariolimax columbianus; assembly: GCA_036924085.1. NCBI lineage: Eukaryota > Metazoa > Mollusca > Gastropoda > Stylommatophora > Arionidae > Ariolimax > Ariolimax columbianus. Next base: position 21,279,427 of record JAVGWX010000001.1, read on the forward strand.
AAACCATGAGTTAGAAAGTGTTTTCATTTAGAAGGGAAATGTTATGCCATATTAGGTTCGGTTTTTGTTATAAAGGATCAACGTAACTATACTACAGACAGTCTCAAAAGTGATCGATATCTTTACAAATTATAGTTTGTGCAGCACACTGCTTGTACACATTCCACATATGCATTCACATGTACCTTTCCATGCTGGACACACGTAACAATCTGTACAATGTCGACTGATCGATTACAGTGTCATAATCAAACTATCAATCATTGATCGATGTCAATATGTTCTCTTGTTCACATCTAATATCACCAAAATTGGAGTTTCCTCAGTCAGCCTATCAGACAGCCTATCAACAAATATATCAGCCATCATATCAGCTAACATATCAGCGAGCCTATTATATAACATGTCAGTGCCCATATCAGCCATATCAACCAGCATATCAATCAGTCTATTAGTCAATCAGCCAGCCTTTCAACCAGACGTTTGGCCAGTCTATCAGTTAACATATTAGCATGTTTATTAGCCAGTCTATCAGCCGGCCTATTAGCCAGCTTAACAAACAGCCGATTAGCCACCGCATCAGCTAACATATTAGTCAGCCTATTAGGCAGCCTATCAGCCAATTGAAGAAAGTGAGAAGATAATTGAGAATTATTGAGAGTAAAATAAATAGAATAATACAGATAACATATGATCTGTAACCCTAATATTTAATCGGGCAGATTATGAGCTCAATTTCTGGTACCCAAAAGCTGTTGACATTCTCTCTGGTCGTTTCCCCTGGAGCAAAGGTGCTACTCAGTCGATCTCTCATCTAATAGATGTACTACTTCTTCTGCGTTCATTCTCAATCTCTCGCTACCAAGCCCTGAACAGGGCTTTGCAAGTAGCAGGATGTAGTGCGAAGAACGGATTTGTCGCTAGTTTACAGTTTGACTGCGATATTTGCAAGGTTCGGTCCGACACATCCGTTTTCGACAGGAATAGATGGACGACTAGTTGTAAGATCATCGGTCACTTGCCAAGAAGATTTATTGTCAGGCATGCGCGCTACAGGATCGACTTATCTGTATTTTCTTAACAAGGCAATATCCGATGTCTTTGAGTGTGTTTTGGCGCCCGATCTCGTTCATTTAGAGAGACTGACAATATTCTTCATACCCACTGAGTAACTGGAAGCTCTTCTTCATCTGATTACTGTAGTTTAATATCTCACAGCCATATACAATGAACAGGAATAACCGTACTGTTAAAGGTGTGAGCAGGTAAGAGCAATGAAATCAGGGGAAAACGAAACAGTACAAAGTTTAAAGTAAAGAGGTAGTTGTATCAGTTTTGTTGTTGTGCTGGCATCTTGTTGGTGGTATGTCACATCAGCGTGAGACATAAGTTAAAGACTATGTTCCGTTCCGATAAACTGTAGCCAAGATAGGGTTAACTGGGCTCATTTCCTGCCATCAATTGCATGCTGGTTATGCCGAACTCATCTGAGGTTCAATGTGTGTAACCAAAGCTCGAAGCAAACGGATCACCACGTTCTGAGCCACCGTGCCTTTATGTTGGAAATTCAGACACAAAGTACCAGAGCGGATCGATTTGATCTGAGCTCTGTCGCAGACTGTAAATGGGTCTGCTCTGTTCTATTTCACTATACACTCACTCTAAACAAATTTAAGTAGCACTAAATATAAACACAATACAATAGATTATTTATTCAAATAACACTGCCATCTATAAACGTAACACTGCTAACTATAAACTCTCTAACAACTTAAATTCTTTCCCTCACACGCTTACCTAAAACACTCCTACCGCTAAAACCTAACCTTTTCGATACTGTTATTTTCCGGTTCTTTCTCCTCAACCAATCTGGTCTGCTGCGATCGAACTTTTGTTGCAGATTGCCGTTGATGGTGAAATACGTAGGTTCTAAACCCAAGTATGACGTCCGTGACCTTGTTCCTCTTTGTCGGCGGTAGATCAAAGTAGTCTTAACGTGGTCAAGATAGACTGCATCAAATATGATCCATGGGATCATTGGAAAACTGCCTCTGGCTGCGACTGACGACTTACATTCACGTGATCAAGGTGATGTCGACGTGATCAGTGGGACTGCGTCAATATGATGAATGGGATGACTGGAAGACTATCTCTATAAGCTACTGACAAATGTCGTAATCAATTATTGTAAAGTAAATACAATCATCAAATAACAGCATGACCTTCGAGGGAACGACGGACATTATGCTGGTAATTGGATGACATTGATCAACTTTCAAATTTTCCCTCTGTCCCTGGTGGGATCTATTATATGTAATGATACATAGGTAAGAAAATCCAATCCATTTAATTTGTATACCAGTTTTACAGATTATTAAAGCTGAAATTGAAAAATAAACATTTTAAGTAAATTATTAATACGCAAATATGTGTATCTTTCTGGCTGTTTCAAATTCGATGTAAATCGATCGAAACTTGACGTTACTTTTGAAATGCGCAGATATAGCCTTAGGAATAATATGTATTAACGGAGCCAATCTTTACGCGGGGCTTCACGACTGACGCTTAAATACGATTGTATTGATAAAAGAAGATACCCCCATGAACACAAAAAGGGAGTAGTTGACCAGTAATATATCCAAGATTAAGTGTAATGATTAAAAAAGAACTGCATAGCATGAAATAGACCAAAATTTGTCAGAAGATGCATTTGAATGAAGAAAAACATTGTTGTAGCAGATTTACATGTGATGATAAAAAGGGAAGTAACCGACAAAATTATCTAGGTTTTCGCTCTATGGTAGCGAGGTCATAACTCGAGGCAAGCTTTATGGCTGGCTATATTCATAACCCACGTTCTGTTGATTGTAAACATATCAAAAAGGAGTCGAAGGTTTGCAGAAAACATAATTTCTTAAATGTTAAGGAAATAAAGAAAATGGCGAGGCAAAACTATAAACCACATTTGTTAAGTGATATAGATATAAAGACTATGATGAAGTTTTAAGATAAAAAATAATGCAAAGAGCACTTTTTTGTATCTGCTAAAGATATAAAGAACGTAAGAGATGTAATGCCACGAACTCTTTCTTTAATTAGTAAAGACAGAATGAAAATGGCGAAGTAATGCCAAGATCGTCTGCTTAACGATTAAGATTTGAAAAGTATATGCATTTTACAAAGAGGCAAAGCTCTCTAATTCAAATGAACAAAATGCTTCATATAGACGCTCCCGCGTAATTGGAAAACATTGATCAGCAATATATTAGCGACACGAAAATAAACAGGGAATAAACAACAGCTGCGCTAATGGGACAGGAATGTTGCTCGATCTAGACAGAAAATTGCAGGTGGGCTCAACAGGCGTGGGCACTCACGCAGTTGCTATTATGTGCTCAGTACACAGTGTGAAATAGATATAGGACTGATCAAATTAATAATAATTAGTCAAATAAAAAACGATGAAAAGGACGAAGAGAAATGTAACAGAGACAGCAAATACATGCAATGGTTTTGTAAGTATGGACGTGTTGTAAGTATGACTTATGCTACATCCAGTCGGCAGTCAGAATGTAGAATTCATAAAAAAAACAAAAACAATACATAATATAAATTCCAAAGAAAATATAGACTAACATAACAAATAGTAGATTTAATTAACAGTGTATATTTCATGCAAAGATAGATCTCATACAAAACAGATTACATACAAAATGTATACTTTCTACAAAATATAGATCTTATTTAAAAAATAGACTTTCTACAAAATATAATCTCATATAAAATATAGATTTCAAACAAAATATAGATATCATACATACAAAATATAGACTTTCTACAAAATATAGATCTCTTACAAAATATAGATTTCATTCAAAAAATACTTCATACAAAATATAGTTCTCATACAGAATATAGACTTCATAGACACATATTTCATAGATAGTGCAGGTTTCAGATGAATGATAAGTTTCGTGCAAATCATAGTTAGCATATATAATATAGATTTCACACTGACTAAAGTTTTTGTCTATAATATGGATTTCATGCAAAATATACAGTTCCTATAACATTTATGGTTCCTATAACACATCGATTGCACAGGAACTACAATAACCAAATGAGAAAATAAATACGAAAATATAAGTGTTTATCAAGTGTGAATAAATTTGCTTTTGTTTGTGTGTGCCTAGAGATGCGTACAAATTAACTCTATAGCGCCCACACGGAGAAAACTAAAACATAAAGACATGTTTATTCTGCCAGCCATCGATCTAGCCTACAACAATAGATAGTTTTGCAAGATGTTGCCAATTGAAGTGAACATATTCGTTACATTGAAACTAGGCCAGGAAGGGAAACATTGGATTGGGGTTTTTTTTGTTTCCATTTTGCTAGATAAATATTTATTTATTTTGTACTTTATACTCGTAAAATTCGACCGACTTCCTAATTTATGGGAAAGCTTCCTCTGAACAGCATATGAAACTGGCTAGTCTAAATATCAATGACTAAGCATTGCCTACACAAATGTGTAATTTATTGCAACATAAAATGTAAAGTTTTGTAATATGTAATATTATGTTGAAATAATACGATTATTGAGTAATGCTGACTCATCGCACATCTTTTATCTGCCGTCTTCTACAGCAGTGCTTCCTAAACGTTTCAATGTGACGGTTCAGCAAAAATTTGTCCAGTGCAGTTTGGAACGGTGACCAATTTATTGATTATTGTTCCATTCCTATCCTATACAATTTAATGAGAGTTTATTTAAATGCATTATTTGTCCATATTATAACTCTTTTATCATATAATGATAGAACTAATAAGCGAATGCAAATTATTATCTTTTATTAAAATCTCACGGGATTGGCGAATTGAATCATTTATATAATGATAAAGTTTCATCAGTTTTGATAAGAAAAATATGGCGGATATCACATTTGAATGGAGAGACAATCATTTTTATGGAATATTCTTCTAAATCGAGACTCCATTGAGACTCGTGGACCGCATCAGTCCACGTACCACCACTTTGGGTTGTTCTACAGGCAGTGTTTCCAAAATTGTTAGTCCCCGTGCCAATGTTGCCTACGAGCCTTCATTTGCAAGGCCACAAAAATAGGGATGGGGTGGCGTGGGATTTTAGGTTTACTGGAAATAAAAATTAATACTTTTCTTTAAAAAATCGCAACAACAGCAAACTTTGCCTGATATAATTAAATGGCAACACAATCATAGAAATGGCTAAGTATGCATTTAAGCAAATTGTAAAACAATTTAAGATGCTCAAGAAAAAAAACAATCAATAAATTTGACATTGTCGGTAAGATAATTCCTAGATTGCCTATATATTGTATTTGACCAACTGATTCGTTTATATATAATATACATACACAGGCGGGGCGGGGGGGGGGGGGCGGCGGCTTCCATTAGAACCCTGAAAAGTTGGATAGAAGGGAGAACAACTATGCCATTCTATTGCAACTTGTTAATATGGTAGCTAAGGATGTCAAGAGTGCCCTGCACGTTCCATCACAGTGTAAACAAACAGCGTGAAGTCATTATTGCAGTTAAACGATGACCGCCCCACCATTGACATGCGTCAATGAGGAGCAGTGTTCTGTTATCCATTGCTAGGGCAGCGAAGGAGTGAAACCTATAGAAATTCATCGGCGAAATATGGTACAGAACCGTCGAGAATGTCGTTCACTCCAACAAGTCTATGAATAGAGTAGGAAGTTTCAAAACGGCGTATGTTCTGTGACAAACTATTCAAGACCGGGTCAGGCACGCCGAGTTGTGACCCCAGAGTCGATTACAGCAGTTGTAAAGGAAAATCGCAAATTGACTGAATGGTCTATGTTGCACATTTTGACATCAGAAGGGACACAAGGGAGCGAGTATCTGTTACGAGGAGGTCAACGGCATCCCATGGATGTACAGAGGTGTGTGTATATATATATATATATATATGTATGTGTGTGCATGTGCGTGTGCGTGTGTGTGTGTGTGTGTGCGTGCGTGCGTGTAAAATCATAAACAAAACAGACGGTACAGATAAGAATGTATAAACCATATTAAAAATGCAATGCGTATCCTTTGCCAAACTGCAAACTATATGAAACTCTAAAATGATTTTCTTTAACGCATACCAAACTAAGAATCATTAACTACAATGTCAGGACGTTTTTTCTATATGGAACGGACCTATTGTGGATGACAAACTCAATATTAAGAGATTACAGAACTTCGTCAACAAACCCTTGAGACAGACATGACCGTCGATCGTCCATCTTGGATTCAAACGAAGGCTTAAAGAAGACAACAGGATATATACATGTGTAGCAGGATATCTTAGGAAGATGGTAGCGGTGAATGAGCCGCGTATTTCAAAAGCTTCAAACCGGTATCACCACACAATCTCTGTCGTGGAACAACCAGGGAAAAAGAGGCAACATAATACCAAAGAACACGTGGAAAAGAGACCTAGGGCCCAATAAGAGACAAACGGAACGAAGTAGACGACGTAGGCGTGACAAGTCATGGAAGCGATCTCGGTCTCCTCTGCTTCTAGGAACAAGCCCCGTGCAGCCACACTATTACGCTAATAAACGTCTAAGCAAATGAAAGTGGTTGTGCATACAGGATGCTTAAAAAAACTACATACACCAAAACAGCAAGGCATATAAAATCCTTGGCGTAGGCCTTTTACTAAAATGCCAAATGCAGTGATCTATATTAGAACGAGCTAGGAAATATGAAGGTGCTACAATTGTAGTATTGAACCAGTAAATACGTGACTGCAATTGACGATAAAAACACCTCTCTCGTGAAACACTAATTACAAGCTTGCTGAAACCAAACCAAGGCGTGGATAGGTATGTGTATGCGTCATGAGCAGAATCGATAGCAATTAATAATATTGGAGATATAAATCGACTTTTTGGAAACGAAAGTCTGACATCGTGATATGGAAAGGTATTGCAAAAGATGTCAATACATTTTGACATCGTGATATGGATAGGTCTTGTATTAGTTGTCAAAACATTCTGACATCATGACATGGAAAAGTCTTGTATTAAATGTCAGAACATTATCATTTCATGACATGGAAAGATCTTATATTAAATGTCAAAACATTCTGACACCATTACATGGAAAGGACTTGTGTTAGATGTTAAAACATTCTGACACCGTTATATGGAAAGGTCTTGTATTAGATATCAAAACATTCTGACATCGTTATATGGAAATGTCTTGTGTTAGATGTCAAAATATTTTGACATCGTTATTTTGGAAAGGTATTGTATTAGATGTCAGAACATTCTGAAAACACTATTTACTATAGCACTACTGACTGACAGCGAAGAACAACAAGAGGTGAACTGGGTCGCTTTTACATAAAAACTGTACATCTCTGTAGACTCTTGTAATCTATATTCTATATATTGTCACCAATTCACATCTACAATACAGATTTAGTTTTATTAACCACTATAAGATTTTTTGCCTCAATTCTATTGCAAAAGTATTGTATCTATAGCTTCTTGTTGTTCAAACACAAATAGATCATTTGACCTTACGCAACAGCTGTGAGGTCGTTTAAGGGCAAGCACTCACAGTAAACAAAATGCACGTGCCGAAAACGTGGTCAGCCTGTACTATTTTTAGCAGTCTCATTCTGGCCTCCCTTTGGCGAGAGGAAAGATTGTCGGACTAACATTTTTGGAGCAACAACGCAGACACAGATGAGAGAGGACGGATCAAACCTTTCAAATATCGATATGTCAGCAACTTTCGGATGTTGACTAGAACACAAGTGGCAACATCAGACAAAGTTTGATTGAGCTTCAAATAGCAAGATCACGGTTTGACTTCCGACTTTTTTGAGACCACACGGCTTGGAACACTTTTAGGTTCTCGGTTGGATTATTAACGCTGTTTTCTGGATTTATGAATGTGAGAGAACATGTCTACCCTAGAATTTGTGATTTCTGTGGTTTTTGTGCTATATTAAGACTTTGTGCGATAGGGAATACGATTGCTCTTCTTCAGACAAAATATACAGACAGGTATCGATCGGAAACAGAATTAGAAGTGAACATTTACATAATATTATATATTAAACTGGGGTAGGTCGCACGGAGAAGATATGGAATAAAAGGTAAATAGGATGGAGTACAAGTACAAGATATTGAATGACTAGAGGGGTGGGGGAGGCGCACAGAGAAGATATTGAGTGGCTGGAGGGTTGGAGGAGGCGCACAGAGAAGATATTGAGTGGCTGGAGGGTTGGAGGAGGCGCACAGAGAAGATATTGAGTGGCTGGAGGGTTGGAGGAGGCGCACAGAGAAGATATTGAGTGGCTGGAGGGTTGGAGGAGGCGCACAGAGAAGATATTGAGTGGCTGGAGGGGTGGGGGAGGCGCACAGAGAAGATAATGAGTGGCTGGAGGGTTGGAGGAGGCGCACAGAGAAGATATTGAGTGGCTGGAGGGTTGGATGAGGCGCACAGAGAAGATATTGAGTGGCTGGAGGGTTGGAGGAGGCGCACAGAGAAGATATTGAATGGCTGGAGAGTTGGAGGACGCGCACAGAGAAGATAATGAGTGGCTGGAGGGGTGGGGGAGGCGCACAGAGAAGTTATTGAGTGGCTGGAGGGTTGGAGGAGGCGCACAGAGAAGATATTGAGTGGCTGGAGGGTTGGAGGAGGCGCACAGAGAAGATATTGAGTGGCTCTAGGGTTGGAGGAGGCGCACAGAGAAGATATTGAGTGGCTGGAGGGGTGGGGGAGGCGCACAGAGAAGATAATGAGTGGCTGGAGGGTTGGAGGAGGCGCACAGAGAAGATATTGAGTGGCTGGAGGGTTGGATGAGGCGCACAGAGAAGATATTGAGTGGCTGGAGGGTTGGAGGAGGCGCACAGAGAAGATAATGAGTGGCTGGAGGGTTGGAGGAGGCGCACAGAGAAGATATTGAGTGGCTGGAGGGGTGGAGGAGGCGCACAGAGAAGATATTGAGTGGCTGGAGGGTTGGAGGAGGCGCACAGAGAAGATATTGAGTGGCTGAAGGGTTGGAGGAGGCGCACAGAGAAGATATTGAGTGGCTGGAGGGTTGGAGGAGGCGCACAGAGAAGATATTGAGTGGCTGAAGGGTTGGAGGAGGCGCACAGAGAAGATATTGAGTGGCTGGAGGGTTGGAGGAGGCGCACAGAGAAGATATTGAGTGGCTGGAGAGGTGGAGGAGGCGCACAGAGAAGATATTGAGTGGCTGAAGGGTTGGAGGAGGCGCACAGAGAAGATATTGAGTGGCTGGAGGGTTGGAGGAGGCGCACAGAGAAGATATTGAGTGGCTGAAGGGTTGGAGGAGGCGCACAGAGAAGATATTGAGTGGCTGGAGGGTTGGAGGAGGCGCACAGAGAAGATATTGAGTGGCTGGAGAGGTGGAGGAGGCGCACAGAGAAGATATTGAGTGGCTACAGGGTTGGAGGAGGCGCACAGAGAAGATAATTAGTAGGCTGAGATATGAAGGAGGGCGCATATAGAAATTATTAGTGGGCTGAGAGAGGAAAGAGGGAGCACAGAGAAGTTAATTAGTGGGCTGAGAGATAAAGGAGGGCGCACAGAGAAGTTAATTAGTGGGCTGAGAGAGGAAAGAGGGAGCACAGAGAAGTTAATTAGTGGGCTGAGAGATGAAGGAGGGCGCACAGAGAGGTTAGTTAGTGAGCTGAGAGATGAAGGAGGGCGCACAGAGAGCTTAATTAGTGAGCTGAGAGATGAAGGAGGGCGCACAGAGAAGATATTGACTGGACTGGGAGATAAAGGAAGACGAACAAAGAAAATATGACATGGATGGAGAGATAGAGGAGGGCACAAATTGAAGATAATTAGTGGACTAAGAAATGAGGGGGCGCACAGAGAAGATATTGAGTGGGCTGATAGATTTGGGGGGGGGGGGAAGGGGTAAGAAAGTATTGAATTCACGGAGAGATGAGGTAGAATGAAGAGATAAGATAATATGTACCTCAAGAAATGGGACAGATTCAGGTGGTGGTCGGGGAGGGGGGAAGAGAAGGGGTGGGGTGGGAGATGAGAGATAAATAATATGTGCAGTTAGAGAAGCACACAGTGATAAGATAATTGATGTAAGTAAACAAAGATCGAGGTACAAGGATAAGATGCTGATCATTGCCAACACAGAAGCTAGACAGAAAGAGGTAGACAATTCGTGGTTTGACATTAATACAGTATGAGGACATTATGAATGTCTAGTAGCATAAGTCATGTAGAAAATAACGATAGTCATTTTAATCTTTGTTTTCATTTTCTTCAAACATACAGAAGGTATTATTTCTTAATTTTTCCTTTAAACCCGGAAAACTATTACACCAAAGAGATTTTTGGACAGTTTGAAACCTCCATTATTCGAAGAATTTCTACACTTATGAGATCAAATCCCACGGTTAGCTGTCTCTAACGGCATGCTCCAATTGTAGCAGTGAGAAGGGGTGGAGGGAGGTCGGCTTATTGCACTGCAGACATATCCTTCCGGAGACCACTGGGCCAAATGCCACATCTAAGAGTTTACGTCAGGGTCCTTACGTCATCAATATCAAGCTTGTCATCTATCTGAACTGTCCAACTGTCTGTCCTCCAGTCAGTCCACCGGTCCTCCCAACTGTCTGTCCTCCAGTCAGTCCACCGGTCCTCCCAACTGTCTGTCCTCCAATCAGTACACCGGTCTGTTCTCCAGTCCATCCACCTGTCTGTTCTCCCGTCCATCCACCGGTCTGTTCTCCCGTCCATCCACCTGTCCGTTCTCTCGTTTATCCACCGGTCCGTTCTCCCGTCCATCCACCGGTCCGTTCTCCCGTCCATCCACCGGTCCGTTCTCCCGTCCATCCACCGGTCCGTTCTCCAGTCCATCCACCGGTCCGTTCTCCCGTCCATCCACCGGTCCGTTCTCCGTCTATCCACCGGTACGTTCTCCCGTCCATCCACCGGTCCGTTCTCTCGTCCATCCACCGGTCCGTTCTCCCGTCCATCCACCGGTCCGTTCTGCCGTCCATCCACCGGTCCGTTCTCCAGCCAGTCCACCGCTCCGTTCTCCACGCCATCCACTGGTCCACCAACCACCGGTCCACCCGTTCATTCACCGGTTTGTTCTCCAGTCATCCATCATTTCAACCGATCATTCACCCACCCACCATTTACCTATCCACCATTCACCCACCCACCATTCACCCACCCATCATTCACCCACCCATCATTCACCCACCCACCGTTCACCCACCCACCATACACATATCCACCAACCATTCACCCACCCACCATTCACCCACATACCATTCACCCACCCACCATTCCACCCACCCACCATACACATATCCACCAACCATTCACCCACCCACCATACACCTACCCACCATTCACCCACCTACCATTCACCCACCCACCATACACCTACCCACCATTCACGCACCTACCATTCACCCACCTACCATACACCTACCCACCCATGCACTAGTCAATCGACGCATTCATCCACTTGTCCGTCCATATTTCTATCATTCCACACATACATCCATGCATTAATATGTTCATCCACCCGATCATAAGCTCGCTCATCCAACTTACCCATTCATCCCCCCCCCCCATTCCCCTCTTCTCATCTACGTCCATCCACCTCCTATCCAACCGCGTCCATCCCGTCATCCATTAGCCAATCCCATCACACGCCCATACCCCGCTTCCTATCCACCAGCCAATTTACAGCCCCATTTATCGGCCCATCCGCCCTCATATCCACCTTCCATCCACCATCTCACCCCTCCTTCCACCGGCCATATACCCTCTTATTCCTCTCTTTTACCACCCGCCATCCGCCTCACAACCCTCCTCTCTCCCCCTCCTATCTACAAGTCCACCTCTCATCAAATTATCAACAGTCAGTACATTAATGTATATGTATATATGGTTGTCTGCCTGTCAATCTATGTATTCGTGCCCTGTATTTCTCAGTCTCAAGTATGATTCTTTCATTAAACGTCTGTTTAAATTCTGAACAGAAAAGAATGTATGTTGAATATTTCTCTCATCACTGACATTCAAACAAGGTTAAAATGCATTTTTACACAGTGCAGTACCATACATGTTTATATATTTTGGAACAGAAAAGTCAAACAAGGATTGGAGAACATACAATAACAGATACAAAATCAACAATTAGTTTAAGGAATATTGGTATCTCAGTTCAGTCGGGGTGTCATATCCACAGTAAAGGTAGACTAGTCAGTTCAGGTGTAATCTCCACAGCAAAGGTGGACTAGTCAGTTCAGGTATTATCTCCACAGCAGCTAGGTGGCCTAGTCAGTTCAGGTGGTATCTCCACAGCAGCTAGGTGGCCTAGTCAGTTCAGGTGGTATCTCCACAGCAGCTAGGTGGCCTAGTCAGTTCAGGTGGTATCTCCACAGCAGCTAGGTGGCCTAGTCAGTTCAGGCGGTATCTCCACAGCAGCGAAGGTGGGGCTAGTCAGTTCAGGTGTAATCTCCACAGCAAAGGTGGCCTAGTCAGTTCAGGTGTAATCTCCACAGCAGCAAAGGTAGACTAAGCAGTTCATGTGTTATCTCCACAGCAGCAAAGGTAGACTAAGCAGTTCATGTGTTATCTCCACAGCAGCTAAGGTGGGGCTAGTCAGTTCAGGTGTAATCTCCACAGCAAAGGTGGCCTAGTCAGTTCATGTGTTATCTCCACATCAGCTAAGGTGGGCTAATCAGTTCAGGTGACATCTCCACAGCAGTTGAGGCGGGCTAGTTAGTTCAGGTGACATCTCCACAGCGAATGTCGTCTCATCAGTTCAGATGACATCTTTACAGCGAAGGTCGTCTGATCAGTTCAGGTGACATCTCTACAGCGAAGATTTGCTGCATTTTATCTCCAACACAGTCTGTCTCTTGCGTTCATGTTACAATCTGCCACACTTGTTCATGTTCATCTTTTGACGTTATCCTCCCACATAGCTTTGGTTACATCTGGCACTTTAGACCTTTCTTTTCAATGTTTTTTTTTCAGCACGGTCTTTTTATGTCACCAGAGTATCTAATCTGCCGTTCTCTGATTGAAATTTATCCAAGACTTCCTTATTTTTTTTATTTCTTTCCCGGAAATGTGCCCCATTATATACGTATCGTCATATATTCAATTTTCAAATGCATCAATTCTCTTCGCCAATCACTTGGTCATTGTTCATGGTTTTCTTCGCCATACAGTATAGACTAGTATACATAGCACCCGATGAATCACAGTTTTGATCTGTGAGTAACTTGATTGGATGTCAATATATGACATGTTGGTGAATGTCAATATATGAGCCATGTTGGTGAATGTCAATATATGAGCCGTGTTGGTGGATGTCAATATATGAACCATATTGGTGGATATCAAAATATGAGCCATGTTGGTGAATGTAAATATATGAGCCATGTTGGTCAATGTAAAAAAATGAGCCATGTTGGTGAATGTCAATATATGAGCCATGTTAGTGGATGTCAATTAATGAGCCATGTTGGTGAATGTTAATATATGAGCCATGTTTGTGAATGTCCATATACAACTTCAGTTGGTGGATGTCAATATATGACTCATGTTGGTGGATGTCTATATTCAACAACTTCAGTTGGTGGACGTGGATAAATGACTCATGTTGGTGGATGTCAATATATGACTCATATTGGTGGATGTCAATATATGACTCATGTTGATGGATGTCAATATATGACTCATGTTGGTGGATGTCAATATATGACTCATGTTGGTGGATGTCAATATATGACTCATGTTGGTGGATGTCAATATATGACTCATGTTGGTGAATGTCAATATATGAGCCATGATGGTGGATGCCAATATACAACTTCTGTTGGTGAATATCAATATATGAGCCATGTTGGTGGATGTCAATATATGAATCATGTTGGTGGATGTCAATATATGACTCATGTTGGTGAATGGTTCCTGTTGGCGAAAGCACATGAGTCTATCTCTATTGTCCTTATGATCTCCACTTTCCATCTCCCGTTGTTATGTTCCCAAGACAGGAAAAACTCTTGACATGTTCCCAAATCTCTAGATCAGATTTCCAATCCACTTTTGCAATTGTTATAGTTTTTTTTTTCTCTGCTTTAATATCCAGTCCACATACCTGGCTTTTGTTCTTTATTTGAATCACGAATTATATCAGTTCTTATATTACTGTATTATTAAGTATTGAACTGTAAATTCAATACATGAATACAATACCATATTCAGTATTACACATACAACATAAAAGGCACCGATATACAACAATGTAAATTGTGTGTTATCCATTACTGCTATTGACTTCACTATGGTCATGAATATAATTTGTTCTTATTCATTCTCGCTTGTCCCCGTCGTAGTTAGCCCATTCCAGAGACAGTAAAAGCGGCTTATTCCCACTGACTTGACAGACTGGATTATTGCATCCAGAAAACCTTGTGTACACTGGGAGATGGGATTTTCTCTCCGTAATGTCAAGAAAATAAAACCATCATTTGGTCCTAATACCTTCTTGACTGTCGAGGTTCAACAGAAACGCGAGGACTATTCGACGATCTGGCAAAATGAAAAACATTTTACTAATCTTGGTCGAGCGACGGATTGTCAGTGTTCCTGTGTGATTGTTAGTCTCCGGAAAATATTATTAATAAAATGTCTCCAACTATTCATATATTTGTACATCCAACATGTAGGCATGAATGCTTTACCACTGTTCGCAATGGCAGAGATAATTTATGTTGGAAATATACGGAAGATGACAAGGTAGATATTGTATTGAATTCCAGTTTCTCCTTCTATATATTGTTCATTTACAGTTGTATTCTGTAGGTGACTATACAACCGCTGATGTACTGTGTGTTGTGGTGATGTAATACAGAACATAAGCTGCACTAAAGTTATTAGCATTTGTTTTTCGTCTTCTGCTTCTTCTCCTCCTTATCCATTACGTTCCTTATGAACCTACAACTACAGAGGACTGGCTAGAAATCTCCATCAAAACACCTTGAATGGTTTCGTTAATCGCCGTTCAGGTGCCAACGATGCAGCATTCTGAATAAGCTGACAGCAGTCAACAACTTATAGCTGGGTGCCTGCGTCACGGTCAGTGAACTAGAGCTGACAGCAGTCTGCGATTCATAGCTGGGTGATTGCGTCATGGTCAGTGAACTAGAGCTGACAGCAGTCTGCGACTCATAGCTGGGTGATTGCGTCAGGGTCAGTGAACTAGAGCTGACAGCAGTCAGCGACTCATAGCTGGGTGATTGCGTCATGGTCAGTGAACTAGAGCTGACAGCAGTCAGCAACTCATAGCTGGGTGATTGCGTCAGGGTCAGTGAACTAGAGCTGACAGCAGTCAGCGACTCATAGCTGGATGATTGCGTCAGGGTCAGTGAACTAGAGCTGACAGCAGTCAGCAACTCATAGCTGGGTGATTGCGTCAGGGTCAGTGAACTAGAGCTGACAGCAGTCAGCGACTCATAGCTGGGTGATTGCGTCAGGGTCAGTGAACTAGAGCTGACAGCAGTCAGCGACTCATAGCTGGGTGATTGCGTCAGGGTCAGTGAACTAGAGCTGATCAAGACACTATTCAATCTCCAAGCTGCGGTCCTGGAAACAGACTGCATTAGTGTAGACTGGCTAACAGAATAAGGATCGTAGTGTGATGGCAAACTCAATACCCAAAGAAGCCATCTAAAATCGAAAGTGTCCTGACGAAAAGCATATACATCGCAGACTGACAGTAAATTACGCCAGAAAGTTTTTTTTCAGGTAGAATACCGAAAATGAAAAATAATCACCTAATGACACGTATGGAGCTATAGTGGTCCCATTCTTGTACCCATAGTAAGTGGTTCCTAGGTCCTGCATGAGGGTTAGCAATGGTTCAATTCGCCAGCACTTTCATTTTGAGTCATATATAAATATTAATGGCAGGATAGTGTCATAGAGCGGTTACAATACTGCCTTATTATTTTGGGGGTATGGGTTTAAACATTGTAAGACTTTGATTTCCTATCGCGAGTGACGTACATAACTAGCTTGCATATTGTGCGGTAAGATTGAAGGTATATGCGGGTCATTCGAATTCACTGCGGTTGGGGATAAAGTGTTAGAAATCTCACTGTACATAGTCTCTGATATTTACTTAGATGAAGATAATTAGCGCTCTTCTTCCTTGTCTTGCCTTCCTTATCATCCTTCTACAGATGCGTAGTGTGGACCCTTTACATCCACCGCCCGATATTTGTTGTAACCGCTCTACAACTCATTTTCAGGTATTTTTCAAATATTTCGGTATTCAAACCTAACCTGTGTACTAGACGGCGAAGGCATGTGTAAGTGGTCTTTATTTCTAAACCTATAAATCGCGACCAAAGCAAAATAATAAAGACAGTAATTTATAGTGTTTCTTCATGAGGCGATCAGCACTGGAGAGCACACTATGACAACTCACAAGATTGACACGTCATGGAAACTGACAACAATTACGCACCATGACAACTGACAAGAATGACATACCATGACAACTGACAAAAATGACACACCCTAACAACTGACAAGAAAGGTACACCATGACAACTGACAAGTTTAGATAACCATGACAACTGACAAGATTGAACTACCCTGACACCTCACAGGATTGGCAAACCATGATAACTCACAAGATTGGCACACCATGACAACTCACAAGATTGGCACACCATGACAACTCACAGGATTGACGCACCATGACAACTCACATGATTGGCACACCATGACAACTCACAAGATTGCTGGTACTTTTGATATATGACAACAAAGAGATAATTTTTCAAATGTTAAAAAGACGACCAACAATATTTTTGGTACACAGCACTACGGACAGGACAATTTTCACAGTAATAATCGCTTACCGGAAAGCAAGGATTAGGATATATGTAACCTGCTTAGCAAGAAACTTATACATAGAGGCTATAAACTACTTGTATGCACTAAATGTCACCACAAACCAAAACTGTAACAAAGCAGACATTGCACTGATATAATGGGCTTCAGTAATGTATCAACTGCAGAGGTGACCATATGCTTCGATATGAGAGTCTACAACAATACGATAATCGCTGCAAGCAAACTCTACAAACGTTGTTTGTATATGACGTTAATGATAATCAGGGATCTCAAACTCGTGACCTGTTGGCGGTGTGCGGCTTGTTAGCCTTTTTTCTTTTGACCCCGAATGATTGACCATGCCCAAGAAACATCCCAGGCTTCAAGAAAAAGAAAACCAAAACTGAGTCTTACAGAACCAGTCAATCATTAATGTTGTCCTCATTCTGCACTCGGCTTTATTTCAGTTTTGAGTCCCCTGAGGACGACGATGATGATGATGATGCCTTTGACAAACACGCGACTAATATTCCTCAGCAGACGGCGTTGCAATCAAGATATAAAATTAAAATAAGAACTGCCAATGACAACATTCGGAATAAATAAATGCACGACCTCATCTAAGCCTCACTACAAACAGAGAAATCTAGGTTTCACTTTTCCGTGATTAAATACACCGTTTCAAAACACCCTCCAGACCGCATCCCCATCCTTTGTTCAAGACCACACTGTGAACCTTGCTCCGCTGTGCTAGACGCGTCCCAAATTTAGCAGTGATTGACAATTAGTAGTACTGTATCTGCTAGCAGGACAGGCGTGTGCTTTTTCAGGCAATGAGAAACTGAGTGCCAAGAAGAAACGCTTGGACAAACGACCTCAAATTTTGTATTTTGGGAAATGGAAACTCGTCTGTATACGTCCGCGTGTGAAAGGGTGATTTGCTAGTGGGACTGTCTGGGTGAATGAGTGATTCGGGCAGCTTGAGAGGCGGTAAGAGGGAAAGAGAATCTAGAAACTGTAAATTATATTCACGAGTTATCACGTTTCAGTTGGACAGGAGAGAAGAAAAACTTGACGTAGAAACATTGCGAAGAGTTACTTCCCTACGACCCCACGTATTATGCAGGTCCTATACAACGAGACCGCTGACGACACTACGATACGCAATAAGGAAATCTACACAAAAATTAAAATCATTTGGACTTGTTTAAAAACGTTGATTCTTTAATGGTGTCAAAAACGGAGGCAAGTTGATATGTTGCCTTGTAGACTTGTTAATGCTACCGTGTTTTGTTCGTTTAGTCGTTTGTTTGTTTGATTTTATGCCTTAGACATCAAGCTGGTGAATTTGTTTTAATAACTGAAGGACCTCTCAATAGTTTTTTTAATGCATTTCAAGTCGGTTTGGGGAGGAGAGAGGGAAAATCACTGCATCACACAGTGGCAAATTGTCTGACCTGAACTGGTCACCCCATCACACAGGTGGCAAATTGTCTGACCTAAACTGGTCAACCCATCACACAGGTAGCAAATTGTCTGACCTGAACTGGTCACCCCATCACACAGGTGGCAAATTGTCTGACCTGAACTGGTCACCCCATCACACAAGTGGCAAATTGTCTGACCTGAACTGGTCACCCCATCACACAGGTGGCAAATTGTCTGACCTGAACTGGTCACCCCATCACACAGGTGGCAAATTGTCTGACTTGAACTGGTCACCCCATCACACAGGTGGCAAGTTGTCTGACTTGAACTGGTCACCCCATCACACAGGTGGCAAATTCTCTGACCTGAACTGGTCACCCCATCACACAGGTGGCAAATTCTCTGACCTGAACTGGTCACCCCATCACACAGGTGGCAAATTGTCTGACCTGAACTGGTCACCCCATCACACAGGTGGCAAATTGTCTGACCTGGTCACCCCATCACACAGGTGGCAAATTGTCTGACTTGAACTGGTCACCCCATCACACAGGTGGCAAATTGTTTGACCTGAACTGGTCACCCCATCACACAGGTGGCAAATTGTCTGACCTGAAATGGCTACCCGTGTAACTGGTATGAAAAGGAAAGCAGCAACCAAATGAACTGGTCACCCCATCACACACAAATAGCCCCGCAAAAACATAGCGATGCCTCTAACATCTCATCCCCGACGGCAGTGTACAAGAACTACTTGTACTGAAAACTGTGTCTGTCTACGGCTGACTGCAGTATACTTTCCACGCGGTCTATATTAGTATCAAAACTAGTACGTAGTTTATACATGTCAGTCATCAATGTTGATAAATGGTTTCTACAGAAATGTAAGACATCACACACGCATTTCCCTGAGCGTAACCTTCTAAACACTGTAGAAGTTGCAAAACTCTGTTATCAATGTGACAATCAGATGCAAGAAGAATTATTGCGTCACATTTCTGCGTGTCACACTGTGACAGAAAGCACATTTAATCCCACTATATAGCTTTGATGGCAAGTTGGTTGAGTAGTCCATTCAGACGAATGGTCAACGTATGGAAATATCATTGTCATTAGGTATAGACACTTTACAGCCAATCAGTACACGCCTTAAAGTAATTCCGGTTCTGGAACAAACATCGGGCTCAATGAGTTGTTTTGGAATATAAAAAGTGTTGTATTCAATAACAAAATATTGAAGTCCAAAAATGTTTTAATAAAATTTAACGGATAACTGTATATAGCATTTGTAGTGTCTTACTAGGTATGTGGAGTTTTACATCAAACCTAGGCAGAGCAGTGGGGAATAACAGAGGTCGAAGCAGAAAGGAGAGTATAAGATTACCGGCGAGGAAAAGCGACTGAGAAGACGAAGTATGAAGACGCGTCTGAGAAGATTAAGTAAGGAGGAGCCACTGAAAGGCCGATGCTTTGAGAATCTTTTGAGAGGATTGAGTAAGGACTGAGAGGATGGAACTGAGATAGATAAAGCAGCAAGGAGCAACTAGAGATTAAAGTGAAAATGAGCGATTGAATGGTTGAAATAGAAAGGATTGATAGGTTAAAGTAGGAAGGATTGAAAGGGTAAAATATGAGAGATTAAAAGGTTAAAGTAGGAAGGAGAGATTGAGAGATTAAAGTAAAAAGGAGAGATTGAGAGATTAATGTAAAAAGGAGAGATTGAGAGATTAATGTAAAAAGGAGAGATTGAGAGATTAATGTAAAAAGGAGAGATTGAGAGATTAAAGTAAAAAGGAGAGATTGAGAGATTAATGTAAAAAGGAGAGATTGAGAGATTAAAGTAAAAAGGAGAGATTGAGAGATTAAAGTAAAAAGGAGAGATTGAGAGATTAATGTAAAAAGGAGAGATTGAGAGATTAATGTAAAAAGAAGAGATTGAGAGATTAAAGTAAAAAGAAGAGATTGAGAGATTAAAGTAAAAAGAAGAGATTGAGAGATTGATGTAAAAGGGAGAGATTGAGAGATTAAAGTAAAAAGAAGAGATTGAGAGATTAAAGTATAAAGAATTGAGAGGTTAAAGTTGGAAGGAGATTGAGTGGTTAAAGTAGGGGAGATTGAGCGGTTAAAGTAGGGGAGATTGAGAGGTTAAAGTATGAAGGAGATTGAGAGGTTAAAGTAGGGGAGATTGAGAGGTTAAAGTATGGGAGATTGAGAGGTTAAAGTAGGGGAGATTGAGAGGTTGAAGTATGAAGGAGATTGAGAGGATAAAGTAGGGGAGATTGAGAGGTTAAAGTATGGGAGATTGAGAGGTTAAAGTAGGGGAGATTGAGAGGTTAAAGTATGAAGAGCGATTGATATGTTAAAGTAGGAATGAGAAATTGAGAGATTGAATTAGGAAGGAGAGATTGAGAGGTTAAAGTGGGAAGGAGAAATTGAGAAGTTAAAGTAGGAAAGATAAATTGAGAGGTTGAAGTTGGGAGGAGAGATTGAGAGGTTAAATGAGAAAAGGGAGATTGAGAGGTTTAAGTATGAAAGGACAAGGTTAACACGGTTAGAAGGAGGACGGTGAGCAGGAGTGGGGTAGTCAGTGAGGAGTTTAGAGTAGTCTCAGGGCAGAAACCTTGGCGGAAGATGTCATTCATCTCGTGGGTCTACTTTCTCTGTACTACTTTTCGCCCTAAATCATGTTCTGACTCACTTCCTTTCTCTCAGCTCTACCATCTCCGTCGCCTCTGCCAGGACGAAGAGACTTCCTCCTCAAAGCTCACACAATTCTGAGCTTCTTTAGCGAGCTACTCCAACGTTAGGCCACTCTCAGTTCCGCTCACCATACTACCCCACCCCGACCCCGACGGGCTGTCCATGTCTGCTGCTCACCGTTCTTTTGCAAACTTTCTGAAACTTGCCCTTACATCACTCTCCCCGCCCCCAACCACTCCTCAGGGCTTCACTGTCCGAGAGACATTTTTCCGCCATCTCCATATTCTTCATTCTGGTCCTTCTATCCATGTGGTATTTCTAGATACTTCTCTTGTCGCCTACACACATAACAAAAAACCTGAGGGACCTGCTGGTCAATAGCCGAATGCCCAACAGCCGGCACAACAGCATTGCAAGAACGCAAATGCATGTGTTTCTTGCAAGCATGTCATCCAAATGCGCTCGGTTACGTTCCCTGAAGCAGAGTTCGATATCAGTAATGACTTCCCTTGTAAGTCCAGCCATCATTAATTTGCTGTCAGTGCGGTATGACATACATCGGGAGACTGGATGCGTAGTTCCTGCGTGCGCACTTCCTGCAACAGTTTAATGCCACGTATAACCACTCTGATTCCTCAGTCGTCAGTGTCCCAGGTATCGTCCCTTACTCCTCTAATGATCGCCATCGATTTGACCTTGAGAATCATCAGATCACTCGCATGGGTTACACGACAACATCGTGCGATCTAGTTTTGATCTTCTCTCACCTTCACCATCTCTCCGTCTGCCTTTCTTAAGTTAAGTGCTTTATGTGTCAATACGTCACGATCTGGTCATTCGTTGTTTGACCGCTATTAGCTTATACTTTCTCTTACATTCTTTTACCTAGTCTGGCACTTTCGCTAACTTGATTCATCTACACGTGATCTTATTGGCGAGTTCACCAGCCAGAATACTATAGTGCGTTTCAAAACTTCTACCCTCAGATGTCATCGAATATCTCCAGAATCCTTGCATGTATATCCATAAACTTTTGCAGTGGTTTTACATTTTCAATGACATTAAGATTGTATCATTCATAAAGCTGCAGATATTCCCGTTTTCCTAAACTGGCAAGTTTCTTTGATCTCTGTCATCGAAATAATTATTTTACCCTAAAATTTATCATGTACATTAATTTAATAAATTGTTCACTTTTGAGGAGGCTCCCATGACAACAATTCAAAAATGTGAGTACCAAATAATACGCTTCAATTGCCTCTTGCTCGTGTATCTGTTTTAAAAAGTGCATATTGAGCAGAAATGTATCGTATCACATATGGCTCGTGCATCTGAAATTAAATAAAAGTAAACGAGTGGGTTCATATGTACAAACAGCTTATGGAGCTGAACACATTAGGATCAGTTCTGAGAACAATCATCTGGATGTATGGGGTTGTCTTGAAAAGGACCTGTTTTCAAAGATTATGTTAAATTCTGGTACAAAAAATATATTCAGTATTCCACATACTCAACTCCACCATGGCCCGTTCTAAGCCCGAATGAGAAAGGAGAAAGGTTGCGCGTGGGGCCAGCTACCTCACCTCGTCAAAAAACAATTGCTACAAAAACAACAACCAAAACAAACCAAAAGCCGTCCTTGAAGGGCAAGATCCCATCAGCAGGGCCTATGGCACGGCTCAGCCAAACTCGAAAGGAAGCTGGACTGCCGACTACTTCTTTCGACAAGGAAGCCTTCCTGACTCGGCACCTGGAATTTTAGAACCATGTGTGAGGAGGAGAAGAAAACGCATATTGCAAAAGGGAGGGGGCGATATGGTATTAGTACCTTTGGGCTGAGTGAAACTAGATGGACTCAGTAAGGACAGATACTGACAACAGGGGAGACTATGGTATACTCAGGACATGGGAAAGAGAAACAACGCACCACACACAGAAGGAGTGGCCCTTATGCTCTCAGCGGAGACTCAATTTGCGCTCGTAGAGTGGAGAGTTGATGGACTATGCACCCCTGGGTGATAGCAGACAAACGAGAGATTGCACATCCTCTTGCCTGTAAATTTCTTGGTCGGATGTTTCCTTGTAAAAGTACATGTAATCTATGTTTCAACTTATTCAGAGACAGACGAGTCTAACATACTTATGTCTGCTGTTGGTTGTTTGAAACACAAACCACCATTTGTCCAATAGTTCTCTTCCTCTTGTAACACAGTTCTCACATAGCCAAATAATCATTGTCTATCTTTGACCAGGCGACACTTGTAAGTTATTTGACATCTGACAGTTTGAATGTTTCATTTTGAACTACGACATATCCTTAACTTTTACCCACATTAGTTCTACTGGGTTTATGTGGGAATGCTAAGGGGGCAGTATCAAACACTTATGTCCATGCTCTAATATTATTTTGTTTATTTGAAATCATCATCATCATCATGTAGCATGTCCTTTGTAGAACGTAGCTCCCATCACAGTCGGTCTGAAAGAAACTTGTTTCCTTACCAAAACTCCAGCCTCTGCCACAGTCATACTCAGGCATTGGATATATGAAATATATTTGTCTTTTGTGTCTGCTATACCGGGGAAAGCAATTCATGTTTTCTGTTCGCATTTCTATTGCTTCACGTAAATACTTACTTCTCATAGCAACTGGATGTGGATCTCGCAGATGTTATATCCTAAATCATTTGTTGCTAAAGTGACGTCTGCAGCCCTAACGGTTCCCCATAACGAAGATTTTGATACATCGATGCCGTTATTGCTTCTCTGCCAAATTTTCAATTTACTCAGTATCACTGTTTCTTTCAAATCAAAAATTCTATATATTTCTCTCTTAATAACGTCTGTGTTAAAACTATCTACAATGTTCTTTCTTCCCTCCTTTCTTGACTTCTTTGCACATGAACTACCACAGCCTTGAAGCCAACGATACAATGATCATTTACTTAAATCTAGAGCGTGGATTGTTCTCTATTCAGGTTCCTCTAAACACCGATGAAGTCTCCTTCGCTTAACCTCTGTACAAAAATATGTATATTAGCGATGTTTTAAAGTGTTATGAATTTGACTCGGTGTTCGCTCAAATAAAATGTCATGTACAACACACATGTAACAAAGTTAACTTACTGTAATAACGAACTCAGAACTCCGGAAATGACTAACTATTGAAAGTGAGTACTGCTTATAGATTGCAGTTCGTTCAAAAATCAACAACACTCGTGCAAAAGTCAACAACACTCGTGAAAATTTAGATTTCACACCGAGTGAATACCTCTAAGATACGGGGTTTGTTTTAATGCTGGTGCTGTTTTTTGTATTCTGCAAAGCAGCAAATATAAAATCCATCCTATCATTTCCACTGAAATATCTTTGCCTTAATGTCATTACGACTAACATTTTCAGTCCCTAATTTGGGATCAAGATGCTGAGCAGCGCATGAGCTGCAGTGGTCAGCGACTCATAGCTAACTGCTAGCGCCAGGGCCAGCGAACCAAGGCTTCCAAGACCCTTCTACATCTCCACGAGGTGATCATGGATAACAGGCTGCAGCAGGGCAGACTGGCTAAGGAGAAGGGATCGAAAAGGGAATGCTAACCCGGTACTAAAAAAATGCTTGCTGATGTCGGATGTGCAGGACCGAAAGCTGTAAATATCGCAGTCAAGCTGTAAACTGTGAAGGCAGCAGGCGCGCAACTTACCCACTCCCGGCACGGGGAGGTAGTGACGAAAAATAACAATACGGGACTCTTTCGAGGCCCCGTAATTGGAATGAGTACACTTTAAACCCTTTAACGAGGGTCTATTGGAGGGCAAGTCTGGTGCCAGCAGCCGCGGTAATTACAGCTCCAATAGCGTATATTAAAGTTGTTGCAGTTAAAAAGCTCGTAGTTGGATCTCAGGCGCAGGCGGGTGGTCCGGCTCGCGCCGGTTCACTGCCCGTTGTCTCCTGCCCTACCGTCTGCCGGCTCTCTCCCACGGGTGCTCTTCGCTGAGCGTCTTGGGTGGCCGGCGCGTTAGAGTGTTCAAAGCAGGCCTCGGCTGCCTGAATAATGGTGCATGGAATAATGGAATAGGACCTCGGTTCTATTTTGTTGGTTTTCGGAACTGGAGGTAATGATTAACAGGGACAAACGGGGGCATTCGTATTGCGGCGTTAGAGGTAAAATTCTTGGATCGCCGCAAGACGAGCTACTGCGAAAGCCTTTGTCAAGAATGTTTTCATTAATCAAAAACGAAAGTCAGAGGCGCGAAGACGATCAGATACCGTCGTAGTTCTGACCATAAACGATGCCGACTAGCGATCCGCATGAGCTGCTTCGATGACTCTGCGGGCAGCTTCCGGGAAATCTGGGGCTATCCTCTCGGTAGCTTGAATAACTCGCATCCAGTGTTCGTTAAAGGAATTGACGGAAGGGCACCACCAGGAGTGGAGTCTGCGGCTTAATTTGACTCAACACGCCAATACTGTAGAACGACTGACAAATCGAGAACACTTTCGTTGGGTCTAATAGTGAACGTGTGCTGGTATTAGACTCACGGAAGACAGGTCAACTCTTTAACCTTCTAATGAAAGAACGCTACGGAAATCGTGTTAAACCCCGCAGAAACCACAGGTTTCAGATACCTGGTCATTGACAAACAAAAGCCCTCTATTAATTCGTCCGGTCTAATAGTGAACGGGTGCTGGAAATGGACCATCGGAAAACAGGTCAGTTTTACCCTACTAATGACAGGGCGTTGCTACGGTAATCCTACTCAATTCGAGAGAAGCCGCATACATTTTGGTTCACGTATCAGGCTGATAAGCCAATGGCGCGAGGCTACCATGTGAGGGATTACGGCCGAACGCCGATTAAGCCGGAATCCCGCCCAAAATCTCAGCACCACTGCAATGGGAGGCTTCGATATGGTCGGGACCTGGAGCTTGTGGCCCAGCCCTCCACGGTCGAGCCGCAGAAAGAGATCTCTGCCGTACGCCGATCAAAGCGGGCGGATAGCTGCTCGATATTCACCCTATACGGCGATGGGGTGCGAAACCACCAACATAAGACTAGGTTCTTGGTCGGGGTGTCGAAAACAGTAGAGCAGCCACCTCACTGTAAACTGTCGAGACACAACCCATGACCATGAGATTTGTCCGCACACCAGGCGAACAACATCTCCGTGACATTACCAGGCTTGTCCCCTGGTTAAATGCACTTCTGCCTCGATCTCTACCTCTATATGCTATCAGCCATACCAATGGACGCAGAAGAGATGCAGACTATCGGAAATTGCACATCTGCCCTATTGTGTCAACCTCCCAGGTGGCGGGGAATGTCAGGCGTACCATCATTGCCGAAAGCCGAGAAAATAAAAGGAGCAAAGAGATAACCCACTCACATGCAAATGCTACGTTCTGGCAGGACGTGACGATCCTGGGATACAGACACACTGGACTGCCTCTCTTCCGGGTTAGTACAAATCAGTACATAGTCCATATCATATATCATATCTCATATATCATCACCGCACCTTATAGACACGACTAGTGAAGACTCGTTAGTCCTGTAAGACAAATTACATAAGAGAGACAACTCTGATCACAAACAACTGCTGCCTTGCAGATAGGCTGGGGACAGCCAAAGGCTAAGGAGGGCATCGCTACAGAAACGCCTATTGAATTCGGATGCACTGGGTCACAGGCTTAACGAAACAGTGCAACGTAAATCGCAGTATAACAACAGAACAACTTATCAGAAAAACGTATGGCGCTCATCCTGCGGAGTCCCGCCAGGCAGCGAGAGTGCCGGGCCTCACGCCTCGAAGGGGCCCACCCTTGACTACTGGTGGTCACCCACCCATGTGTCGTGGAGTCAAGGCACATGGCTATTGACCAAAAACTCAAGACCCTCAAAATACTACAGTGGAATGCGGAGGGAGTCATTCACAAAAAGCTTTCCCTAACACATCATTTGCATGAAGGTAAGATTGACGTGGCATGTATTCAAGAAACGCACCTCAACAGCAAACATAAATTCTCAATCAGAGGAGACCAGGCCTTCCTCCTGGATAGAGAAGGGCACAAAGGAGGGGTTCTGATACTTGACCCGTAACTGCAAACCGAGTAGCGCGGTATCTGTCAATCACACCGGACAAGCAGAAATTGTAGGAGTTGACATAATGGCTCAAGAGACGAAGATCCGCATCTTCAACCTGTACGGACCACAAAATAAGGACCTGTCGCTCTCGAGTATGGAAGGTGACTAAGTGGAAGATTGGGAGATCTCACAAATGACACAAATCTCCATCTAATCAATAGGCCGGAGGATAGCCCTAGCTTCTATTCTAGAACATGGCATACCACATCGACTCCAGATTTGGCCTTCTCCACATAGGACATTCACCATAAAATAGACCGCCAGGTGCTAAACCAATTGGCAGGTAGCGACCACAGGCCAATTAGGCTAGAAATTGATATGGAAGTAGGCCCACAGGAAGCAAAACCGCTCCCACGTTGGAATTACAAACGAGCCGACTGGGACAGGTTTGCAGGCCTGAAAGATGAGCTGTGTGAAACCATCAACACACAGAACAACAAAATGAAGCCCAAGGTGGAAAGCCTAAGCAAAGCAATAATGAAAGCTGCCACTGAAACCATCCCAAGAGGCGTAAGGAAAAATTATAAGCCCTATTGGAATGATGAGTTGCAGAAAGCGGAAGACGCAGTCACAAATGCTAGGAACATGGCAGAGCGAGAACAAACTATGGAGGCAAATATCGCCCTCAAAGTCGCCACGGCGAAATACAAATACACTCTAAACCAAACAGCAAGAGAAAGCTGGAAAAACAAAACGGAAAGCCTAAATCTCGATAAAGAAGGGAACAAACTATGGAAGTTAGTCAGAGCCACGAATGACGAAACTCCGGCAAACAAACAAATTACCATCAAGCAGGGCGAAAACTTGCTCACTGGAAAAAAAGCCGCAAACGCCTTTGTTGAACACTATGCCAAAGCGAACCACATAGATGTCCCTGCAGATAGGCATAAGGACATTAATGAAGAGCAAAAGGGGCACGACAACATCAATATGGCACCAGAAGAACATATGATGGCAAAACTAACAATGAACGAAATGGAAGAGGACATGAGAACATTAAAGAAAAGTAAATCTCCCGGAAAAGACGGGATAACAAACGAAATGCTGATTGGCATGGGCAAACAGCAAAGAGGAAACAGCTATCAGTCCTGAACCAAAGCTGAAAAATGGGTATTGTAACCCAGGCATGGAAAGACGCAGTACTTGTACCAGTACCAAAGAAAGGAAAAGACAAAACAGATCCAAATGGATACAGGCCTATCAGCTTACTGAGCTGTGTCGGCAAACTGATGGAACGTATGATAAACACCAGACTGATGTGGCATCTGGAAGAAAAACGCATACTAATTCCACAGCAAGCAGGCTTTAGACAGCACAGAGCCACTGAGGATCAGGTCATCCTCATAGCCCAGGAAATAGAAGATGCCTACCAGGAACAGACACACACAGTAGCGGTTTGGGTGGACCTGGAAAAGGCATTTGACAAAGTCTGGAAAGATGGACTTAGAGTCAAGCTAAGAAGAAGTAAAATTTGTGGGAAAATGTACAAGTGGATCAACCACTACCTCAAAAACAGAACGACCAGAGTCCAAGTACAAGGGCAGATGAGCAAAAAGGTGACACTTGAGCAGGGAGTACCCCAAGGGGGAGTACTGTCACCCACACTCTTCCTGGTGTATATAAATGACATTTCAGAGAATATACCAAGAAGAGTTCATAGCTCAATGTTTGCAAATGATCTAGCTATGTGGACCTCTGAAAAGAATCTCACCATAGCAAGAAATCAGATGCAGCAGGCCCTAACATCGCTGAAAGAGTGGGCGAACTCATGGCTGGTCAAAATAAACGAGGAGAAAACCACATGTACAATATTCTCGCTATCAATCAAACCCCAAAACACCAAATTAAGTCTAAACGGCAAATACCTGCAGCCAAACGACAACCCAAACTAGCTGGGTGTCACATTTGATCGGTGCATGACATGGAAAAGTCAGATCGAGAGAAACCGAATGAGAGCCAGAGAAAGAATGGCAATCATGAGGAAACTTTCTGGCACAAGCTGGGGAGCAGCCGAAAGCATACTAAAGAAACTGTAGACTGGAAGAGTGAGACCAGTTCTCGAGTATGGCATTGCGGCATGGACAACAGCAGCAAAGGCGAACTTCGATAAAGTTAGCAAACTCCAAAACTAAGCCATGAGAGTTATAACAGGAGGCATGAAGTCAACGCCAATTGTAGAACTTGAAAATATTACACAACTGCAATCCATGACCGACAGAAGAGACTGCAGAGCCCAGCTGCAATCAGAGAAACTCAGAAGACTGACTGACCATCCAATGCACCAGAGACTAAACAATTTCGGAAAATGGGAAACTAAAGCGAAGAAACTTTGCAGAAATAGCCAAAGCAAAGATGCACAAAAACCCCATGAACGCACTAACAACACCAAAGCCCATCCCTACTGTACGAAAACCTAACTGGAGGCAGCATATATTTCCAGAGGTGGTTCAAAATATACCAGGTATTAGAAACAAAAACTGCCAGTCCGAAAAAGAAAGAAGAGATACTACCCTGAGTTACATAACGGAAAACTACCCAAGCATGGACTGGACCCATGCATACACCGACGGTTCCGTAACAAATACAACACAGTACGGAAGGGCAGGAGCATTCCTGAGCCTACCAAATGGCAAAAAAATATCACTTTCATTCGCTACTGGAAAATACACAAGCAATTTCAGAGCGGAGACTGAGGCACTGAGGGCGGCAGTGGAAGAAATGGTGACAGGTAAAAGGAATGAAAGCCACATAGTCTTGCTTACAGATGCACTGGCCGTAGTCACAGCACTGAAAAGCTAGAAAAATGCTGAACTTAATGATTTAAGAGCAGTACTCTGTCAGCTATGCCAGCAGGCCGCACCAAAAAAGGTAGTGGTGCAGTGGGTTCCATCTCACTGCAACATACAAGGCAACGAGGAGGCAGACAGACTGGCAAAAGAAGGTGCAAAACTACCACAACCTGATACTAGTATGACGTACGAAGAGTCAAAACGGCTCATTAGAGCTAGATACATGACCAAATGGGAAACCGAACATACTGGCTACACAAAAAACGATGCCTATTAACAGTTGAACAGAAGAGAGCAGGTCGTTGTCTTCAGACTTCGCACTGGCCACAATAGACTCAGGTACCACCTATTCAACAAATTGAAGATAGGTGGCACCGACAAATGCCCGTGTGGTACCGGGAAAATGACCGCTGAGCATTTGCTGCAAAACTGCCCGACATACGAGGATCAGAGAGAGCAGATGTGGCCATCACCAGTGGCAACACTAGACAAGCTCTATGGCAGTGTCGACAGCCTCAGGATGACGGCTGCTTTTTTTCGAAAAAATAATGGTTACTGTCTGACTGCGTACGAAGAAGAAGAAGAAGGATGTGTTGGACCGAAAGGTGCAAATATCGCAGTCAAGCTGTAAACTATGACACAACGCATTCCGTTCTCTGGAGTACATTCTGCTACTTAAGCCCTTTCAGTGTTTGGTAGGGGGAGATTGAGAATGAACGAAGCCAAGCCAAGCCAGTCCCTAATTGCATACATTTATTTTGCAATGGTTGTTGAAGATTTATAAAGAGGCACACGTTTTGAAAGGTACTATAGTGACGAGTTCTCATTTATGTGTTAATATCTCTATTTTATATGCATCCCTTCCTCTACGACTTGTAGCTCATATTTTTGTTGTTTGTTGTCTCGAATGAACACCTTTATGTCGTATCGTAGATTTCGGTTCTGTTTTCGTCTTATTGAAGTATTGGACCATATATTTTAATGCAGTTGTTATGTTGTCTACATTGATATACTATCTGCCATGTTGAAGCAGGTTCACACTTCGATCGCGGGAGCGCAGAATAAGTCTTCTGTCTACATTGATGTAGTGTCTGCCCTTTTGAAGCAGGTTCACACTTTGGTCGCGGAAATGCAGAATAAGTCTTCTGTCTACATTGATGTATTGACATGCAGAAGCACGTACACATTTCGGTCTCACGAGCGCAGATTAAGTTATCTGCTTAAACTGATGCGTGTACATAGTAAGTAGACTGCGGTAGAAGGGTAAAGTATTTCAGAATGCATTATGACAAATCTTCATATACATTAATAAGGACGGTTATACTTCTCACTGTCTTGTCTTCTAAGAACTTAGTAAGTAAAGGAAATTGGACACTTTTTAATGGGTGGACTGATTGAATCCTCTCTCCCTTTTGGTTAGGCAATTTCATTTCCTGGATGTCCTGCCTGCCAATTACTGCAATTTATGTTATGTTTGTTTCTTGTTTATGTTTTCCAAATGCAGATTGATACTTGTTTTCGTGAACGTTGTCATTAACAAACATACTTCAATAAATGTGTGCACAGTAAAGTACACATCTTTCATCTACTTGAACTAGCGCGAGACGTCAGCAGATCTCCGTGTTTCGAGAGGTAACCTTTCTAATCGCTCCGTCAATCGCAAGCGTTTGCTTCTAGACGACGACTAAAATCTGCAGACACAAAACAATCAGCCAATGAACCATTCATTTGTTAGATGTACTGCGAGGTTACATGCCACGATAACTGACAAGTTCACCCTAAGGCCACAGAGGAAGAATACGACACAACGAGAATCAAACAAGTTCACCCTAAGGCCCCAGAAGAAGATTAAGACACAGCGAGAGTCAAAACATTTTCAGTAACATACGCAAATCCATTGAAGCATACTATAAAAAGAAATGGAGGCGACATTGATCAACAATCCTACAGTCTAGAAAAAAGAAGAATTCGAGTTGATTTCTTACAGGTTTATAAGATAATTGACGGAAAGGATAAGTTGAGCTATAACAATTGTTTTGAAAATACAGCCGCCTACAAGAACATGAGAACGACGCAGCAAGAAATTAATTAAAGAAAGATCCAGATTAGATACCAGGAGCTATTTTTTTTTAAGTCACAGACTGGTGAATGCTTGGAATGTATTGCCACCGGAAATAATTGAGGCAGGGTCAATTACTGCATTCAAGATGAGCTAGTGCGTGCATGGGGCTAGCAACATCCTCATGTAAAATATAGTGCCACAGAAACCACGACTACTAGCTCAAATTAATGCTTTGACGCATACTTCCTGCATGGATACAAACGTTATTATCCTGCTGGAGTGATAAAGAGCATATTATTAGAAAATGATTTAGGCGAGCAGTTACATAGGTTCGGTGAAAATACGTTCCAGAAATCTAAACAGGTGCTTGTAAATGGGCCATGATTTCAGTGAATGGCTGGGCTCAAAATATCTTCCATCATGGAGATGACGTCGTTTGGAATTCGTGTTTTGCAATATTCCAAACCTGTCGCTTTCACGGAACAAAAACCGTGTGAAATATTCGCGCATATCAATAATAGGAGGATTGTAGCGAGGAGTTTCAGGTCGCCACAAACAAAATAATCACATTTTAAGGATAATAGATATGATTATGTCGCCAGACTTGAATCCGTCGTCTATCTATGGCAGGAAAAAAATGGTACTCCTGTCGCCTAATGTGTATATATATATATATATTGTAATGTGTTTGTAAGGTGGATCTAGTGTGGAGCTGCCAACCGCATCAATTAATACAAATGACTACAGAAATCACTACAGATGAAGAACACAAAAGTTGTTTTCTCGATTTCATGTACATTGTGACTGACCTGTGCTCCAGAGGGAGTAGAAGAAAGGAGAAATATGGTTTACATTGAACATAGAAAAGTGAATAGAAACTCTGCTTGTACAAAACAAATGTGATAGCTAAAATTGGTCACCAGTCATACAAGAGTGTTGGAACTTCACCAGCCATACAAGAGTGTTGGAACTTCACCAGCCATACAAGAGTGTTGGAACTTCCCCAGCCATACAAGAGTTCAGCGAACTTCACCAGACATAAAAGATTTCTGGGAAACTTCACAAACCATACAAGAGTTCAGGGAACCACTACCCATACACGAGTTTTGGGGAGCTTCACCAGCCATACAAGAGTTCAGGGAACCACTACCCATACACGAGTTTTGGGGATCTTCACCAGCCATACAAGAGTTCAGGAAACCACTACCCGTACACGAGTTTTGGGGAGATTCACCAGCCATACAAAAGTTCAGGAAACCACTACCCATACACAAGTTTTGGGGAACTTCACCAGCCTTACAAGAGTTCAGGAAACCACTACCCATACACGAGTTTTGGGGAGATTCACCAGCCATACAAGAGTTCAGGAAACCACTACTCATACACGAGTTTTGGGGAGATTCACCAGCCATACAAGAGTTCAGGAAACCACTACCCCTACACGAGTTTTAGGGAACTTCACCAGCCATACAAGAGTTCAGGAAACCACTATCCATACACGAGTTTTGGGGAGATTTACCAGCCATACAAGAGTTCAGAAAACCACTACCCATACACGAGTTTTGGGGAACTTCACCAGCCATACAAGAGTTCAGGGAACCACTACCCATACACGAGTTTTTGGGGATTTCATGAGCCATGCAAGAGTTCAGGAAACCACTACTCATACACGAGTTTTGGAGAGATTCACCAGCCATACAAGAGTTCAGGAAACCTCTACCCATACACGAGTTTTGGGGAACTTCACCAGCCATACAAGAGTTCAGGAAACCACTACACATACACGAGTTTTGGGGAGATTCACCAGCCATAAAAGAGTTCAGGAAACCACTACCCATACACGAGTTTTGGGGAACTTCACCAGCCATACAAGAGTTCAGGAAACCACTACCCGTACACGAGTTTTGGGGATCTTCACCAGCCATACAAGAGTTCAGGAAACCACTACCCGTACACGAGTTTTGGGGAGATTCACCAGCCATACAAAAGTTCAGGAAACCACTACCCATACACAAGTTTTGGGGAACTTCACCAGCTTTACAAGAGTTCAGGAAACCACTACCCATACACGAGTTTTGGGGAGATTCACCAGCCATACAAGAGTTCAGGAAACCACTACTCATACACGAGTTTTGGGGAGATTCACCAGCCATACAAGAGTTCAGGAAACCACTACCCATACACGAGTTTTAGGGAACTTCACCAGCCATACAAGAGTTCAGGAAACCACTATCCATACACGAGTTTTGGGGAGATTTACCAGCCATACAAGAGTTCAGAAAACCACTACCCATACACGAGTTTTGGGGAACTTCACCAGCCATACAAGAGTTCAGGGAACCACTACCCATACACGAGTTTTGGGGGATTTCATGAGCCATGCAAGAGTTCAGGGAACCACTACTCATATACGATTTTTGGGGGATTTCATGAGCCATGCAAGAGTTCAGGGAACCACTACTCATACACTAGTTTTGTGGAACTTCACCAGCCATATAAGAGTTCAGGGAACCACTACCCATACACGAGTTTTGGGGGATTTCATGAGCTATGCAAGAGTTCAGGGAACTTCACCAGTCATACATGATTTTGGGGAATTTCACCAGCCATACATGATTTTGGGGAACTTCACCAGTCATACAAAAGTTCAGGGAGCGTCACCAGTTATACAAGATTCTTTGGGGAACTTCACAAGTAAAACAAGGATGTGGGGAACTTCACCAGTTATACGCCCGTTCTTTTTTAATTTCACAAGTAAAACAATGGTGTAGGGAACTTTCCAAGTCATACAAGAGTTTTAGGGAACTTCACAAATACAACAACGGTGTAAGGACCTTCACCGATAAAATAAGAGAATAGGGAACATCACCAGTCATACAAGAGTTTTGGGGAACTTCATGAGCCAAATAAGGGTGTGTAGAACTTCACAAGTGAAACAAAAACTTGGGAACCTTTACTAGACAAACAATAATTTGGGGAACTTTACCGGTCAAACAAGAGTTTGGGGATCTTTACCGGTCAAACGCGAATTTTGGTAACTTTACCGGTCAAACAAGAGTTTCTGACAATTTACGAGTCAAACAAGGGCTTTGGAACATTTAACTTCTTTCCACTCATAACGAAAGCTAACAATGTGTGTTACGGAATTTTTTGGATCAGCAGTTTACAAAAAAGAACACAGGCACATAACATTTATATATAAATTCTGTCAATTTTGAAAGACAACTCATCTTTGCATGTGCCTACTTTCATCGTTAGGAGACATGAGAAGACCAGAAGAACAGAGCTGTGACTAGAAGAACAACGATGTCCAGAAAAATAACACCAAGAACAGAAGAAACCGCTAAGACAATAACAACAACGCTACGAACAGAAGAAACCGCTAAGACCAGAACAACAACGCTAAGAACAGAAGAACAGCGCTAAGAACAGCCGATTAATGTCTAGACTTGGAAGACAGAGATCTAGATGACGACTTGTACTCCGTACGGAGATGGACAAGCACTTTTATAAATAAGACGAAAACAGATATTGATAGAAAGAAAGAGTGATATGGAGAGAGACACACACACAGAGATTGGTTTATAAGGATCTCCTCTATAATATTTTTGTTTTGCTAAAATAATGGCTTGTCCAGACAAGCACATATAACGGATAATACGCATCGAAGTAGGGAAATGGGTCAGATGAGGGGAATCAATATTGGGAGAGGCACTGAACACGGCGGGAAGGCAAACAGTCAGAAACATAGTGAGGGAGAGCTAGAGAAAGAGAGAGCGACGTTGATGGAAAGAGAGATATGTAGAGGTGGAACGAGAAACCTATAGTGTACTGTAAAAGACAGAGAGAAAGCGTGGATATTCAATAGTTTGAATGTTGAATGTAAGCAAAGGTCTGCGAGCAGATCTCGAACATCCAAGTTGACTGCGATTGGTTTTAACAAGGATCGAAGAGCTTTGCTTGAGTTCGAAATAAAAACATTTACCAGTGTGGCAGCAGGGAACAACAGAAGTGTACATTCCACGCATGTCGCAATAGCCGACTACACAGGGTTATTCGTGGGATTAGTTACGACATGATGGAAACAGAATTGTTACACAAACTGGCACTGCAAAAGGGTGCATTACTGCATTGGAATGGTCTTCCTCTAAGGGTTCAAGTCTTTGTGACAGTCTTCCTGTAATGGTTCCAGTGGTAGTGACAGTCTTTCTGTAATGGTTCAAGTCTTTGTGACAGCGTTCCTGTAATGGTTCCAGTGGTAGTGACAGTCTTCCTGTTATGGTTAAAGTGGTAGTGACAGTCTTCCTATAATGGTTCAAGTGGTAGTGACAGTCTTCCTGTAATGGTTCAAGTGGTAGTGACAGTCTTCCTGTAATGGTTCCAGTGGTAGTGACAGTCTTCCTGTAATGGTTCCAGTGGTAGTGACAGTCTTCTTGTAATGGTTCCAGTGGTAGTGACAGTCTTCCTGTAATGGTTCCAGTGGTAGTGACAGTCTTCCTGTAAAGTCTTTGTTACAGTCTTCCTGTAATGGTTCAAGTCTTTGTGACAGCGTTCCTGTAATGGTTCCAGTGGTAGTGACAGTCTTCCTGTAATGGTTCCAGTGGTAGTGACAGTCTTCCTGTAATGGTTAAAGTGGTAGTGACAGTCTTCCTGTAATGGTTAAAGTGGTAGTGACAGTCTTCCTGTAATGGTTCCAGTGGTAGTGACAGTCTTCCTGTAAAGTCTTTGTTACAGTCTTCCTGTAATGGTTCAAGTCTTTGTGACAGCGTTCCTGTAATGGTTCCAGTGGTAGTGACAGTCTTCCTGTAATGGTTCCAGTGGTAGTGACAGTCTTCCTGTAATGGTTAAAGTGGTAGTGACAGTCTTCCTGTAATGGTTAAAGTGGTAGTGACAGTCTTCCTGTAATGGTTCAAGTGGTAGTGACAGTCTTCCTGTAATGGTTCCAGTGGTAGTGACAGTCTTCCTGTAATGGTTCCAGTGGTAGTGACAGTCTTCTTGTAATGGTTCCAGTGGTAGTGACAGTCTTCCTGTAAAGGTTCCAGTGGTAGGAAACAGCCTTCCTGTAATGGTTCAAGTGGTAGTGACAGTCTTCCTGTAATGGTTCCAGTGGTAGTGATAGTCTTCCTGTAAGGGTCCAGTGGTATTTGTGACCGTATGAATTCCATAAAGCGAAATAATAAACACAGAATGATAAAGTATAACTGTTAAAGTGAATGTTTATAGAATGCAAAGAATGCACATTACAGTG
Source organism: Ariolimax columbianus (assembly GCA_036924085.1). NCBI lineage: Eukaryota > Metazoa > Mollusca > Gastropoda > Stylommatophora > Arionidae > Ariolimax > Ariolimax columbianus. Next base: position 21,316,744 of record JAVGWX010000001.1, read on the forward strand.
TTTACATGTAGAATGTTTAAAAAACAATGTAGTGAATCTTTGTAGAATGTTAAGTATAAATATTGAATTGAATGTTTGTAGAATATTATGTTTGAACATTACAGTGTTTACTTGTAGAACGTTAAACACGAACAATGGTTATGCAAACACAAACATTGCAGTGTTAAATACAACCATCAGAGTCAATATCTGTTAAATGGTACATATAAATATCTGAGTGAATGTTTGTAAAATAAGTATAAACATCACAGTACATGTTTGTAGAATGTTACGTATGAATATGAGAGTCAATATTTGTAGAAACATATATATGACTGAAATATAAGCACGGTTATACAAATAGTTTGACAACAGAACAATAATAAACGTCCATAGATGTTCCAACACTAAATAGAGCATCATCAAAGACTGGGAAAAGAGCGAAAAAGGCAAGTGTTGTCAGTATTCCAGGTAAGTCAACTCCTGAAATATATTTAATAACTCTGTCACACTCCAATAGTTCGGTCACACTCTAATAACTCTGTCACACTTCAATTACTCTGTCAGAATTTAATTTGCTGACATGAATTGTTATATGTCATTCCGTATTTGTATAACGAAAGAAAAGCTTAGTAGAGGATGTACACGTGGTCTAGTAAACCACAAGAAAGAAACCACCCACAAACTTACTACTAATAGTCAAATATGAGTCCGAAAGACAAACGATGGAAGACACGCAATGGGACCTTCTGAGGGCCAACCAGATGTATTTGCAGAACAAAAGGACAACTTTGATCCAAAAAACTTAGTAAAAGACAATGATCTGCCTGATTAAATATCATGCTTCCAGTATTTGCTTTACATTTAATGCTGATATTTATTGGACGGTTCGATTGTCTTTATTTGTGTTGTTTGCCGAGTCCTTGTTAAAATCATCCATCGTCGCACACGGCTGTTTCTCATATAATTCGGGTGTTTAAACTCGCTTGTCTTCAAGCTAGTATGTGTACAGAGTTTCACAGTAGTCTTTCCTTTATTACAAATAATATGCATACACGCATGCATGGACTTAGGTACATTTCTAATTATGAACTTGCAATTCACTGGGCTGCAACAGTGTCACGAAAAGATTCAAGAATTGTGTAAGTACATGTACAGAGAATTATTAACGGTATGTCGTCGTTTCTGTTATATTACCCTCAAATGACATCGGTTTTGTCAATACTTTGAGTGCTGAAGAACATTTGACGAACGTCGTTAGGAACATTCAGTGGCGCATGTGCAATGCGTTCAATGTGACATTACACTTGGGGTCGCTATTATATTACACTTCGTTCAACCAAAAACAGTAAACTGTATTTTTCTCTAAGTATTGTTTACTGTTTAACAATGACTATTACCAAAATATAGAGATGCAAAGGAAACACTGAGGTTTCTTGCAGACAGAATTGTGGAACAATGTACAGCTTTCTTTATCTGCTTTAATGACTGTGAAAAGGCCTTTAACATGGTGCCATGGAGCAAACTTGTACCTCTTTTTGAACAGCTTACGGTGGGTAGAAATGTATTAAACTATTACTGAACTTGTATGAAAACAAAACATCGAGAATAGGACTCGGGGAGTGAATAAAAAATCTAGTCGAAAGGAATGTAACAGGAATGAATATTATCTCCAAACCTATTTAACCTGTACTCGGAGGTGATGATGACAGAAGCCCCCAGAAATTCCTTCATAGGGGTCAAGGTAAATGAAAAACGAATATGTGCCATTAAACAATTATATTGGATCAAGATGCTGAGCAGCGCATGAGCTGCGGTGGTCAGCGATCCATAGCTGACTGCTAGCATCAGGGTCAGCGAACCAGAGCTGCCAAGACCCTTCTACACCTCCACGCGGTGATCCTGGATAACAGACTGTAGAAGGGCAGGCTGGCTAAGGAGAAGGGATCGAAGAGGAAATGCTTGCTGAAGTCGGATGTGTTGGACCGAAAGGTGCAAATATCGCAGCCAAGCTGTAAACTACGACACAACGCATTCCGTTCTCTGGACTACATTCTGCTACTTAAGCCCTTTCAGGGTTTGGTAGCAGGATTTTGAGAACGAACGAAGCCAAGCCAAGCCAAGCAAAACTAAACCATTATATGAGAAACAGAGGAATCATTACAAAAAACTGCTCAAAAATACAGCCAAGACATTTGGTATGAGGATAAATGCTAGTAAAACAAAAAGCGAGGGTATTAACCAAACAGACTCAAAGATTAAATACCAGCATCTAGTGACATATTTTTGAACAAGTGCAGATGTTTCCATATATGGGACAAATTGTTTACAGAAGATGCCCGATGTGAGATTGAAATTAGAATTTAGATCGCAGTAGCGGAAGTCTTTCCGTGAGAAACAACTGCCAACTACAAATGACATCACTATTAAGCTGCGGGAAAGAATAGTCACTAGGGGCGTCACATTGTACGGATGTGACTACACATATCTGGGGCGTCACATTGTACGGATGTGACTATACATATCTGGTGCGTCACATTGTACGGATGTGACTACACATATCTGGGGCGTCACATTGTACGGATGTGAAACATGAACTCGACTAAACAAAAAGGATGAACAAACATTATCAACTTTTCAGATGTGGTGCTATCGGAGGATGACAACAGTAAGATGGACAGAAAAAGGTCAAATGAACAAGTGCTTAGCGATTTAGGGCCACGTAGACAACTAATGACGAGTATACAGAACGGTAGATTGTCTTGGCTTGGCTATGAGACATTCACGAGGCCTATTATTTAAAATACGAGAAGACAAAATTCAGAGGAAAAGAGGAAGGCGACGTCCCAGAAACAAATATATAACACAGGATTGCAAAAACATAGGGATGCAGACTTATACTGAGCTGATGAGATATGCTGGAAACAGAGGACTGTGGCGTGACATGATCATAATACAATTCAACAACAGTTTCCATACCGTCTAACATGATGATCATGATGATGATGATGTAAAGTAAAGTAAAGTAAAGTATCCCATAGCATTACTGCCGTAGGGGTGTGAGGTGTTGGCGATCTCACATTTCAAAGGCTCGGCTATATAAGGGCGGTAGCCATCTCCTCTCCCTCGCCGCTTTTACTTCCCGGACTGAACCGGTACCCATTTAAGGCTGGGTCGACCCGGGAGCCATTGCGGTCTGAAAAAAAACATTACCGCCTCAACTGGGAAATGAACCCAGGACCACTCAGATGCGAAGTCAGAGTGCTAACCTCTGCGCTACGCGGCTCCACATGATGATGATGATTAACAGAATATTACTTTACTGCTCAGTAATTACTATAAACACAATATTACTATTCCGCTCAATAATTAATACACGTTTTAACAAAATATAATTATCAATCAATTTAAAGTCCGTCGTTTCTCTCAATGCATATGCCATTGACAACATCACACCAGCATACAGGGTCCTGTGCTGTTCTTTCTGTCTCTCTCCAGGTGTAATAATTTATTATTAGTTCTTTCTCCCATTCTCTTCTCTATGAACTGATGAGTCTACCTCTCCGACACTTTCCTTGAGGATTTCACATACGCCCTGTCTGGCTATGTTGGATGATGCCTTCCGAAGAGAATGTCCTATACAGCCCCATTTTCTTAACTTAATTTGTTGTTCCAGAGGCTGTTGTTGGCTTCTTTCCCAAAGGGCTTCATTTCTCACCGTGTCTTACCACTTTGTACACAATATCCTTCGTAGGCATCTGTTAACGATCTGTTAACGAGTGATTGGAGTTTTTGTTGCGTGTATTCGGTCGTTCTCTATGTATCCACTGCATACAACAACTCCGACTTGACACTGGCGTTAAATATTCTATCTTTGGTATGAATCTTAATTTATCTAGATCTCTGTATATTTTTGGGAGTCGCGTACCGCAGTGGTTAGCAATTTAGCTTCGCATCTGAGTGGTCCTGGGTTCATTCCCCAGTTCAGGTGGAAATGTTTTTTTCAGACCGCAATGGCTCCCGGCTCGACCCAGCCTTGAATGGGTACCGGTTCAGTCCGGAAAGTGAAAACGGCGAGGGAGAGGAGATGGATACCGCCCTCATATAGCCGAGCATTTTAAATGTGAGATCGCTAACACCTCACACCCCTAAGCCATAAATGCTATACGTTTACTTTACTTTACTTTTACTGGTGACGTGTTTACTAGATATTAGAGTGTCTACTAGATGTTGGGGTGTCTTGGGGTGTCTACTAGATGTTGGGGTGTCTACTAGATGTTGGGGTGTCTACTAGATGTTGGGGTGTCTACTAGATGTTGGGGTGTTCATTAGATGTAGGGGTGTCCACTAGGTGTAGGGATGCCTACTAGGTGTAGGGGTGCCTACTAGATGTAGGGGTGTCTACTAGATGTTGGGGTGTCCACTAGATGTAAGGGTGTCTACTAGATGTTTGAGTGTCTACTAGATGTTGGAGTGCCTACTAGATGTTTGAGTGTCTACTAGATGTTGGGGTGTCTATACGGTGTTGAGGTGTCTATATGGTGTTGGGGTGTCTATCTGGTGTTGTATGTCTACTAGATGTTGCTATATCTACTTGGAACCGGTGTGTCTACTTGGTACCGGGGTGTATACGTGGTACCGGGGTGTCTACTTTGTACCGGTGTGTCTACTTGGTACTGAGGTGTCTACTTGGTACCGGAGTGTCCACTTGGTACTGAGGTGTCCACTTGGTACTGGGGTGTCTACTTGGTGCCGGGGTGTATTAGTGGTACCGGGGTGTATACGTGGTACGGGAGTGTATACTTGGTACTAGGGTGTCTACTAAGTGTTGGGATATCTATTTGTGTTGGGTGTCTACTACATGTTGGGTGTCTCCCTGTTGTTGGTGTCGACTAAATATTTGGGGTCTAAAAGTGCTGGTGGTCTACTAGGTTTTGGAAGGTCTACAACATGTTGAAAAGTCTATTACGTATTAGTAGGTCTACTAGATATTCAAAGGTCAACTATGCATTGAAAGATCTACTAAGTGTTGGATGGTCTTGGGCGATGTAATAAATGTTGGGAGATCAAATAAGTGTTGGGAGATCTACTAAGTGTTGGGAGATCTACTAAGTGTTGGGAGATCTACTAACTGTTGAGAGATCTACTAAGTGTTGGGAAATCTACTAAGTGTTGGAAGATCTACTAAGTGTTGGGAGATCAACTAAGTGTTGGGAGGTCAAAATGTTGGAAGGACTATACCATGTTGGAAGGTCTACTTGTTGTTGTAGGGTCTACTCTGATTGGAAGGTTTTGTAGGTGATGAAAATTCTACTATGTTTTGCTAGTCTACTTGGTAATACACGTCTACTATGTGCCTGATGCCTGCATGTAATGTGAGGAATACGTCGATCAAAGAATGCAAATCAGTCACCAGTACAAAAATGTGCATCCTTCTCGAGTAAAAGAATGGGAAAAATAAAGAACATCGTTGAAATAATGAAGTGGAGTAATTAAATTCCCAATCAAAGGATAGAATAGAATAAATCATTCGTTGATGAAAGTATTGAATAAATCACACGTGGATCAAGATAGCAGAGTGTAGTAATATAATCATGTTGATTAAGATCTTGGAAGTATTTTGTTGTCATCATGCCTGCCTGAAGACTCTTTTAAGTGAGCCTTGTCTAGCACAGTTGTAGGAATCCGTTTTTATATTCTCCTCGTCTCAGGACTATTTTCTGACGTGGGTACAGCGGCGCAACTACTTTGTTCAACGAAAGCATCGATAGTCGATTGATTTCACTCCAAATAGTACAACCCTGGGGCATTTATGCCGCATCGATAACACGGTCTCCCATTCCCCACTTCTCCGTGCTCCAGTCTTGGTTTTAAACAGGTCTATTGTTACTACGCGCGGGACATTTTGGTTTAGAAGAAATTGATTGATTTGATGCGAAACTGTCGCGACTTAAATCTGGAATTATATTCTAGACGCACAAAACCCGAGTGTGTCGTCTCTTGTTTATGAATCCTGTAACGTTCCAGGCCAGGCGTTACTGCGCTTGCGTTCAGGTTGATGAGGCTGAAACCATATCCCCAGGGTGAGGGCTATTTGATGTTGTCAGAAGTCGCTACTACGCTAACAATAGCAGTGTGTTTGTTTGTTCCTATTTTAGTGAACTAGATACGTACACTGTAGTCAGGATTACTGAACTTGTACGTAGTGAAGCGGCAGTCTTCTAGTTTTCAGACTTTCACACATTATGTTAATTGCTAAATACACTTCTCGGGCTAAAATAGGAAATTGACTTGTGGAAATTGGCTTCAGTTTCACCCACTTGATGCCTGCGTTCCACAGACACTAAAAAACCATTTCGATCAACTGATGCTTTACATGATCTCAGGTTTTCTGATTCCAACGCGCGACAAGAATTTCTTGTTCTGTTCCAACCCACGTCCAGATTTTCTTGTTCTGTTCCAACCCACGTCCAGAATTTCTTGTTCTGTTCCAATCCCCGTCCATAATTTCTTGTTCTGTTCCAATCCCCGTCCATAATTTCTTGTTCTGTTCCAATCCACGTCCATAATTTCTTGTTTTGTTCCAACACACGGCCAGAATGTATTGTTCTGTTACAACCCACGTCCAGAATTTATTGTTCTGTTCCAGCCCAAGTCCAGAATTTCTTGTTCTGTTCCAACCCCACGAAAAAGAACACGAAGGACAGTAAAAGCACGGAACGTTACATTTGCCCACCTATTGAATTAAACAATGTTACTTATGTTACACCTTCTGACCATTAAAATCCTTCTTGGCGAGTTTATGATCAAATATTCGCATAAACGTTTTCACATAAATATATTCATATAAATGTGTTCACATAAATGTATACACATAAATGTATTCATGTATGTAAATACATACGCAACAGATACCAAATGAGAAACCTATTCACACCGAGATAGAAAGGAAAACAGTTAAACATGGAAGCATGGAATGAGTTAGAAAGGGGGAGATACTGACCACCATACAATTGCAAGAGAGTGATCCTTTCATGCCACCGTATTTCATCAGTGTTTTGTGTTACATTCTCGTACGTGTGAATATGTAAACTACACCACACAATTGGTGATGCCGCTATGACCACAACATGTGTCCTTCAAACAACTTGTGGGATCAAGATACTGAGCAGTGCTTGAGCTGTAGCGATCAGCGACCCAAAGCTGACCGCTAACATCGAGGCTGCGACACAGGGCTGACCGCTAACATCGAGGCTGCGACCCAGGGCTGTCAAGACCATTCTCAATCTCCACGTAGTGATCCTGGATAACAGGCTGTAACATGGCAGACTGGTTAAGGAGAAGGGATCGAAAAGAGAACGCTAACCCGGTACCCAAAAATGTCATGCTAAAGTCACATTTTCCGGACCGAAAGGTGCAAATATCACAGTCAGACTGAAACTACGACACAACACAATCCATTCTCCGAATTTCGTCATGCCTTCTACAAAGCTCTTTTCGGGGCATGGTAGCGAGAGTGTGAGAACGAAAGACGGAGAATTTGAAAAACAAATTGAAAATGACATATAAAGAAAGGAATGAGATAACAACAACTAAATATTGTAAAGCAAATAGCTGTTTAACCAATCACGTGAGACATCATCAAGTGGCGTAGAGAATCATTAGCAAATAGCTGTTTAACCAATCACGTGAGACATCATCAAGTGGCGTAGAGAATCATTACCACACAAAGACTGCAAGGAATGGTAGGTCGTCGATCGTGCCGACGAAGTAAATGGACAACATACTCATAATGTCAACTAAACTATCAATGTCTACAACATGACCGACATAATTCATACACATAATTTCAACTAAACTATCAATGTCTACAACATGACCGACATAATTCATACACATAATTTCAACTAAACTATCAATGTCTACAACATGACCGACATAATTCATACTCATAATTTCAACTAAACTATCAATGTCTACAACATGACCGACATAATTCATACTCATAATTTCAACTAAACTATCAATGTCTACAACATGACCGACATAATTCATACTCATAATTTCAACTAACCTATCAATGTCTACAACATGACCGACATAATTCATACACATAATTTCAACTAAACTATCAATGTCTACAACATGACCGACATAATTCATACAAATAATTTCAACTAACCTATCAATGTCTACAACATGACTGACATAATTCATACACATAATTTCAACTAAACTATCAATGTCTACAACATGACCGACATAATTCATACTCATAATTTCTACTAAACTATCAATGTCTACAACATGACCGACATAATTCATACTCATAATTTCAACTAAACTATCAATGTCTACAACATGACCGACATAATTCATACTCATAATTTCAACTAACCTATCAATGTCTACAACATGACCGACATAATTCATACACATAATTTCAACTAAACTATCAATGTCTACAACATGACCGACATAATTCATACTCATAATTTCAACTACACTATCAATGTCTACAACATGACCGACATAATTCATACACATAATTTCAACTAAACTATCAATGTCTACAACATGACCGACATAATTCATACTCATAATTTCAACTAAACTATCACTGTCTACAACATGACCGACATAATTCATACTCATAATTTCAACTAACCTATCAATGTCTACAACATGACCGACATAATTCATACACATAATTTCAACTAAACTATCAATGTCTACAACATGACCGACATAATTCATACACATAATTTCAACTAACCTATCAATGTCTACAACATGACCGACATAATTCATACACATAATTTCAACTAAACTATCAATGTCTACAACATGACCGACATAATTCATACTCATAATTTCAACTAAACTATCAATGTCTACAACATGACCGACATAATTCATACTCATAATTTCAACTAAACTATCAATGTCTACAACATGACCGACATAATTCATACTCATAATTTCAACTAAACTTATCAATGTCTTCAACATGACCGACATAATTCATACTCATAATTTCAACTAAACTATCAATGTCTACAACATGACCGACATAATTCATACTCATAATTTCAACTAAACTATCAATGTCTACAACATGACCGACATAATTCATACTCATAATTTCAACTAAACTATCAATGTCTACAACATGACCGACATAATTCATACTCATAATTTCAACTAACCTATCAATGTCTACAACATGACCGACATAATTCATACACATAATTTCAACTAAACTATCAATGTCTACAACATGACCGACATAATTCATACAAATAATTTCAACTAACCTATCAATGTCTACAACATGACTGACATAATTCATACACATAATTTCAACTAAACTATCAATGTCTACAACATGACTGACATAATTCATACTCATAATTTCAACTAAACTATCAATGTCTACAACATGACCGACATAATTCAACCAGTTTCTAGTGGTAAAGGGGACACATAAACGAAGCAAATGTCAAATACGATATAATGGAATAGATCGCCAAAACATAATACCAGCCCAGATGTCCTTCCACGAGAAGCTGTATAGAAGTGTACAGCACATTATACAACGATATGACATGAGGCAAAACAATGCTAGTGAGCAGGCAGCAGGGCTGTTTTCAATTTGCTCAATTTGTCAGCATGTTTTTCCCTATCACTGAGAGGATGTTGTCACTTTGGAGGATTGTGTTTGGCTGTTTTCTTGCATATTGTTTCTAACCGCATTCTCAATTCTGACAATCTGTTTGTCTGGAAACTCGTTTCATGCTAAATGATATACGTGCCTACCGGAGAGGAGGCGGGAGGGGGGGGGGGGGGGGCATGGAGGGTAGGAAAGAGGAGAAAGACAAAAGGAAGAAGCTGTTAATCGCGTTGATGGAAATTGCAATAATTGTACTAAAATACAGTTTTGATCACACTAGTATTTGAACTGTCCATTATGTTACTAGTGTCCTCTGTGAGAGATATATTTGATGCAGATGTTGCAAGGTTTCTCGGCTAGCTAGGCATCTGGCGCGTATGTCTGACTCCAAATGAACTGGACATGTGACGCGTATGCCTGACTCCAGACGAACTGGACATGTGACGCGTATGTCTCACACCAGATGAGCTGGGCATGTGACGCGTATGTCTGATTCTTCTTCCTCGTTCAGAGGTCTTCAGACCTCAACTTCAATGACACTAACGAAGGCAGCAGTCGACTCAAGTCTCTGGACACTTCTATACAGCTTCTCGTGGAAGGACATCTGGGCTAGACACGTGACGCGTATGTCTGACACCAGATGGGCTGAACATGTGACGTGTAAGTCTGACACCAGATGGGCTGGACACGTGACGCGTACGTCTGACACCAGATAGGCTGGACACGTGATGCGTACTTCTGACACCAGATGGGCTTGGCATGTGACGCGTATCTGACACCAGGTGGGCGGGGCATGTGAAGCGTATGCCTCACACCAGATGGTCACGGAAAGTGACATTTTCGCGAGGTTTTTTTTTTGGTTGTTGTCTGATTAAAGGTTTGCCTTTCTCGATGCTACTGACGAAGGCACCTTTCCCTCGAAGACCGTAGTTCTTAAGAAGATATCAGGACGTATTGGTCAGTGTGTGAAAGCGTGTGTGTATCTGTTTTTATTGTGTTCCATCACAGCAGTTGTGCAGTACATTAGTTTTGTCAATCCTTCCTGTGCCTGGAGAAGTAGCATCATCGATAATTGTATCCAACGTGCAGTCAAACTGGACACAAAGTGTTTTCGAAGTCGGGAAACATTGCAAAAACAAGCTTGAGCTCTATTTTCGTCCATGTGGGCCTGCCAGCGTGGACGTCTACCAATGAGATGGCGAGATGATATGAGCAAAGCCCTTGCCTGCGTGATTGAATATCAGAATTATAGATTACTGTATGTGTGTATATATATATATTTATATATGTATTTATATATATATATATATATATATATATATATATATATATATATATATATGTGTGTGTGTATCCATATGTACGGAAAGAAAGATAGAAGAGGAGAGATAAGATGTCGGAAGATAGTTTCTCTTTCATCTGTGGTAGAGGTGGCCTGACATGAGATGAGTTTTCTCTCTTTGCACAGTTCAGGGTATTGTATCGTTTGCAAATTTCTTTTTTTGACTTCCCTTATGTCGATTTAGTTTAATCTTCTCCTGAAATGTCAGTAAATCCGGCGACAATATGAATGGTAGTCATATATCTACATACAGGAATGACATTACAATGTACATGTAAGTCTGTTAGTGGTTGCACCTGCCAATTAACTTGTGAATACAAATTGTATCGTCTTACATTGAATGTCATTATTTGGGATCAAGATTCTGAGCAGCGCATGAGCTGCAGTGGTCAGCGAACCATAGCTGTCAAAACACTTCTACAACTCCACGCGGTGATCCTGCATAACAGGCTGCAATAGGGCAGACTGGCTAAGGAGAACGGATCGAAGAGGGAATGCTAACCCAGTACTCACAAAATGCTTGCTGAAGTTGGAGGTGTTGGACCGAAAGGTGCAAATATCGCAGCCAAGCTGTAAACTACGACACACACATTCCCTTCTCTGGACTACAATCTGCTACTTAAGCCCTTTGGTGGTTTGGTAGTGGGAGATTGAGAACGAACGAAGAAGAAGAAGAATGATGTCATTATTTTAGTATAAATAGTTTGTTGTAAGCGAGTCAAATTAACTATTGTTAACGGCAGACATTTTGATTAACTAGGTTATTCGTCTTTACCCAAAAGCAAAATTCTACATTGTCGAAATGGATTTGAAATTTAATATTTGAGATCTAAAAAAAGAAAGAAAAGGAGCTGTCCAACCTTACAGAAGGAGTTAGTTCAATCATAAATATTCAGGAGTTATAGAATAATTGTAGGCTTACATAGCGGATTCGTGAAAAAATTAGTTCACTTTTGATTTTTTTTTGTTTTTTGCTTAGATGTTTGCCTCACTAGTTTCTACTGGCGGAGGTGCGCCATTTTCCACCCCAGACCGTAGTCCATTGGGCGATATCAGGACGCATAAACCAGTGCTTGGATGCATGTGTGCGTCTGTGTGTACATTTGCTAGGTTTGTGCGCCCTCAGAAGCTAGCCCAACCAAAGTGCAATGGAAGGGCCTCACCATGAGGGCGCGTGTGAAAGTTGTGCAAGAGTGTGACTGTAAGACAGAGTCAAATGAAACAGGGGGAGGTAAGAGAAGAGAGTGAAGGGAAGAGTGGCCCCCAGGGTGAGGTCCGAGCCGTTCACTGTTGATAAGAACTATTGCTAGAACTACTTTCACTTCACTGGCGGAGGTGATCATCATTCTGCGATAATATAATTCATGTCCTTAGTGCCTGATCCAATTATCCGCAGTAGTGTACAAATAATTATGTTCGTAAATAATTCCTTCGCAAAACATCATCAACGTATTTTCTGTCAATAACAGAAATATCAAGAAATACATTCACAGACAAGATCAGCAAACCAATTACTAGAATGGAATGGAGTGCGGAATATTTCTCTATTTTTTCTCCCAGCAAACTATCTGTTTCTCGCATTCTCTCACGCTCTCCATCTCAGAAGCACTCTCAGAAGTACATGTCTTTGACTTATTCGGATAAAAATGTCAAGGACAACTGCGATCCACGAGTTCTGATAGTTAAAGTCAAATGAGCTGCAGTAGTGCTCCTTTCTTTACAGAAACATACAACAAACGATAAAGCGGGATACAGTAAGATAAAGAAAGGTAGGTGTGCGCGTTTAAGAGAGATAGAAACAGGCAGAGAAAGAGAGACGCTGCAAATATCACAGGTCAACAAGGCGCTACCGAAGCGAGGGCAGGGTAAGGTCGTGGAGGGAAACACGTGTACACGATGATAAGCGTGCTTGATACCTTCCTTAGTCGTGTCGGAGATATCTTGGACATTACGATCGGAGGTGTCCCAGCGCGTACACGCGCGTGCGTGTTAGTAAAAATTTGCTCTGTGAGTATGTAGTGGTAATCTGTGCTGGTACTGGGCAGTGGCCTTTGTGTGTGTGTGTGTGTTGGAGGCAGACATGTATGTATACAGTAGGTGAATGCGTGTGTAACTGTGGATGTATGAGAAACACAAATTGCAACGTGTACATATGTGTGTGAGTGAATGAAGTACATCTATATATATATATATGTGTGTGTGTGTGTGTGTAGGCAGTATATAAATCTGTGTCTATGGATACAGCATGCAAATATGTGTGTGTAGTAGCAGATATGGGTATGTGTGTGTGTGTGTGTGGATGTAGTATGTAACTATATGTGTGTGTGGGGATGTAGTATGTAACTATATATGTGTGTGGGGATGCAGTATGTAACTCTATTATGTGTGTGGGTGTAGTATGTAACTATGTGTGTGTGTGGATGTAGTATGTAACTATATATGTGTGTGGATGTAGTATGTAATTATATGTGTGTGGATGTAGTATGTAACTCTATGTGTGTGGATGTAGTATGTAACTATATATGTGTGTGGCGATGTAGTATGTAACTATATATGTGTGTAGGGATGCAGTATGTAACTCTATTATATGTGTGGATGTAGTTAGTAACTATGTGTGTGTGTGGATATAGTATGTAACTATGTGTGTGTGTGGATGTAATTATATGTGCGTGGATGTAGTATGTAGCTCTATGTGTGTGAGGATGCAGTATGTAACTCTATGTGTGTGTGGATGTAGTATGTAGCTATTTGTATGTGAATGTAGTATGTAACTCTATGTGTGTGTTGATGTAGTATGAAGCTCTATGTGTGTGGGGATGTAGTATGTAACTATGTGTGTGTGTGGATGTAGTATGTAGATATGTGTATGTGTAGATGAGGTATGTAACTCTGTGTGTGAGGATGCAGTATATAACTCTGTGTGTGGGGATGCAGTATGTAACTCTGTGTGTGGGGATGCAGTATGTAACTCTGTGTGTGGGGATGCAGTATGTAACTCTGTGTGTGGGGATGCAGTATGTAACTCTGTGTGTGGGGATGCAGTATGTAACTCTGTGTGTGGGGATGTAGTATGTAACTCTGTGTGTGGGGATGCAGTATGTAACTCTGTGTGTGGGGATGCAGTATATAACTCTGTGTGTGGGGATGCAGTATGTAACTCTGTGTGTGGGGATGCAGTATGTAACTCTGTGTGTGGGGATGCAGTATGTAACTCTGTGTGTGGGGATGCAGTATGTAACTCTGTGTGTGGGGATGCAGTATGTAACTCTGTGTGTGGGGATGCAGTATGTAATTATGTGTGTGGGGATGCAGTATGTAACTCTGTGTGTGGGGATGCAGTATGTAACTCTGTGTGTGGGAATGCAGTATATAACTCTATGTGTGGGGATGCAGTATGTAACTCTGTGTGTGGGGATGCAGTATGTAACTCTGTGTGTGGGGATGCATTATGTAAATATGTGTGTGGGGATGCAGTATATACCTTTCGAAAGTGTGGATGTGGTATGTAGCTCTGTGTGTGTCTGGATGTAATATGTATCTTACAAGAGGGTGGATGTAGCATGTAGCTTTCTGTGTGGAAGTAGTATGTAGCTCTCTGTGTGTTGATGTATGTTTCTTTCGAAATGGTGGATTTAGTATGCAGCTATCTGTGTGGATGTAGTATTCAGCTTTCAGTGTGGATATACTATGCAGCTATATGTGTGTGGATGCGGTATGTGTTTGAATGTAGTATATATCTCTCGAAAGTATAGATTCTGAATGTAGCTCTGTGTGTGTGGATGTAGTATGTAGTTATATGTGTCCATGTAGTATGGAGCTCTGTGTGTGGACGCAGTATGTAGTTCTATGTGTGTCGATGTAGTATGTAGCTCTATGTGTGTGGTTGCCGTATGTAGTTCTGTGTGTGGATGTAGTATGTGGCTGTGGGTGGGGTGTAGTATAAAGCTCTCTGTATGTGGATGCAGTATGTAGGCCTGTGTGTGTGGATCTAGTATATAGCTCTGTGTGTGAATGTAGTATGTAGCTGTGTGTGTGGGTGTAATATGTAGCTCTCTGTGTGTGGATGTAGTATGTAGCTATATGTGTGTGTATTTAGTGTGTAGCTCTGTGTGTGGATGTAGTATGTAGCTCTCTATGTGTGGATGTAGTATGTAGCTCTCTGTGTGTGGATGTAGTATGTAGCTGTATGTGTGTGTATTTAGTGTGTAGCTCTGTGTGTGGATGTAGTATGTAGCTGTGTGTGTGGATGTAGTATGTAGCTCTGTGTGTGTGGATGTAGTATGTAGCATGTAGCTGTATGTGTGTGTATTTATTGTGTAGCTCTGTGTGAATGTAGTATGTAGCTCTGTGTGTGAATGTGGTATGTAAATCTGAGCGTGGATGTAGCTCTATGTGTGCGGATGTAGTATGTAGCTCTCTGTGTGTGGATGTAATATGTTTATTTCGAAAGGGTGGATACAGTATGTGGCTGTTTGTGTGTATGCAGTATGCAAGTCTGTGTATGAATGCAGTATGTAGCGGTGTGTGTGTGTGTGTGTGTGTATACAGTTTGTAGTTCTGTGTGTAGATGCAGCATGCATCTTTCTGTGTGTGGATGCAGTTTCATAAATTGCGAAAGTATGGATGTACTTTGCAGTATGTAGCTCTCTCTCTCTCTGTGTGGATGTAATATGTAACTATGTGTGTGTCGTAGCAGATATGAGTATGTGCGTATGTGTATGCAGTATGTAGCTCTGTGTGTGTTGTAGTATATTTGGTTATGTGTGTGTAGATGAAGTATGTAGATGTGTGCATGCAGTAGGTAGATCTGTGTATATTTGTGTGTATGTAATGTATAAAACTATGTGTGTGTGGATACGGTAGGTCGATTAATGTTAGTGAGATAGAGTATATAGATATGTGTGTGTGTAGTGGGAGTTGTGTTTAGGGGTGGCAATACGTATATCTGTGTGAGCGTGCAATATGTAAACCTGTGTGTGTGTGTGTGTGTGTGTGTGCAGTAGGTAGATAGGTAGGTGTGAGAATGTGAGTGAAAGACTTGAAGTGTTGACACTTGCTTGAGTGTGTGTACAACATGCAATCAAGTGTTTGGGAGGCCGTGTATACACATGCTAGGATTAGAGGCTCACATGTGTTTTCAGTTAGTCAGGGATTTTATAGGGCTGTTCACATATGCCCAGTGGATATGTGTCGGATACTGGATCGGGGAATGGGTGAGACGGTGGGTGGGGTGATCAAATTAACTCGATCCTTTCATATATTAGTATAGTTTGTCTATGTGTAAATTAGATCCGCCATGCTCGATCGCAAGCCCAGATAAAACTCATTTTAGTACAACAGCAGCAACTAACAAATCTCACCAGCCGACCTAGAAGAAGAAAATTCCTAAATATACCATCAGCATTCTTGGTCTTCGCACAATTTGATGGACACAAGCAGGTAAAGAAAGTAGAGCTAACTTCAGCCGAAACAATTACATATTCAGGTCACGAAAAAGAGAATTCACTACGGTATGAAAGGATAGCTTTCGCAATCACCAGAAGTCCATGGTTCTCTAATTGAGTGGCATACAGCTGGATCAAGATTGATTTTGTTACCCTTTAGGATCACAAATAAAAAGATAAAGCCACATACCATACAATGCTACTCCCCAACTAACGAAATAGAAAAACAAATTAAAGAACGCTTCCTCATAAAAACTGTACAAATCAGATAAGACAAAGTCAATAGACTAAACGGTCGTCGAGAGAGAGCTTCATTACAAAATTGAAGAGAACAATGGACGCTATGAAGAAATTGTAGACAGAATTGGAGTAATAGATGGAGATAGTGAGAGAGATTGTTGCATATGTCTACTCATGCAAACGGCTGGTCATTGGAGGAAGCATATTCTCTGAAAAGAAGATTCATATGGAAACATGGATATCCCCATATCAAATAACGCGAAACCAGATTGACTACATCTGAAATAAATATATAATTTTAGGCGATCTTTGCAGGACTCCAAGGTCTAAAAAGGAGTGAAAGTGGCGTAAGACTACAATCAAGTGATGGTAACATGTAAGTTTAAACTGCGAAATAACAGCTCATAAGATTGAAGAGAGACGAGCACAGAAGGTAACATTACTCAACCTGAAAGCTAGAGCCACAACGCTAAAACACATGACAATTAGAGGTAAACAAAGAAGTACACAAGAGCATTTAGGTATACAAGAGAAACTACATGGTAAGTCTGGCTACAGAAGTCGAAGAGCATTAAGCTAGAAGAAACTTAAAAGGTATGTATAACACGACCAGAAAACTGTCAGAAAAATAGCAGCTAGAAAGAAGACAATTGAACGACATAATGGGAAGAAGGTTTATTCACCTTGAAGAACAGAATAAATAATGGGTGGATTACTTTGAAGAACTCCTAAATATACCACCACCAGTCAACTCAGCTGACATTTTATCAGCTGAAGAACACCTCAAAATTAACTGTGATAAGCCAAGTAAAGAAAAGATCAAGGAAGCAATTAGTCTTCTAAAATATGGAAAAGCGACAGTGCCTGATGGGATATCAGATGAAACTATTAAAACAGATACTGAAGCATCAGTCAATAAGTTTTACAGTTTGTTGGAAATAGGGGGGATACACAAAATATTCCAAAAGAGTGGAGAGAAAGCTATATAGTCAAGAAAAATAATCTACAAGATTTTAAAACTTATTCAGGAATAATGTTTTCATCAGCACCTGTTAAAGTGTTGAACAATTTCACTTTAAAGTCTAAAAAAACAGAGGTACCAAGTTAAGAGACGAACAGACAGTTGTCGGATAAACAAACTACGCGCAGATCATCTTGGCACAAACCGCATAACTGTAAATCTGTTATTAATAATTAACTCTGGCTGAAGTCGGATGCGTTGGACCGAAAGGTGCAAATATCGCAGTCAAGCTGTAAACTACGACACACCGCATTCCGTTCTCTATACTACATTCTACAACGTAAGCCCTTGTCAGAATTTGGTAGCGGGAGATTATAACGAACGAAGCCAAGCCAATAATTAACTTTGCGGTTTGTTAAGAGCAGCATAGATGGCACCTAACAGGCTGCGGGTCTAAATTGCTCTAGTGTTTGAGGCTATTAAGATGGACTCGTATATCGGTTAACCACCCTCCGCGGCAATTGGCCCAACGCAGCGGAGTAATAAGCTGCTCGAGCCTAGCCTGCTAACCATGTAGCATCATTCCGGCTACATCCAGCTCATACCAGAGCTGGGTCCCGCACAAGGGTTTCCGCCTCTGCCTTTGGCAGCTTATATAGGGATACAATCTGGAAACTTCTATGACACTAGGGGATCCGTCAAAAACTCACAAGTAGATGAAGCCGACTAATGAAGACATGATGCAGTGTACAAAGTGCACGAATGACAACTCACAAAATCATTTAACACTTAATCTAAAGTTTTATTTAGTGTTCTCGTATTTATCACATTTTTCTATCCCTGCTGGCAATTTATTTTAAATATAAAAGAAACTGCTGCCCAAAAGAGAAATGGAATTTAGTGAACCTAATTACAACAGCAAAAATACCTGAGCTTTGCAAATGACATGGTCCTAACTCTTAATTTAACGTCCTTATACTGGTTTAGAAGACTCTTCAGAGTATATATATGCCCTTGCTCCAACTATACGCATTTAAAATATTTTTAATGCATTAATTGTCAATGCCTTCACTACTTACTGTGGCAATGCATTCCAAGCATTCACCACTCTCTGACTAAACAAATATGTCCTAATATCTAATCTGAATCTTTCTTTAGTTAATTTGTAGCTGCACCCTCTTGTTCATGAAGGGGGTTGTATTTTGAAGAAAAAAATTGTTATAGTCTAATTTTTCCTTTCCGTTTATTATCTTATAAACCTGTATTAAGTCACCACGAATTCATCTCTCTTCTAGACACTGTAGGCCGGTTTTTCTGAGTCTTTCCCTATAACTGTAATTCTGGAATTCTGGTTTTCTTGCTCTTTGTTATGCTTTCCAGCATGTTTATATCCCCTCTACGATAAGGACTTCACACCTGTACACTGTACTCAAATAAAGGTCTAACTAATGCTTTATACAGTTTGACATTCACTTTCTTGCTCCTATGTTAAATATTTTTTTTATCCCTACATAGCATTGCATTTGCCTGTTTCACTGCTTATCTGGACTTGCTCACTGACTTTATCTGTATGATCTATTATAACCCCTCGGCTTCCTTTCTTTGATATCTTTCTAATATTTTTCACTGCCATTCTGTAATCATGTTCCATATGAGCTCTACCCATGTAGATGACTGTACATTTATCTACATTAAACTCCATTTGACAGTTCTCAGACCATTCACGAATTTTATCGAAATCCCACCTCAATATATCCACTTATGCTTTAGATGAGACAATACTGCATAGTTTTGTGTCATCTGCGAATTTTGCAATCGTGGATACGAAATCATTGTGCGTGTGTGTGTGTGTATGTATATATATATATACACACACGCACACACACACACACACACGCACGCACGCACGAGGCGTGCTCAAATGAAGCTGGACCTAACTGCATCAAGGGAACATATGTAGGATGCGCATGATGACATCACTTCATGTGTAAACAGCACATTCCATCCGTCAAATTGGCAAAATATCACTATCCTCAGACTCATAGTTTCCTTGGCAGACTGTTGAAAACATGGCCTGTGTGATACAGAATACACCCAGAGTTGATCAGCGATCGGTGATTCGGTTTCTAACAGCTGAAGGATGTCGACCAGTTGACATTTATCGCAAAATGCAGACAGTATACGGGGACAAAAAGTGTGTGGAAGACAACAATGAAGAACTGGACAACGACGTTTAAAGAAGGACGTAAGTTAACGAAAGATCTTCCGAGACCAGGTCAGGCGTACATTGTTGCGTCAGAAGATGCCATCGCCAAAATTGATGCAGAAATTCGGGTGGACCGTCGTTTGCTAGCAGAGGAATTCGCTGTGTCGCTAGGGACAGTTCAAATTGTGGTTAGCAAGAAACTGAAGTATCGGTACCTATTGCGAACACCTTCCGACACTTCAGTTTCTTTTAGTTTTCAATCATGTAGCATACTCTAACAATTGTTTTTTCCCCACCACTTTATATTTCTCCCCATACACTTTCATTTTTGTTAGCAGATGATAATTCATCTCTGATTTACACACCCCAGCAATCACTTTCATGGAACCCACATGGAACAAAAGGAAAAGAAAGGCCAAAGATCACATGGAGATTTAGATATAGAGGTAGATCCATGGAAAACGGAGATTCTACAAAGAGCTGGAGAGAAAAGCACAGGACAACTCTGACTGAGAGGGTTGGTTGATGGTTTTTAACCATAAGTTGATGAAATCGAAGAAGAGTTAGTGTCAATTATCGGTTTATCTAT
The DNA here is from genome assembly GCA_036924085.1 of Ariolimax columbianus. Taxonomy (NCBI): domain Eukaryota; kingdom Metazoa; phylum Mollusca; class Gastropoda; order Stylommatophora; family Arionidae; genus Ariolimax; species Ariolimax columbianus. The sequence goes on from JAVGWX010000001.1 coordinate 21,337,178, forward strand.
GGGTGAATTATTGGATTGTCAATGTGTGATTTTTTGTTTTTTTTATCTATGGGTGAATTATTGGTTTGTTTGTCTTTGGGTGAATTATTGGTTTGTTTGTCGTTGGGTGAATTATTGGAATGTCAATGTGTGATTTTTTGTTTTTTCATTTATGGGGAAATTAATGGTTTGTCTTCGGGTAAATAATTGGTTTGTCTATGGGTGAATTATTCGTTTGTTTATCCTTTATCACTCCGCAAGCCGTCTGATACGCCCAGCTCGTCACACTTTAAAAAAAAAAAAATTTTGACATTTTTTTTCTCTAAGTACGGAGACCCTACCGATAGCCATTTTTATACTGCTGGATTCGTCACGTTCATCTACACACGCTTTTTGCCGGTAAAAGTATCGAATGTTAGATTACAAATGGCTTTTGAACGATTTATTTATTTTTTTCGCCGAATGGAGCAGGCCGACTTTTTGGGGAAAGGTAAAGTAGGTTGTTGGGAAAGATCTTTATCTTGTAAATATGTTTATTTTATTTGTTTAGATGAAAGAACTACAATTGAATTGGAAACTAACAGTTGTGTCGATATTGTAAACACAGTATCGATTCTTTGTTATGGTTTCCATGGTTTTCTATCGGAGCGACTAGGCCTAGTCGGGAAAGTCCAAATATTTAAATTTTTTCAAAAAATTTCACATTCATCTTCTTGTATCTCAGAAACTAACAAACACACAACAACAACAATAACATCAACAAGTTCTTTATTCAATTGTGTCTCTAAACACAAGAAAATCATATTTATTGACCAACAAACAGAACAGTTACAATTTTTGAAAGTTGCAAAATTGAAAAATGTGAAAAATTTTCAAAAATTTAATGCGGACGGGTACAGGTTAAGGATGAATTATTGGATTGTCAATTTGTGATTTATTGGTTTGTTCCTAGGGTGAATTATTAGTTTATTTATGTGTGAAATATTGATTTGTCTATGGGTAAATTATTGGTTTGGCTATGGGTTTGTCTATTTGTAAAATATTAATTTGCATATTGGTGAGAAAGTGAGTTGTCTATGAATGAATTATTGTTGTGTCTAAGTGTGAATTATAAATTTATCTATGACTGAATTACTAGTGAGTCTATGGATAAATTACTGGTTTGTCTATTGGTGGATTATTGGTGTGTCTATTTGTGAATTGTTGGGTTTTCTATCGGTAAATTATTGGGTTGTCTATAAGCGAATTATTGGTTTTACATGGATCAATTGTTGTTTTGTCTATTGGTGAATTATTTATGTGTGTGTGTCAATCATTGAGGTATCTGAGAGTCAATTACAGGTGTGTTTATAACGAATTGTTGGTGTGATTAAGTACGAATGTATTTGCGTGATTGTGTATACATTACTAGTGTGTCTGTGTGTGAGATATTGATGTACCTATGCATAAATTACCGCCCATATGTCTGTATAAGAAATATTGACGTATTTATGTGCGAAAATGTTTCCGTTCGTCCATATGTTAATGATTGTTGTGTGTGTATGTCTTAATTATGTGTGTGTGAAGTAATTGTCTGTTTATTTGAATTATGGTTTTATGTATAAATTATGCTTGTGTTATATACGAAATATATGTGTGCCTGCGTGTGAATTTTTGGTTTGTTTATGTGTTAATTAATAGTATGTGTGCGTATGAATTATTAGTGTATCTTAGTGTGGTTTATATGTGTGTATATGCACATATTGATCTCACCAATTTGTACCGACGAAAGGGATAAACTTGCCAACTGTGAACTATGTCAACTGCAAAGCCTGTGATCTGATAATGGAAAGCAATGAATGTTACAAGTGGGCCACCAAGCAAGTCAAGGAAAGCTGTGCATGCGAGAGCATCCTCATTCTCCTAAACTTATTATTGCAGAAACCACGACTGTAAAAGTGAAAGTTGTGCTCTGACGCAGGCTTCAATGCAATGAGCGAACAAGCATTAAACACACACATACACACACGCATACGCACACAAGCATACATATACTAACACACGTACCATATATATATATATATGTGTGTGTGTGTTTTTAAACATATATATATATATATATATATATATATATATATATATATATATATATATATATATAATATATATATATATATATTCATGTGAGATTATGCACATATTTATTGCTTTACGGGTAATGAATAAAAAGGTGTAATATTCGATAAAGGACTAAAGGACATGCACCAACTGTTGCTTAGAGCTTCATAGATTGATAGGGAGACTAAATAGTTAAATAGTGCACCTAGACTAGGAAGAAACAACCACAGCTGTCCCCTTTCTGTGTTTCACTTGATACAGGCTACCTCTTGGTTTAGTTGATACAGGCTACCTCTTGGTTTAGTTGATACAGGCTACCTCTTGGTTTAGTTGATACAGGCTACCTCATGGTTTAGCGGATACAAGCTGCTTCTTGATTTAGCGGATACAGGATATCTCTTGGTTTAGCGGTAACAAGCTGCCTCTTAGTTTAGCGGATACAGGCTACCTCTTGGTTTAACTCTCTTATTTATTTGTTATGGTTGGACGTGGTCATCGTTGCTCACTAGGGCAACTATTATTGTTGACTTCTGTCTACCATAGCCAACCATATCACAACCGCCTAGAGGACTGCGGTCCATCTTCATCAACACATTCGGGATAATTAAAGCAACTAGAACCCGCCACGTAACGTCTTTTTTTAGGGTATATAAAAGCATTGGAAGACCTGTATCTTCGTCGAGGCAGATTAGACTACACAGAACAGCAAACGGAGATGGAAACGGCGCAAAAAATAAGAGTTATCGAAGAAACAAGAGAAAGGCAAATGGAGAGAGAAAATCCACATACAGGCAGACATCCAGCTAAGCCTTACCGAGACAGTTAGACAGCTTGCCCATGTAGCATGAAGCTTTTCCACTGATTGCGTTCCTGATGGATTGTCACAGAGACAAAGCTAGAATTACACCGGGGCCTCATTAGGACCACACGATGACGGAAATAGGATCAAACAAGCAGGTGAATAATGCATGTATGATGAAGTGAGCACATAAATTAACCATCGCTGTCGCTCACAAATAATCGATATACAAATGGATTCCTGCTGAGCTCAGCGGTGGAGAATATCATACATGGGTTTAATATTGAATTTAGCGAGCACTTGTATTATATATAATGTTGCACAATTTTCACTATCCTGTTAAGTGAAGTGTACTATCCGTCTCGTTAGGTGTCCAGGAAAAATGTGATCCATTTCAATTTAACATCGGGTTCCTGAAACAGGAAGCATTTCTATCGTTTTCTAGAGCTGTGAAATAAGGAATAGAAGAAGACATGACCGCGCTCATGATGAATGTTTAGTAGTAATAATGATTATTATGCAGGGTCATAAGGTGGTAACAGTCAGCTTCATCGTAGCATAAACACAGTGGTGTGTTTCTGTGTATTAGTATACGTGTGTCTTGTGAAATAGTGGCCAAGGTGATAGAAGTTGTTCATCGCAAATGAAGATAGTGAAAGCACCACACATGTGCTGCGATGTGTGATCTTGTATGACTACAAAGTTCAATCCTGACACAACACACTCATGTTGCATTTCGACAGAGGCGTTGTCGTATGTTCTGCTCTTTTGGGCGGCTTGTTTTCTCTGAGGTTCATCTTTGATATTCCGCTCGTTAATCTGGGTACGTTGTGTGGTGTTAGCACGGCAGTCGGAATGGTTCTCAGCAAGCAACTCTCAGCAGGTGACTCTCAGCAAGCAACTCTCAACAAGCAAATCTCAGCAGGTGACTCCCAGCAAGCAACTCTCAACAAGCAACTCTCAGCAGGTAAATCCCAGCAAGCAACTCTCAACAAGAAACTCTCAGCAGGTGACTCACAGCAAGCAACTCTCAACAAGCAACTCTCAGCAGGTGACTCCCAGCAAGCAACTCTCAGCAAGCAACTCTCAGCAGGCGACTCTCAGCAGGTGACTCCCAGCAAGCAACTCTCAGCAGGTGACTCCCAGCAAGCAACTCTCAGCACGCGACTGTCAGCAAGCAACTCTCCACAGGCGACTCTCAGCAGGTGACTCCCAACAAGAAACTCTCAGCAGATGACTCTCAGCAAGCAACTCTCAGCAGGTGACTCCCAGCAAGAAACTCTCAGCAAGCAACTCTCAGTAGGCGACTCTAAGTAGGTGACTCCCAACAAGCAACTCTCAGCAGGTGACTCCCAGCAAGCAACTCTCAGCACGCGACTGTCAGCAAGCAACTCTCCACAGGCGACTCTCAGCAGGTGACTCCCAACAAGAAACTCTCAGCAGGTGACTCCCAACAAGCAACTCTCAGCAAGCAACTCTCAGCACGCGACTCTCAGCAAGCAACTCTCAGCAGGCGATTCTCAGCAGGTGACATCAATTTTGAAGCTCTTCATAAACATTAAAGTTGTCTCTGTAGCTATTTTATGTCTGTTTGCCTGCCTATCAGTTCTGATCGCATTGTATAGCATATGTTTGGGGAGGAACACATCAGGCATGCCAACAACATGCTTAATCCGTCTTATCTGAGCTATTTGGAGAATCATAATGATGCTCAGCATGTTAGATGTGCTAATAATTTCAGAGCTATGTACCTTATCCTGTCACTCGATCCTGAACAGCCTAAGCGGATAGCTTAAGTGAAAACGATTTAGCTGTCTGGCGTGTCTGCTATACACTGTCCCTGTTTGGCCGACATGAAGCAGAGTGGCTAACACTTCAGCACGATACACTTTTAAATTGGTGGCGACACTGATGCCTAGTTGGTTCTAGACACTTGCTTGCAGCCTCCATAACGCAGAACTCGACTTTTCTATTATGCTGTATACATCAGTCGATATTAACCTCTCTAGTGAGTGTACTGCTTAGGTAGATGAAGCTATCGACTGTCTGTAATGTTTAGTTCCCAGGAGCAGGTTGAAAGAGTACCTAAGTATTGTTAGTGTTGATCTGTTTGTCACCGAAAACTCATGGTTGACTGCATATCTTGCTCTGAGCAGATTGTAGGGGTGCAGTCTTCATCGAAAAGAAAATCCAAGATCATGGCCTCACTCACCTTAATGTAAGACGTCAGACGTCTTGAATAAAGCAGCCATCTTTTCATCTTGTACCCGGCATGCATACCAGTAGTAGTGGCGTGTACAGCATCAGAAAGCAAGGCTGCAGTCAGTAGTAGTGACGTGTATAGCATCAGAAAGCAAGGCTGCAGCCAGTAGTAGTGACGTGTACAGCATCAGAAAGCAAGGATGCAACCAGTAGTAGTGGCGTGTACAGCATCAGAAAGCAAGGATGCAACCAGTAGTAGTGACGTGTACAGCATCAGAAAGCAAGGCTGCACAGACTAATCTAAAAAGTGTCGGGGTTAGCACATACTCATGTTTGACAAGGATGATGGCTGAGAAGGCTGCAGACAATACTTAATGCAGTACTCGTGCCAACATGCAACTAGCGAGCAACTGTATTGAACCTATTGGGGTGCCACATTTTGCAATGATTTGCCAGAGCTCTTCTCTGGTGAAAGTGCCTAAATCCTCGGTCATGTCAATAAATGCTATGCACGTGCCCCGTAGAGGCTGATAGCAGTTCTCTTGGATTTTGCGTGCAGCATATATCACGTGACCGTCCAACGGTCCTCTAAAAAACTACATTAACTAGCTAGGGGCAGACCCTGCTCAAGATGACAAGTTAAGCACCTGCATAGATCTCAGGCTAGAATTGTGTTCGAATGTTACCACCGTGATGACGATTGTTCTACCGTTTCTACGAGCAGGAAATGATTGCATCTTCCGAGTCCTGAGATAGCTGACCGCCATTGCAAATTGAACGGTTTAGGTTTTTAAGCCGTTGAAGCAGGAATACTGTCTGAATTACTTCAGCTCCACATTGTTCTCAGAGTTTACTTCCGTAGCTTTAATGGTAGCTCTGAGATATTGACTAGGACATATGTTCTTGTAGAAAACAAACAAAGAACAACATTATTATTGCCCATTTAAGACCGTTGCAGTAGGAGTCGTGCAACAACGGCTTCGAACGGAAGTAATCTTATATTTCTGACATGAAGTCTGCAAAATGTCTACACCCTCTCCTAATGTTCCAACTCGTGAGCTTCAAATATGTTGAAAGTACATTTTAACAAAGCCTACGTCATTTACAATTTGTGGAAGTCCAGTAGTTATCTAAAGGTTGCTCTCAAATAATGTGTGTATGTTTTCTATCTTGATGTTGTATTCAGTAGATTTTCTTTTTACGTCGAACCGTTTTGATTTGACACCTTTGATAACCCTTTGAAGTCTTGTCTTGAAAACTGTAACCAGTCTTCTTCTTCTTCATCGTACGCAGTCAGACAGTAACCATTATTTTTTCGAAAAAAGCGGCGGTCATCCTGAGGCTGTCGACACTGCCATAGAGCTTGTCTTGCAGTTCCAATGGTGATGGCCACATCTGCTCTCTCTGATCCTCGTATGTCGGGCAGTTCTGCAGCAGATGCTCAGAGGTCATTTTTCCGGTACCACACGGGCATTCGTCGGTACCACCTATCTTCAATTTGTTGAATAGGTGGTACCTCAGTCTATTGTGGCCAGTGCGAAGTCTGAAGACAACGACCTGCTCTCTTCTGTTAAACTGGTAATAGGCATCGTTTTTTGTGTAGCCGGTATGTTCAGTTTCCCATTTTGTCATGTGTCTGGCTTTAATAAGCCGTTTTGACTCTTCGTACGTCATACTAGTATCTGTTTGTGGTAGTCTTGCACCTTCTTTTGCCAGTCTGTCTGCCTCCTCGTTGCCTTGGATGTTGCAGTGTGATGGGACCCACTGTACCACTACCCTTTTTGGTGCGGACTGCTGGCATAGTTGACAGAGTGCTTCTCTTAAGTCATTAAGCTCAGTGTTTTTCTGGCTTTTTAGCGCTGTGACTACGGCCAGAGCATATGTAAGCAGGACTGTATGGCTTTCATTTTCTTTATGTGTCACCATTTCTTCCACTGCCACCCTCAGTGCCTCTGCCTCCGCTCTGAAATTGCTTATGTACTTACCAGTAGCGAATGACAGTGTTATTTTTCTGCCATTTGGTAGGTTCAGGAATGCTCCTGCCCCTCCGTTCTGTGTAGTGTTTGTTACAGAACCGTCGATGTATGCATGGGTCCAGTCCATGGTTGGGTAGTTTTTCGATATGAAGCTTAGGGTAGTATCTCTCCTTTCTTTTTCAGTCTGGCAGTTTTTGTTTGCAATACCTGGTATATTTTCTACCACCTCTGGAAATATATCCTGCCTCCAAGTAGGTTTTCGTACAGTAGTGATGGGCTTTGGTGTTGTTAGTGCGTTTATGGGATCTTCGTGCATCTTTGCTTTGGCTATTTCTGCAAAGTTTCTCCGCTTTAGTTTCCCAGTTCCCAAATTGTTTAGTCTCTGGTGCATTGGGTGGTCAGTCAGTCTTCGGAGTTTCTCTGACTGCAGCTGGGCTCTGCAGTCTCTTCTATCGGTCATGGGTTGCAGTTTTGTAATCTTTTCAAGTTCTACAATTGGCGTTGACTTCATGCCTCCTGTTATAACTCTCATGGCTTGGTTTTGAAGTTTGTTAACTTTATCGAAGTTCGCCTTTGCTGCTGTTGTCCATGCCGAGATGCCATACTCGAGAACTGGTCTCACTCTTCCAGTGTACAGTTTCTTTAGTATACTTTCGTCTGCTCCCCAGCTTGTGCCAGCTAGTTTCCTCATGATTGCCATTCTTTCTCTGGCTGTCATTCGGTTTCTCTCGATCTGACTTTTCCATGTCATGCGCCGATCAAATGTGACTCCCAGATAGCTTGGGTTGTCGTTTGGCTGAAGGAATTTGCCATTTAGACTTAATTTGGTGTTGGGGTTTGATCTGTAACCAGTAATTCGTGGTCCGTGTCGCAGTCCGTTCCTGTGATCAACTTTGTTGCCAGCACATTTGAGCTCCATATTTGTTGTACTAGGATGTAATCTATCTGATTTATGATGTTACCATCAGAAGAGGTCCACGTGTGTAGTCTTCTTAGATGGTTTTTAAAGAAGGCGTTGGCAATGGAGAGGTTATTTTTCAGGCAGAATTCAAACAGTTTTTTTTCTTCTCCATTTCTGTGTCCCAAACCAAACGGTCCTCATACTCTTCTCTCATCATCGAGACTTTCCTCTCCGACCTTTTTTGTTTAAATCGCTAGTGACGATCAATATATCTTTTTTTCTACTTCTGCCAGTATTTCTTGTAAAGTGTCAAAGAAATCGTCAATCTAGCAATCATCTGCTGCTAATGTTGGTGCATGAATTATTGTCTCATTTCTTGTCTTCCTCTTTTGTCTAACTACAATTATTTGGTCGTTAACTGGATTGTAACCAAGTAGTGAAGGTGCTGTCTTCTTTTACAGGATGAAGCCGACCCCGATTTGTCCCGCCCCCCACCCCTTGTCCCTCCCAGAGTATATAATTGTATCTCCTGATGTGCTGGTATAGTGCCCTTGACCGGCCCATCTGTGTACGGAAACTCCTAAACATCTAACCTTAGTTCTTGTTTCTGGTCATTGCATTAACCCGATCATTTAACCTCTTATTTAACAAGTGGTTGCACAAACCACGACTGCACCATCATGTACAGGACTCTTGAAGAGACTCCTTGCAAGTCTGCAATTTCAGGAGCGACATGGAAGCACAATAAAACGATATTGTCACTTTTTGATGCCCAATTAATCTACTTTTTTGTACCTGAATACATTGTCCCATTTGATTGACATCCTGTCAGTCTCGAGAGACAATGGACCACGCTAGAGAGGGGTATTAGTCAGTTGTTGAATTTGCTTTCGCCGCACACATTTGGAGTCTGCATCTAGCTTGGCGCATACTGTCGCCCCTACCTGCAGACTAGCACACACAACCTGCTTCCAGCCTGGTCTGTCTTTAGCAAGTTCCTCCCAATTGCACGTGGTCATATCCAATGCTTTCAGGTCATGCTTACAGCCATCTTTGTAACATAAGAAGGGTTTATCTTTGCAAGCTTGCCGGAAGTCACCTCTCCGAATAGGAAATATTTTGGAATTCACCCGTCCTCCATTCTGCACACGTGACCAAACCAACGCAAACTGCGCTGGTGGACTATCGTTAACTAAACAGGAAATCTTTGCACGGTCCAACAGGTCGGTGTTTGTCACTCTGTCACTCCATGAAATCCCAAGTGTTCGCCCCAAGCTTTTCATAAGAAAAGCATTTAGTCTTTCTTTTCTCTGAAGCAGACACGGTCCACTTTTCGCTGGCATAGAGCAGGGTACTAAGCATACAGGATCTCCACGCAGCAACCTTTGTGGAGTTGGTCAGCATTCTGTTATTTAAGAATCTATGTGAGAGCCTAGCAAGCGCTGCTGACGCCAATCTTAATCTCTTTTGCAGCTCTGCGTCCAGTGAAAGATTGTTGGTGAGGAGAGATCCGAGGTAGTTAAAATTATTTACTACCTCCAGATTTGTATCACTTAGGCAATGTCTGGAGAATATGTTCCCTGAGCCACGACTTTCGTCTTGTCCAAGCTGATGGTCAGCTCAAACAGATCACTGGATTTTGCTAATCTATTAATAAGGATCTGTAACTCGGCTTCTATGTGGGTGACCAAGGCTGCATCGTCTGCGAATAGCATATCCCGAATGAGTCTCCATTCTCATTATTTTTACACGAAGTCTGGTCAAATTGAATAGACTCCCATCTTACCCAGTCTGCAGGAAGACCATTTTTGTTGCAGTTCCAAAGGCGTGTTTGAGCACGATGACAAAGAAAATACCTAAAAGACTCGGAGCCAGGACATAACCTTGTTTAACTTCGCTGTTAATGTCAAGGGGGAGATATATGTGTATACACTTTAGATCAATTATTTTAACCTCAGTAATGCCCCCCCCCCTCTCTGTAATACTGTAATCATGGTGTTCATGCAGGCCCATTTTCTGCCCTATGTCTGGTAGCCAAATGGCGTCTACACTCATATCTGTCCTTTGCCTTTCAATGCCGGATCAAGGTATCGTCGCTGGTCATCTGCCCATCTCATTAGTCCAAGTCAGGTGCGACGATTATAGGTGTAGGGCCATCACGACGTGTATATTTTGTCAGACATCCGTACCACGTGGCCTGCCTACTTGTACTCTCTCATCAACGCCGCATCTACGACGTCACTGAAGCAGGTTTAACTCATGATGGCGGTGTTGCGGATGTGGTCTCGTAGTGAAAGTGATAGTGTTCTACGTTCCATCGCTCATTGAGTAGCTATAGAACAAATGGCCGCCTCTAATAATTTGTATTTTGAAAACAATATTGAAACCATACATAAAACATCGACAGACAACATATCCTGAATTTAAAAAAAGAAAATGTAACCGGTAGAACTGAATGAAACCATACATCTCAAGGTCATATATCATATACTGGAAAGGGGGACGGCGTGGCTTGTGGTTAAGTGACACGGCTCACAACCAGAAGGTGCTGGGTTCGATCCCCTTCACAGCACCGGCCGTTACCCAGGGGAAGCAAACCCTTAGAAAATGCAGGAGGAAGCAGACCCTTATATAAAATGCATGCTGAAGCCGGATACACTGGGCCTACAGGCGCAAAATAAAAACCAAAGTGCAACGCACACTGCCTTGGGGGTTAGAGAAATGAGGCGAACGCAAAAACAAACAAAAAAAATACTGAAAAAGGTGAGCACTTACGAAAATGAAAAATAAATGAAAATAGGTTATGGAATGTTTAATAACGAGTTCTAAACGCGAAATAAGGCACATATTCAATGTTAAATAGGTTGAGGCTAATTCAATCTAGAGATTATTGTAGGGAGACGCCAGAAAACAGCTAAGTGGAGAAAGAACGCCATTGCTTGAAAAATTAAGCATGAGAAACATAAAATCGGAAGTCAATAGAAGGAAAGCAATACACAAAGGAAATTTAAAAACGCGAAAGCAGTAAACACGGCTCACCAAATAGCACGTTATATATAGAGGTATTGTCTGCTTGAACAGTTTACAGTGTAGTCAATTCAGTAATTCGTAAGATTTTTATTTCAAATTTGGTACATTCTTATGTATACTTTAATATATATATATATATATATATATATATATATATATATATATATATATATATATATATTTGTGTATATGGCATATGTCAATATATATATATATATATGTATGTATATGTGTATGTGTGTGTGTGTGTGTGTGCGTGTGTGTATGTATGTATGTGTGTATGTATGTGTGTGTATATATATATATATATATATATATATATCTTCTTCTTCTGCGTTCATTCTCAATCTCCAACTACTGAGCCCTGATCATGGCAATGTAAGTTGCAAGATGTAGTCCGGAGATCGGAATGCGTTGTGTCGCTAGTTTACAACTTGACTGCGATATTTGCCCCTTTCGGTCCAACACATCCGTCTTCGTCAGTGTATATATATATATATATATATATATATATATATATATATATATATATATATATATATATATATATATATATATATGTACGGATGTATATGCATTATGTATGTGCGTGTGTGTGCGTGCTTACGCGCGCGTGTGTGTGTATGTCTACGTTGTGCGGGTGCATATCTACTTGTACGTGTGTGATTGTGCTCACGTGTGTATATATGTATGTGTTTGTATGTTTGCTGTGTGTGCATGTGCGTGTATACATGTGTTCGTGTGGGTGTGCCTACGTGTATAGGGACGTGTATAAAATCAGTTTTTGTTCCAGCTTATTTTTTAAATTAACATTTGTAAATTGTTGGTGTACACATTGCGTTGTTGTTCTCATACTTACGAGTACTTTCCACGTTTTCTGAATACCAATAAATCTAGTGAATAATCTTCCTGTCGTTTTATTTATTTATTTTTTTAAACAGTCACACTAACAGGTATAACTTGTTATCATGATCACATTCAGACAAACTCTATCAAACTCTTGAACAACTCTATCAATTCCTTGATCATTTCTAACAAACACTCGAAAAACTCTATCAATCATTAGAAGTTCAACATACACTAACAACTCTAGCAAACGCTTGAAACATTTAAACAGCTCAATCGAACACTTTAAAAGCTTCGAAACACTCGAACAATCTAGTAAACAATCCAACAGCTCCATCAGTAACTTGAACAGCTTTATCAAACACTTGAGCAACTCTATCCAACACTCGAGCAACTATTAAACTGCGGCAAAACTGTAAAGAAAATAGAATAGTAGCGACGACTTTCGTACAACCAGTATTTTGGCATCGTAAAACATCCAAAAATGTAATCCTGTATCCGTCTTCAGACATCGAAAAACATCAAAAAATGTAAACCTGTGTCCGTCTTCAGACATCTAAAAACATACAAAAATGTAATCCTGTATCCGTCTTCAAACATCGTAAAACATACAAAAATGTAATCCTGTATCCGTCTTCAAACATCGAAAAACATCCAAAAATGTAATCCTCATTCCGTCTTCAGACATCGAAAAACATCCAAAAATGTAAACCTGTGTTCAGACATCGAAAAACGTTCAAAAATGTAAACGTGTGTCCCTCTTCAGACATCGAGTACAATTATGTGTACTATGCATTGAGAAAAAAAACTCTAAAGCATATGGGAGACGCCTATCCTCAACCCATGTGGACGCACGTCTACACAGATGGATCATCAGATGAAGCATTGAGGAAAGGAGGGGCGGGACTCGTCATATTTCTACAGGATGGAACTGTTATAGAAAAAGCAAGTGCTGCCGGGGAGCCCTCGACAAATCTAAGAACAGAGCAACAGGCAATAATTGAAGCAGTCAAACTATTAGATGAAAAGGGGTTAAGGGATAACAGAATAGTGTTTTTGTGCGACTGCATGGAAATTTTGCAGGCCATACAAAGAGAACCACGAAATAGTATGGAAAGGAAACTGATATGCCAGCTAAACAAACTCTCAGACCACAATAAAATCACCCTCCAGTGGATTCCAGCTCACTGCGACATTCCTGGGAATGAATGGGCGGACAGCCTAGTCAGTGAGGGAAGACAAAGAGAACAATCCACCCACCTTGTGTCACTGTCAGAAGTCAAGGCAAACATTAAAAAAAATATAAATAACAGTGGATAGAGAGAACAAACAGCAAATACCCACAGGACCCAATCAATAGACTGAATAGAAAACAGTATACCATAATAAAATGAAATCAACAGACTGCACAATGCACATGTCAGAGAGGACCCCAGACTCCAGAACACATCCTGCAAACATGTCCACTGCATCAAGACTACCGTGAGAAGACCTGGCCCGAGGAGAGAAACATACCAGACAAAACTGTGGGGAACCATTGAGGACCTGCGACTGACGTGTCACTTCATGGCTGCAGCCCATCTGGTGGCATAAAACGAGCATACGAAACCGAACGCAAAGAAGAAGAGAAGAAGTATCAGGTTAGCACTAACATAAAATGCCCCTGTGTATCATGTTAGCACTAACATAAAATTCCCTGTGTATCATGTTAGCACTAACATAAAATGTCCATGTGTGTATCGTGTTAGCACTAACATAAAATGTCCATGTGTGTATCGTGTTAGCACTAACATAAAATGGCCATGTGTGTATCATGTTAGCACTAACATAAAATGTCCATGTGTGTATCATTTTAGCACTAACATAAAATGTCCATGTGTGTATCGTGTTAGCACTGACATAAAATGTCCATGTGTGTATCATGTTAGTACTAACATAAAATGTCCATGTGTGTATCATGTTAGCACTAACATAAAATGTCCATGTGTGTATCATGTTAGCACTAACATAAAATGTTCATGTGTGTATCATGTTAGCACTAACATAAAATGTCCATGTGTGTATCATGTTAGCACTAACATAAAATGTCTATGTGTGTATCATGTTAGCACTAACATAAAATATCCATGTGTGTATTATGTTAGCACTAACATAAAATGTCCATGTGTGTATCATGTTAGCACTAACATAAAATGTCCATGTGTGTATCATGTTAGCACTAACATAAAATGTCCATGTGTGTATCATGTTAGCACTAACATAAAATGTCCATGTGTGTATCGTGTTAGCACTAACATAAAATGTCCATGTGTGTATCATGTTAGCGCTTATCATCATGTAGCAAGTTCTTGGTAGAATGTAGCTCTCATCACATACATTAGATAAGAATCTCGATCAGCAGTCAGTGTACCCGTCTGCTCCTTGTTCGTGTTAAGGGTGTCCTTGATGTCTTGTGTCCATCCACGCATTGGTTGGCCTCATCTTCCTAGAACAATACCCTCCAGAACTGCTTTTTCCAGTCCGTCATGGCGCTTGGTGTGACCAAAAAACCGAAGAGACATACCTTGGTTTATAAGCAAGTTCTCTTCCGCAAGAAGATCTTGAAGGATGACTTTATTTGTTAAGTATTATCTATAGCTTTATCCAAGCTATATATATATAACATACAGCATTATATATCCCTGTGTGTATCTTGTTGGCGCTAACATGATATATATATATGTGTGTGTATCTTGTTGGCGCTCACGTGATATATATATGTGTGTATCATGAAGACGCTAGGGATGAAGATGCTGAGCAGTACATGAGTTGCAGTGATTATCGACCCATAGCCGACTGCTAACGTGACACAGAGCCGCCATGACCCTCCTCCACCTCCACGTGGTAATCATGGATAACAGGCTGCAACAGAGCAGACTGGCTAAGGAGAAGGTATCGAAGAGGAAAGGCTAACCCGGTCCTAAAAAATGGTTCTAAAGTTGGATGTATCGGGCCGAAAGGTGCAAATATCGCAGTCAACCTGTAAACTATGATACAACGTATTCCATTCAACTTGCAAAGTTCTTTTCATGGTTTGGTGGCTGGAGATTGAGAACGAATGAAGCGCTAACATAATATTTTCTTGCGTGTATCTCCATACTTTTGAGCAAATATTGTGATGACTACACCTCCGAGCATGTTGTAAAAGACGACTAAAGAGAGTCGTCGATGACATAAGCAATATCGTCTTGACAAACACTTTGTTACAGTATCCACAACAACATGTACACACAGTCATTTCGCACGTTGATACCGTGTCATGGGAAGATCTTTATCGTTAAACTATTTCAATCGGTGGTATTTTTTTTTATACATCCAATACATAAAAACACCATTCAGTTTGTCTTTTCCTGAGCGGACAATTTTAAAAATCGTTAAATCAATTCTCATTGTCATTCTTGTACATCGGATACCGATACCTTTAACTCCCCAAGCTGTTTTCTTATACAATAACAATAAATTACACGTCAAACCCATTCCGCTTTTCTTTTAAACTCATTTTATCTGTCTTTCTGGTACATTGAATACCTAAATCGTTAAAATTTCTTCAACCTGACATACACGTAAATCTGACCAAAATCATTTAGATTAAAACACAAAATGCTTATGCCACGCGTACACTTCAGACAAATTCTGCGCTGATCAATCTCAAATTTCATATTTAAATTCGTACGCTAAAAAATACGATGCATAACAAACACTTGATAAATAGCATGCAGTGGTATGGATAATGTATGAATAATATGCTGATGGCGAATTGATTGGGCAAAGAAATATTTTTGTGGATTCGGAAGGCTTCTGATAAACAGTCGCCAACTTTTCAGGTGCCGTCACAGTCAGACCAAAGAAATAAATGTTGATTCGTCATTCAGAGAGGCAGTTGTTTGGTCTGATGTTTCGTCTTTATTCTCGATCAACGTTTGCTTACCTATTTCAGTTCTCCAGCTCTCTGTTAACTTTTCTCTTGTACATTTATTTTAGCTTCGATAAACTGCCTTATTTTTTAAAATCAACGCCTGTTTAGCAAACATTCTCTTTTGCTCACTCACTCGTAAAATCGTCCTTGCTTCTTTGGTTCTTTGCTCTCTCTCTCTCTCTCATACACACACACACACTCGATATATATATATAATATATATATATATATATACACACACACATACACAAACGCACACACACGCACACACACACGCACACACACACATATATATATATATATATATATGGTACGGATATATACGAGCAAGCTTAAGCTGCCTATAGATGCATACCGTTATCTGACAATGAAGACGATAAAAGATATGCATTAAACATAATACTTCAATCAAAATCACAATCAAAGCTCTTTAGCGCCTTCTAATACATGTTGCATTGTACCGAGACAAGCTGTCTCCTGGCTGTTATTGTTTCTGTTGTGTTTGTCTCAAGTTCTCCGCGTTCGTTTTGGTACTTTTCTATCTTTTTTCCCTGAGAATCCAGAACAGAGACTGCGTTGTAATGCTTTAAGAGGGTTCCTTTAGTGTTATTCCTATCCAATGTCAGTGTCTTCTCGTAATCTCTCTGTGTCATGTTCTTTGTGTGATTACAGCTAACAGTTGAGTAATCATGTCATTCCATGTCAAAATGCCGAGCAGTGCATGAGCTGCAGCGGTCAGCGACCGATAGCTGACTGCTAGCGTCAGGGCCAGCTAACCAGAGCTGCCAAGACTCACCTCCACCCGGTGATCTTGGGTAAAAGGCTGCAACAGAGCAGACTGGTTAAGGAGAATGGATCGAAGAGGGAATACTAACCCGGTACTAAAAAAAGTCGGAAGTGTTGGACCGAAAGGTGCAAATATTGTTGTCAAACTGTAAACTACGACACAACACATTCCGTTCTCTGGACTTCATGTATCTATTTAAGTCCTTTTCAGGGTTTGGTAGCGGGAGATTGAGATGCAACGAAGCCAAGCCATTCCATGTCAATCGTATTATTCTTCGCAAGCACCCGTTTATGAAAGTCTGTATCTTTTTGGTTGAGACATTGGAAGAGCTAGTATGCCGTTTTTAAAGCATCTGTAGATGAGAAAATGCATATGAAAATAATGAGGACATTCAGATGCCACTCATTCAGTTGTTAGTTACAAAACAGTACAATTTATGAATTGGCTATTCTGAGGAACGTTTAATCAAAGTTTTGACGAGTAGAGACGCAAGCATAAGAGGGATTAATATGAATGTGTATAACCAGCGAGTCTCATAAAATATCCCTACATCACATGGCGGGAGAGAGGAGGGATAGAGAGGGAGAGAGGGGATATAGAGAGGGAGAATAGAGAGAACGAGAGAGAGAGAGCCATTCAGCACCTATAAGTCTGCCTGAGCGTACGTTAGCAGTAAACCAAAGATGTGTCTAGCAATCTTTGGGAAGGGGTGACAACCGAGCCACTAGAGACCTTGTGTAGACGTATGCTGCAGTCTCACAAGGACTGGAGTATGTGGACGATCGATGAAAAGCTTTCATTGATTTCAAGAACACGCGCGGCAAGAAATCATCGTCGAAACTAGTTTATTAGCATCACTCGCAAGACACATAACACACTTAGCCACTATACAATAATATCACAATTATCGCTCGCAAACAATTCAATTCGAATATTTTGTCTATAGCTAAATTATATAACTGTCATAGTTTGATATAGATTTGATGACATTTGAAAATGACGCAAGAGGAATCTGTAAATGGAATAGTAAATGGCGATGCATGATTGTCTCAATTTGTCATAGATTTGAAGAAGTATTACAATACCTCAGTTAGGCACAGTGTGTACATCAACAAATAGGGTTATATAACTGTTTCAGTTTGTCATAGATCTGAAGAAGTCATGTAAAACGCAGCTGGGACTAGTGAGTGGAACAATTAATGAGGTCATAAAACTGCCAGAGTTAAATCATATTTACAGAAAGATAAGAACAGGTGGAACAAACGTATGGATCAACTAATCAGGATCCATCCTTGTCGAACACACAGTTATATCTGTAACTCGCAAACATAGTTTTATTTAGACCATCTTTTACACTTTCCGACAATGAATCTTCAGTTGAATGACATCCGCTGCTGTCTTTCTTGACATGGTATTATTTTATTGTTCATATTTCCTTTGTTTGTGTGTTTTTAATCAGATGGCTTTGGATATTTCATTTTCTGTGCTAGCTTTACTTATGATATAATCTTAGGAATTATGTGTTGTTATTTGTCTGTCGTTCTTCGCATCTCATGTGTTCACGTATGTGCTTGAACACAATTAAAGTCAGTAAATCCTTCGATTTCACGCCTGTGTGGCATATTGGGAACATGGTGCTATGCCCATGTTTTGTTTTACCAACCGCACAGTAGGGCTCATGTAGTCCACATCCCGCTGGGGGCTTTTACTTTCCAAGATTATTGTGGTACCCAATTGTGTAGGATATGAGGCACGGGGAAAATCCCAGCTGAATGATCGACACCCTTGGACACAGGCTTCCTGTAAACGAACTACCTGTAGCAGTAGCTTTTTATTTCCCTCGTAGGGAAGGGGTGAATCGGGAAATCATATCAAATCTAAGAAATTGGCGAGAAGGAATAAAACAATCAAAAGTAAAAGAAAAACGCGCAAGATTAAACAGCGACAAATCAACGCTAAACACTCTTAGACAAATAACAGTGTAAATGAATATTAATAGGTAAGGTCAGATTCCGCACTGAGACGAAAACACAAAACGAAATCTACGTTACAATCAAAAGGCCTTTATCAGGGACAACGAACAACAACAATAATGATCTAGGGAATCATAGAAGAAAGGAAGAATAGATAAATGGAGGATATGAATATATAAAGAGGTGAAAAAGGGTACCTATCTGGATAACAAGAAATCGTTTCATGGCTCCTCTCAGGTCGGAGGCTAGATACCAAAGGACAGCACATGGCGCCTCCCAGGTTGGATACGAAATGACGGACAAAGCCGGGATGAAGTGTGAAGGATGGCCTAAGAATTGAGAGAAGATCATACAGACCGAAAGTAGTCAAATACTGGAAAAAGCAAATGGTGACGTGGGTTGAGATAAACGAAGAAGACAAACCGATGGAGGCAGGTAGGAGAGAAAGATTTGGAAAAGGTATGGAAGAGGATGATGCCATTTGGGGCTGGAAGCAACCCATGCGGGAGATCACTTTGTTCTCAAGCGTGAATCGATGACGTCAGAAGCGAGAAACTATTCCTGTGGCACTGACGTCAGCTTTGCCCCGGCACCCGTATCATTGAAGTGGCTGGCGATTAGGAACAGTGTGTTTATAGATGGCATTGAGGTGATGCCGCAAACGTGACGTAGTTCCAGACTCAGTCTCATAAATGTGTGTCATACCACACTAGAAACGAATGATGGAATACAAGAGGTTGCGGACTCACATTTGAAACCTGCTTTGATGACGAACTGCTTTCGGAATTGTAACCAAACGAGTTAGAATAATGTGTCGGCAAGTGACACAGTTATGTACGTTATTGCACGGCATGGTGTCTAGATGACGGTGTGGGCTAGTGCGCAAGGTGCTATTCACCTCCGCATCTGTCATGTTTCTAAGTGCAGTATCTGACCATAACTGTCTTTTTAATATAATTTGTATCCACACAGCCGCCGCAGTCTTGCCTTATTTTAACTCTAGACAAATAACACGACCATTGAAGGAACCAGCTGCATAGTACAACACACATGAGTGTGGTAGGTAATAAGCAAGTGAAGATCTCGGTCAGGGCAGTTGAGCCACGTGAGATTTTAAAGAGAATGTCAAGAATCGCATGGACGCCAACGAAGCGCAGTTTAAGTGCTTTAAGTGATCTAAAAGAGATTTTTTAAAAATTATCGAAGTGAATGCAAAAGTACATTCAAATTAGATACAATCCACTTGAACTTCATTCACACTTTCACATATGCAGAAGAATGTTCAATTTTGTGTATGGTAGTGCTGCAAAAATGAAAACACATAAAGGGCATTCCTACTACATAACACACGAGTGAAGAGCGTATATGCGTGTGTGCGTCTGTATGCACATGTATGTGTGCGTGTATGTATGTGTGTGTGTGTGTGTGTATGTATGTATGTATATAAAATTGAATGTATATATGTATGTGTGATACTTGTTTTCATGTGCGAATCAATGACGATCGTCAGAGAAGCAATGAACTATTTCTGTGACACTGATATCGGCTTTGCCCCGGTTCCCGGGACCATTGAAGTGGCTGATTAAGAAACTTGTGTGTTTATAGATGTCACTGAGGTGTTCCCGCAAATAATAACTCTTTTTTTCTCAACCCATATCACGTTTGGTCTTTCTGTATTTGGCCGCTATCCTGCTTTCTCCCACTTCTCACGTCCTTCTGCCGCCTTAACCCCGCCTTTGTCCGTCATTTGGTAGCCTGTAAGGAGCCATTTGCCAACTTTTTGTTTTCCAGATTTGTATTGACGTCACATAGCGACAAAGATGGCGGTAGCTTTTTGTGAACTCCGCAAAAAACAGTTGAAAACCAACTTTTTGGTTTTCTTGAGCTATAAACTGGATATGATTCAACCTTGACATGGATACTCTGGATACATGCTGCCGGTGTGTAGTATGACTGGAAGTGTGTTTTTACTAGTTGCTGTATATTTCGTCATCTAGAGGCAAGCCGGATTAATGCATTTATCATTATTTTTCTGTGACATTTGATATTAACATTAGCAATTGTGTGGGTTTTGGGGATCTCTACTGTAACGCTGATTACCTTGTCTGTGATACTTGTCATTCTTACATCGTGTAACATTTCATAATCAAGATGGCGCGAATGGATTACCAGCAACGATCGACTAGTTATTCAGTTGGCACTGCCTTTGATGAAATTTGTGTGACTTGTATCTTTGGTTGGCGCACATCATCACAATTTGGCTGGATAATCTCCGCTGCCTCCTGTGGGGACAGGCAAGCCGGATTAATCATATTGCGTATATCACTAAGTAGGTGGCTTTGACTTTGACTCTGTGACAACAATTTGTGAATATTTCGAACATTATTTGGTACTTAGTTTCCTGTGCCATTTGTTATGATTGTGAAATTTTCGAACATTATTTGGTACTTAGTTTCCTGTGCCATTTGTTATGATTGTGAATATTTCGAACATTATTTGGTACTTAGTTTCCTGTGCCATTTGTTTGGTACTTAGTTTCCTGTGCCCTTTGTTATGAACATAAATGTAGTCCTGGTCATCTTACATTCCCAACCTATCGCCTGCCACATCTCAGCTGCCTTGCAGGATGCCTGAATACGAAATGGCTTCGTGAATAAACTCTGAGGAAAAATTTGCATTCAGTTCTATCTCAAGTCATCTCGATAATATCTTGCCACTGGCCAAAGGTAGCTCGGGACGAAAGAGTCAGGTTGACATATTGCGCAAACTTCGTATTTAATCCAAATCACCACACAAATCACCCCTTTGAGAAGACAGATCAAATAGAACAGATGTTTCTACACGGCTGAAGAAAGACAGTGAACATTATGACACGTGATGGGTGAACATCATGTTTGTATGTATTGAATCTGTTATTTTTTTCTTAAGGCAGGTGTATATGTCTTCTTCTTTCGTTCACTTGAAATTTAATTTATATATTAGGTCTCTTGTATAAACGTCACATACAAAATAATGCATGTATCTGCAATGTTCTCTATTGTATAAACTTCACGTGAAAATATAATATCTATTTCTGCAATGTTGTTCATTGTAAAAATATCACTGTCATTTGTATTTCATGTATGTATGTAATACTAATTTTGTCTCCCTTTAGTCATGTGTTAATTTAAAGCGGTCAGGACAAAGAATAGAACACGGCCCACTGTTAAGATAGATAAGTGCTGTTGCCAGTTTGGCACTCAACCGCTTACTGTTCCACCGAGCAGCTTGTAGAAGGAAGTTAAGAGTTATAGGAAAGATTTGATGGCGTGGCTATATAAACATCATATGAAGAATGAACATAGAGCTGCATTTGAGAGCTGTAAATATGACACACTCAAAAATGACAGCTAGAATGGAAAAACCAAGCACCGAAGAAAGCATAGGTAACATGACAGGTATGTGAAAACAATTTAGGCAACCTCGGAGGTCGGGAATAAGAAGGCATATACATCATGTTTTTTGCTGAAGCTGTCAAGAGTATTTTCGTTAACTGTTCCGTGAAAGTCTCTGCTCCAGGCCATTCAAGTCATTGAAGAAGGCTGAGAGAAAGAGTCTGTAGAAATATTTAGCCTTCTAGATTGCATAGGTTGCTAACATTTCTTTATTTTGAAATAGAGATATCAACGAAGAAGTTATCAGAATATGATATAAATCAATAACAGGTGGGTAATTTGTTACATTTATCAGCCTCGAGGGAAAAGTATTTTTTTTTAACAGTATCGATTGCTTGGCGCTCAAATACTGCGTGTGTATGTGTGTATTATATATATATATAAATATATATATATATATATATATATATATATATATATATATATATATATATATATATATATATATATATATATATATATACCAGGTAGCTTCAAAAAGTTCTCGGAATAGTCGACTAGTGTTGGGATGAAAGATCATATTATGGAGAATATATATTTATAAGTTGGAAGTGACCGTGACGAAATGACATGGCAGACGTGACCTTTACATATACTCTCGAACCGAAGTTACAGAATTTTGTTTGTTGGTGGTGCTCGTTGCATCGTCGGAGTTGAAAATGCCCTTGATTGAACAACGTACAGATGTCAAATTCTGTGTTTTGCTTGAGCAGTCACACTCAGAGACACAAACATTGCTTAATAAAGCATATATTGATACCACAATGAAGAATTCGTAAGTATTTGAGTGGCACAAGCGTTTCCGTGAAGGTCGTGTTAGTGTCGATGATGATGCACGTAGTGGACGACCGTCAACCTCGATCAACAATGAAAACATTGCGCGCTTTCAAAAAGTTGTGTATGCTGACAGAAGACTTAGTGTCGAGAAAATAGTCTCATAAATTGGAAGTTGCCACAGCACTCTCCACAACGAACTGTACATGCACCGTGTTTGTCTACACATGGTTCCCAAAATGTTACCTCCTGAACAGAAAGAAACGACATTGACCCTGGCAGGAGACCTAATCACAATGGTTGATCAAGATAGCAATTTTCTCAACAACATAATCACAGGAGATGAGACCTGGTATTTTTTGACGATCCTCAGACAAAACGTGAGTCCTCTGAATGGAAATCTCTCACATCTCCCCAGACACAGAAATTTCGTTTGAAAAAGAGCAAAGGAAAAGTTTCATGTATGTTGGAAGTTTGTTTTTTATTCCCAGGGTATTGTCTACCATGATTTCATTTCTGAATACCGAATGGTTAACAAGGAAATGTACGTTGATATCTTCTATCGTCTAATAGATGCAATCAGAAGAAAACGACCAGAAAAACAAGAGAACAAAAAGTTGGATTATGCTGCATGACAATGAGCCAGCACATCGATCCCGACTGGTGAAGCAGTACCTCGCAAAGCACAATGTGATTACGTTGTAAAATCCTCCCTATTCTCACGACCTGGCACCGGCTTAGTTTTTCTTGTACCCTCGACTGAAATCAGCACTGAAAGGACAGCGATTCAGAGGTGCTGAGAACGGTATCGCCAATACGACAAGACATCTGAGAGAGGTGTCAATGAATGGATTCCACCAATGTTTCCAAAATATTGACAAAAGTGTGTAGTCGTCGAAGGGAACTACTTTGAAGGAAATGTAGTGTAGATAATTCTATTGTAAATTATTTCTATACAGTCCACTAATTTTGGGATCTTTTTAAAGTTACCACGTATATATATATATATATATATATATATATATATATATATATATATATATATATATATATATATATATATATATATATATATATACAAACACACACGCATATGGATGCCTCTGTGCAGGTCACAGCTCTGATATGAGCTGAATGTAGCCGGGTGAAGGTTTTCCTGCTTTGCGGGCTAGGTTTGAGCAGCTTATTGCTCCGCTGCATTGGAACAAGTGCGAAGGGTTAACCGATGTCCGAGTCCATATTAATAGACTCAAACACTGTAGTAAACTAGATCTACATTATGTTCGGCGCCATCTATTTGGCTCGTAACAAACCACATAACCAAGGCCGGTGTTATGCCATGTCACACAATTAGTTGCCCTTATCGACATGCTCTCTCTTTGTGGAGCAGTGGTGCTATTCTTGCCCTTGTAACACATAACACCCCCAAAGACCGCTCGAGAAACCTGAGACTACCCGTTATTAAGTGACGTCAGTACTACGTAATGTCGTGAGAGTAATCCACAAAATTGATAACATACTTGGCACTTGTCCGTCAACAAAAATTTACAGGCTTAGTCCATTTAGACAATCCTTTGAAATGATGTCTATGTATTAACGTATAATTTGATCACATCTAGATCTCTCTTACCCAGTTTCTCTCACTGTATTTGTTGTTATCTGTATGCTACAGTATGTACAAGAATTCTAAAATTGCAATTGGTTATCCCGGTGTGCCTGTTACTCCCAATCTATATGTCTACTACTATATACTTTTAAGCACATAATCTGCCGAAGACCGATGTGTCGGACCCAAAGGTGCAAATATCGCAGCCAAGCTGTAAACTAGCGACACAACGCATTCCATTCTCCGGACTACATTCTGCTACTTGCAAAGTCCTGTTCAGGCCTTGGTAGGCGGAGATTTAGAACGAACGCAGAAGAAGAAGAAGAAGAAGAAGAAGAAGAAGAAGAAGAAGAAGAAGAAGAAGAAGAAGAAGAAGAAGAAGAAACACATAATAATAACATACGAACAGACATGGAACTCTAGGTAGAACAATTAACAAGAGACAATCTTGTCGTCAGAGGGCAGTTCTTCCCATCTATCCGTCTTTCAATCAAGTGTTTCGGACCATTAGCTTTCTCAAACTATAAGGGATAAAGGTGGAGGAGCTAATTGGGTTGAGACTCCCAGATGTCTGTTCCCTTTTTTTCTCACGCCAAACTTGGGGAATTAATACAGAGTCCGTGTCCTATCCATTGAGCGAGATTGAGGTGGTAGTGAAACTAGTTAGTTTTATACAAACTTGTTTCTAACATCTTGTTTTTTTCTTTCAAATCCCTATCTGTACCGAATACAAAACGTAGGAGTGACCTTTGCATGATTTTCTAAAATGATCAAAATGCATACCAAGCTAAAAGACCTTCAACTGCAATGTGAAAGTTGGTCCTTCTGCGTAGAGCAGAAACTATACGGAAGACCAAACTCAATATTAAGAGATTGCAGGGCTTTATCAACAAATTCTGAGCATGCAGGTCGCTCACATGGTTACAAACTAAATATTCTGGGCCTGCAGTGGTTCACATGGTTACAAACTAAATATTCTAGACCTGCAGTGGTTCACATGGTTACAAACTATATATTCTGAGCCAGCAATGACTCACAGAGCTACGAAAGAAAGTTTATGGGACAGAAAAGAGACAAAGATAGGTGGAATAGAAAAATCTTAAGAAGAAGCTGCGGTCGAATATGGCACACACTGCGACAGCCCAAAGTCAGCATCACTAGGCAATATTTGTCGTGTAATACTGGGAGAAGATATGAACAACTGGAACAAATTGCACATAACGCATTGACTTTGGTAGGGTTGGTATGCACCCCAGTGTGATAAGAGAGTAGTAGAAAAAGAATATAAAGTTACTATTTTACATTCCTTTGTCCGTTGCGGTTATTCTACATCCGGCATGATATCTTTTCATCCGTTCTATCAAACTATGTTATTACACTTGTTCTAGATTGACCTGTCCAGCCTAATTATTTCAGTAAACAGATGCGGCCACAAAACAACCACCCATTTTTCACAACTTGCCCCAGACCTGTAACCAGGTTACTGTATTTGGTCTTTTTGAAAGAGGGCCGCTCATCTTATGTAGATTCGAATGCAGTTAACTCGATCATGATGATGATGTGATACGATTATGATCAGTGTGGGCATATATCTGGTCATTTATGAGACTTCTTAATGACATCATGGTCTATCACCCTTTAATGACATCATGGTCTGTCCCCCCCTTAATGACATTATGGTCTGTCACTCTTTAATGACATCATGGTCTGTCACCCCTTAATGACATCACGTCTGTCAACCCGTAATGACATCATAGTCTGTCACCCCTTAATGACATCATGGTCTGTCACCCCTTAATGACATCATAGTTTTTCACCCCTTAATAACATCATGGTATGTCACCCCATAATGACATCATGGTCTGCCACCCCTTAATGACATCATGGTCTGTCACCCCTTAATGACATCATGGTCTGCCATCCCTTAATGACATCATAGTCTTTCACCCCTTAATGACATCATGGTCTGTCACCCCTTAATGACATCACGTCTGTCAACCCGTAATGACATCATAGTCTGTCACCCCTTAATGACATCATGGTCTGTCACCCCTAAATGACATCATAGTTTTTCACCCCTTAATAACATCATGGTATGTCACCCCATAATGACATCATGGTCTGCCACCCCTTAATGACATCATGGTCTGTCACCCCTTAATGACATCATGGTCTGCCATCCCTTAATGACATCATAGTCTTTCACCCCTTAATGACATCATAGCCTGCCACCCCTTAATGACATCATAGTCTTTCACCCCTTAATGACATCATGTCCTGTCACATTTCTTCCCATGTAAACCATTGAGCATGGTCAGACTCCATTTCACAAGATGTGTGTTGATGGCTGGATATCATACATTGATCTAACAATAACGCCGAGATGTAGAGGTACGGTGTGCTATGTATCACCTGACGACAAAGACCTTTCTAAAACTCCACCCAGTATTTTCTCCTGGACTTTATTCACGTAGCACTGCCTTGTATCCATCTTGAATTCAACTATCTTGGTAACATGATATCATCCGATGTGCACAGCAGTCCGGGTATGTTAAGGCGGATCGGACTAGCTGCGCCTGCTATGCACGACCTCCGACGTTCGTGGAGCAATGGCAAGATCTCCCTTGGAGACAAAAATTCGCATTTACCAGTCCTGCATGCTCCCAGTTCTGCATTACGGCTCCGAAACCTGGACATTACTGAAACACGACATGTCGAGACTGGAAGCCTTTCACGTGCGCAACTAGCAGCGTATCCTGGGCATCCGATGGGCATTACTACACCCGCAACGTGGAGGTCTCTGTTAAACAGGCCTTCACCAAATCTCAGAAACACTTGACCGAGTTTCTTTGGTTGGTCATGTTGTACGACTGGACCAGTAAACCCCTGCCCACAAGATACTTCACATGTCGTTCCTCGGCGCCAAAAGTCTTCCCTCGAACGGCTGGAGGCGCAGAGAGGCTGTCCCCGAACAGTATGGCTCCAGCAAACAGCAACCTACTCCCTGGACGAGGTCTGGAAACACGCCACAGCTGTGGGTCATGCATGTGGCCAACTGACGCAACGGGCCTCAGACGCTGAAGCGAACATTATTATTCTTACTGCCTTGTAGATGCCTTTTTACTACACTACTTCTTTTAATTTTCATGAAATTCAATTTACCTCCTTTTCATGTGTTATGGTCTAGACAACGAGCAAATGCTTCCATAATTAAATGCAAGACTAGTGGTCTGAGTGTAACCAGTTACCTTTTTTGGCATCAGTTCCAAGAACTTGGCTCACATTTCACTTTTTGCCAATATTTAGCCAGCTTGTTGCATATCAATATATATTCTTTGGAAAGAGCAGGACCTCCTTTTAGGCCCGTCAGCTGGGTCGTGCATAGCTGATTGGCCTCTGCACAGAGCCCAAAGGAATACATCCCCTCCAGCATGCAAAGACACACACAAAAAACTTATCACTTGGTTGTCTACCCTCTCGAGTATAAGTCAACAAAGGAAGACAACCGGACAGCCACTTAAGTTAATGAATACTATTTTTGAAACAATATATTACAAGTTTAAGTGTCAATGACAAAAAGCTCATGGAAGAAATGAAGAAACCCAAATTCCAAATCCTGGCTCTCAAATAAACTAAAAGCAGGGGTCGCGGATCTTGATCGTAACATGTTTATTTACAGCCAAGTTTCCACTACCGACAGAACCAAAGGAGGAATCAAGCAGACAACATCAAGTGATAAAAACTTGTTTCCTATCGCATTGCGATACTGGACACTTAATGATGAAGGTAGGTAAACTGTTATTCCTGAGGATTCTCTAGGCAGCCTTGTGCTACAAGGTTTTATACCAAAGAATTGGGAGATAGCCATCATTATGACAATTTTTTTAAACGGGTGACAAACGACAGTGCGAAAACCTTCGAGGCAAAGTCCTCCTTAGTGTCACGGGCTAAGCCTACTCTAGAATACTGGAAGGACTAAGACATCTGGTTGAGCCATAGATGGACGAAGAGCCCAATGAAGTTTCAGAGCAAAACGAAGTACTCAATATCTCATATCAATCAGTCAATCAAAGCCCGTCAGTCCTCTCGGTGTATAGATAAACCATTGATAATATCTCGCCAGCATACATGGTTATGGGCCCGTTCTGCCTCTCTCTAGGTGCAGTCATTTAATCTTAGTTCCATCCCACATTCACTACTACGTGTATTTTTGAGTCTACGTCGCTTTCTATTTCTTAGAGTATTCCATGTAATAGTATGTCTGGCTATGTTAGACAGTGCCTTCCGAATAGGATATCCTATCAAGCCGCAATGTCTTCCCGTGATTTGTCATTAGTGTTTTGTTGTTGGCTCCTTTCCCGTAGGTCTTTATTCCTCACATGTCCTGCCACTTTATGTCGATTATACTTCGTATTCATTTGTCAACGAAAGAATGGAGTCTTGGTCGTTCTCCATGTATCCGCTTCATACAGCAGCACCGTCTTCACACTGGCGTTGAATATTCGAACTTTAGTGTGAATCTTGGTTTCTCTGGATCTCCATATTTTGCTTAGTGTCAGCAATCCTCTTCTTGCCATTCCAATTTTAGTCAATACATCTGCATATGTACCTCCTGGTGTGTCAATTGTGCTATTAAAATAGGTAAGATTATACACTTCTTCCAACGGCTCTGATTCCAGCATGATAGGTTCTTTATTAACAGGGTTGAGTTTAACAACCTTAGTTTCCATAAATGTTGATAATCAAGTTCAAATTTGACTAATTGTTGTTTAACCTACATTTGGATATGGCTAACAAAAGTACCAGATCATACGTGTAGTCCAGATCATCCAATTGTTACAATAGTTGTTAATAAATATAAATTATTTTTCCTATGATTGACGTCTTTAAGTGGTAGAGCAGAAATCCTTGTCTCACCCTTGTGTGCACACCGAAGATGTCAGTCCGTGCTCCTTCGTGTACCACCCTGCTAACTGTATCTTTGTTTATATTCTGTTGGTGTATATGTACTCTGGAAATCCACAGTGTCTCAACAGCTGCCATAAATTACTTCGATCCACACTGTCCAAAGTCTTTTTATAGTCTATACAATTTGCATGTAGAGATGAATTCCATTCAATTGTTAGTTTTCCTATGATGTGTAGAGTAGCTATATGAACTGTACATGATACTCCCTGACGAAATCCTGCCTGTCCCTCTCAAAGGTTTTTGTCTACTTCCGTTTTAAATCTGTCCAAGATTATTCTCTATATTTTTTGGTTGGTCTGCAATATGTCAGGTCTCCCTTTTTAGACAGATTAATCAGATGTGCTTCTTTGTTTCTGCGCCCATTCTCTCCTGCACCGTCTTGGATAATCTCTGCAATGTATCTGTGGCCTTTTATAAATTTTATATTTGCCATTATAGCCTCTGCTTTTAATCAATTTGGTCCTGCCGCTTTCCCTTTCTTGAGTTTGGATATGGTCCTTTGAATGTCTACCTTACTTGGTGGGTTATAGTCCGTTCGTCAGTCTCATATTTCCTGATTGTATCCATCTTGTTTTATAATGGCCCTAGCACTGACATGTAATGGCTCATCGCTTTAGCTATTTGTGCTGTTTTACCTGCTGGTACATTGTTCTAATATCTCACGTTCCAAATTGGTTTTCTTCTTGATATTCAGAAGGGCAGTCATCAGTGGAGCTTCCTAACCACTTTCACTCTACTGCGTCATTCTTCTTATTGTGTTCAGAAGGGCAGTCATCAGGGGAGCGTCCCTACCACTTTCACTACCCTGCGTCATTCTTCTCATTTCCGAATGTACTTCCTTTGCCAAGGTGGTTTGCATTTGCTCCGTTTTCTGACTCAGTTTCTTGTTATAGATTTAATTAGTCGGACCTAGCCTAACTTATTATACCCTGGATGAGTTGTCCGTTTTTAGTCTATCCATCTCTTATGACCTATACAATTCGGATGATGTTTCTGTAAGCTCTCACTTTCGCTGGCTTAGCTGGGATCATTGAGGAATGCAAACTCCCTCACCATTTCATGATATCGTACTCGAGGGAGATCGTATCATCCAACTCAAACAAATGAGTGAAAAGGTTTTTGAGTTTGATAACATTATGCACCTATATTTCTTGGTCCTTGAAAAGGCATTTTTTTTTTTTTTTTGGTTTTTTGTTTTGTTTTTTGCGTTCGCCTTATTTCTCCAATCCCCAAGGCGGCGTGCGTTGCACTGTGGTTTTTATTTTGCGCCTGGCGGCCCAATGCATCCGACTCCAGCAGACATTTTATGTAAGGGTCTGCTTCCTCCTGCATTTTCTAAGGGTTTGCTTCCCCGGGGTAACGGCCGGTGCTGTGATGGGGATCGAACCCAGCACCTTCGGATTGTGAGCCGTGCCACTTATCCACTAGGCCACGGAAAAGGCATTAAATAAGGTTCACTCGAGCAGCCTCTGGGACAGCCTGGAAAGACAGAAACTCCCAGCAGAGAAGTTCAAGACATGCAAAGGCGTAAGACATGGTGATATTATATCATCCAACCTCTCCCTTCTATCCATGGATGATGCCATCAAGGGTTGTAAGGAGAGGACTAAAAAGTATTCAATGAGGTACTGAAAGATAGACCAATCTATATATCGGAGCCAGTGTTCGCCGATGATGTGTCTCTAATTACTAAATCATAAGAACATTTCCAGACGAGCCTTCCTTTAAATCTGGAAACAGGAGCTGGCAGAAAGAAGATTGGCCATTAGCAGTTGAAAATTAAAAGCCACGATTTGTCCAGAGATGAAAAGAGACATCACATGGGACAGGTCAAGCAGCTTAAATACCTTGGAGTTGTAATAAAATAAGTATCAAAAAAGAGTTGGCTTCGTGGTGGGCAGAACTGGTAAACTTGTACATACCATAAATAGAGGATTCCTTAGCAAAATAGAAATAAGCAAGAAAATAAAGATTAAGATTAGCTGCACACCCCTTCACTTAATTACCAGTTTTTGACTCATGGTCCGTGACAACAACTAACAAAAGGGCCAATCCAAGCGACACACATCTGCTTTTTAAATAAGGTGGTCCAAGTAGCAATAATAGACACGGTACGCAATCAAAACAACAAGCTTGCCGAAGTTCAGCACTTGCAGACTAGAGAGAAGCAATCTCAACTTACCTGGTTTGGCAATGTCTGCAGAATGAAAAGATTGGCTATCACGTCAGTCATTAGAAGCAAAGAGTCAAGGATCCAGACCACGGGGACGATGGGATGAAGCCATAAAACAGTCTATAAGAGTCCATGTACTAGACTGGAGTCAAGCTAAGAGGACGGTAGATGATTCACCACTCTGGCCCTCTTTCTGGCAAACCTGTACAATCCAAGATAGAAGAAGTGGCACTACGTAAGCTTATATTTATGGAGGTTGCGTGGCCTAGGGGTGATACTCGATCGGTATTAACAATCCAAACGCACCAGGTTCGATTCCCACCGTGTCCAGATTGGCAGGCACTGTGTTTTTTTCTCGGGGATTGCTACTACACGTACGGAAAGTAATGGCAACCTACCGTACTGCACACTTGCCAAAAAAAACTTCAAATAGTTAAATAGGTGACGGTTGTAAAAAGCAACGTTCTGCAAAGGACAAAGAACATGCTACTTAAATATTGATATAATATTACATTAAACCTGCGCTGAAGCATGTTGTGTGGTTCTCGCGAGGGCTCTCGTAGCATATGTTGTTGGTTTTTTTTTTTACATTACGAGGCTGCAACACCTCACCCAACATCTCCTAAACAGCCCAAGAAATCTATGTAGTCATCTTCTACAACATGCTTGGATTGTCCTATTCGATCGCCCCGAGTGATGTGTCATGTTTGCACACAAGGCAAGTAGAGTAATACATGTACCCTTTTGTCAGAAAAAGAGACAAATGTGTAAGACGTTTTAAACGTTAATCTCGTTTTAATCTCAAGAGTTGATCGCATTCTAATTAGAACAGAAATATATTTATCGTGCGATACTGGCGCACACGGTATTGACGTCTTTGGTGCCTGCTGTGCCAATTAGGCTTGCGTAGACAAAAATTGGCGGTGAAGTGCGCGTGCAGGTAAGGACGAGTCGACCACGTGTTAAATGTCAGCGAACTTGGGAACTTGAGCAAGCAAAACAAGATGGCTGATTAAATGTGCCGCATTTGGGTAATTAGACACGAATGTAAGATCACTTGGGGAGCGGGTCTTTCTCGCGTTCTATCTCTTATCCACTTATTATTCACTTGTTCAAGATACATTTTTTTTCACTTGATGACATCTACAGTTGTTGCGTTAAAGCTCGTAAATGCTTCCGTAAATCTGGTCTCTCGTCTCTGTCGGTATCTAACAACATGATACACCTTGATCATCTCTTTCTTTATGCAAGTGAATCTTGTAAGGAGCCGTCGTATCCTAGCTTAAGCCAAGTGTGCTGTATTGGTATTTGTAAAATTGTACTTTTGCAGGATCTGTCTTGTCCACTATCCACGAGTTACGTGGGTTTCTTTTGCACTATGACTAAAATCTGTTTCCGCTACATGCGCAATGACAATCGATCAGGCTGCATTATTGTGAGATGGCAGAACCATATTACTATATCTGTTAAAATGTTCGTAAGACCGATTGTAACAGAATAATCTTCATGTCGCAGAAATACGATTTAACGTTGTCATTCGCCTGGCACTAGCGGCAATTAGGTGGCTGAAGGTTTGTTTAACGGCATACATCCATGTCAGGACACAAGACACAGTGTTAACGGTGCTGATCGATTGGTGACTGTGCCAGGCACATAGCTGTGCTTAGTTGACGTTACAATGCAACGAGCATTTGAGATCTGAAGGATTTGTGACACAGATAATGCCAACACACACGTATAATGTAAGGGGATTCGGGGATAACTGAATCCCGCAAACAATGGTATTTAGGTAGTTGGCCCATTAATGAACAGTCAGCAGATGGGTGTTTGAAGACTGCGACACATATGCCAGCACGCGTACAATGTACTGGAAATAATGATTGACGGAGTCGGACAAACAATTAAACAAATATAAAACAATAAAGTTATTGTTCACTGCAAGCGATGATGGCGAGTACATCAGACGGTTGTGTCTTAATAGTGTGATGTTCGCTGTATCTGGATTATAGAGAGGAAGAATTAACGCTGGTCATCAATCTCACTCTTATCCGGAGTTACCTTGGATCAGTGGCAACACTATTGGTCGAGACGACTGGAGGTAACTCGGCATGCAGGCACTCTGGTCTTAACTCCCGGACAAACAATAGCACAGTAGTAGTAGCCCATTTCAGTCATGATTGACTGTAGGATTATGCTACCTTGGCCTGGTAACCCTTTACTGATATTTTTGTTTTATTTTACCTAGCGGTGGCGGCGTTTCACTTCTGTTTTCAAGAACTTCTTTTCACCTCTTCTGGGTACACCTCCACTTTGATTGGGCTGCTTCTTCGTCTTCCCAAGATGGCAGAGTCATGTCCAGCCCTTATGGCTTGCTAATACACAGATTTGAACCTCAGCTGTGGTCACCCGAATGTTCTCGTGCCTTCCACAACTGTTACTAGAAAATATCTTTGGGATACGATCTTTACACTTGTGTTCACGGAAAGGTGCAGTGGTTTTCCATTTTGATTATTTATTTTTGTTCATTTTGTGGTGATTTTCCCTTCGATTATCATAGCATGGTCTTCGGTTATTCGGAATAGTATTTCGGTTACGTAATGTCGTATTTCCACGGTCGAGTGCACACAGCTAAACTTCACAAAATTGGTGTCCTTCGCACTGTGTGCCAGCAGTGCCGGTTTTGGTAGGGCTGGGAAATGTACACACGGGTCAATAATGATGGACTAACACATCACCTTAGAGAGATTGGGCCCTGTCCGGCTAGCAACATGTCCATGACACATCGCTCACACGATGAGTGATGTTTAAGAGCGGTAAGGCACTTGCCTCTCAAAGCAATGAACGGAAACGGTGGTCGATCGAATCC
Organism: Ariolimax columbianus; assembly: GCA_036924085.1. Lineage (NCBI taxonomy): Eukaryota > Metazoa > Mollusca > Gastropoda > Stylommatophora > Arionidae > Ariolimax > Ariolimax columbianus. The sequence continues at coordinate 21,371,544 of JAVGWX010000001.1, forward strand.
CGCAAGTTTCAAGCGACCCCTGATCTCAAAGGAGTTGGGACCAGAATGTATGCATCCTGAGTTGCCTCCAGTCGTCTTGACATGACGTGCTACTGGTCCAAAGTAACTCGGGGCCAGAGAGTGAGGTTGATGACCAGCGCAGTTTCTTTTCCACTGTAATTTAAATACAGCGCAAGTTACATCATCAATACAAAACCGTCTGATGATGTCACATTAATCTCTGGCGATGGGCAACTAACTATGTAAGACTGGTGCATGTGTGTGACTCTACATTTGTCACTCTGTTACCCATTTAATTCCAAGGATGTATCGTAGGCACCGTAGATGAAAGTATGTGCTCTTGTTTGGCATAGGTTGCCCAAATGTCACTACAATACAGGAGAATTCTGACAGATGCATTATAAACGGTGGGCTTGTTTACTGGCGTGCTTTGTGACTGCAAAAAATGTCAACCTACGATTCCAGTACAAGGAATCAATAGATGTCCGAGACAAGCAAACAACAGCACACAATAAACCCATACCTTACAATGCAGCTAGCAGGTAAGCTAATACTGGAATGTATTGCGACACATTCAGACGCCAGCACACAAACACGGTATGGGGATTAATGGCAGATGGTGAAGCACACAAACGTGCTGTAAAAATCCAACAGACCACCGTATTTGAGTAGTTCGTCTGTTATCTATTAAGTTTCTTCACTGCTTTTATGAGAAGCACAGCAATTTCAGCCACGGTCCGAAACCTTGTAGTTATGTCAGACCATCAGTTAGCATGTCAATAGTGTTGTTGGACCTAAGCGTTATACATCAGGACCTCAGTCAGTACGGCAAATGTGTTGTAGGATCGCAACGCAATTTATACATATTATATATATATATATATATATATATATATATATATATAACGAGACGTGTTCAAATGAAACCGGACCAAACTGCAACAGGTGAACATATGTACGATGCGCACGATGACGTCCTTTCTGGTGTAATCAGGACATACCAGCCGTCACGTTTGCAAACTTTCATTATCCCTCGACTCATAGTTTCCTCAGCAGACCATTGGAAAATACAGCGGTTGTGATACGGAATCCGTTCAGAGTTGATCAGCGAGCGGTGATTCAGTTTCTAACAGCTGAAGGATGTCGACTAGTTGACATTCGTCGCAGAATGCAGGCAGTGTATGGTGACAAAAGTGTGTAGAAGACAGCAGTGAAGAACTGGTCAACGATGTTTAAAGAAGGACGTGAGTTAACGAAAGATCTTCCGAGACCAGGTCAGGCGCATATTGTTGCGTTAACTCACGTCCTTCTTTACACATCGTTGTCCAATTCTTCACTGTTGTCTTAGACACACTTTTATCACCATACATTGCCTGCACTCTGCGATGAATGTTAACTGGTCGACATGCATCAGCTGTTACAAAACAAATCACAGCTCGATGATCAACTCTGTGCGGATTCCGTATCACACCCGCCATGTTTTCAACGGTCTGCTGAGGAAACTATAAGTCAGATGATAATGACATTTTGCAAACATGTCGGTTGGTATGTGCTGTTTCCACAAGAAGTGATGTCAACAAGCGCATTGTACGTATGTACACTTGTGGCAGTTTGGTCAGTTTCAATTGAACACGCCTCGCTGGTATATATATATATATATATATATATATATATATATATATATATATATATATATATATATATATATATATATATATATATATATATATAATGTAACTGGTACTTCCTATTTTTGAAAATAGTTATTCATGTCAATTAGAAGATATCTTGTGTTGTACACGTCTTACAGTATTTTTCCTCCAACATTTGCGAACTCTGGGTCTGTTCAAGCTGCGGATTATGAAAACAATGACGTCACGGCGTAATACTGGTCATGTGATGACTATCTTCATATAACATTGTATATTCTTGCTGCGGTATTTGCAGATCGGTCTCTTCGTCAAGAGAATCAGATTGGAACATGAGGATGGAGGCGTGGCGTCATCGAAATGTAAAATGAATGTGCGTGCTCATTGTTGATAGCATGCTATACCTGCATGCCGCTTTCATCTTTGTCCGAAAGACAAAATTATTGTTATTGTCAAATGGGGTACACAAACACTTTCCTTGTTTCCAAGATCAATATGCCGGCTGGATCACAGGTGCCACACACTGAGGTGCAACGGTAATGGCTACTGCGCTGTACTATGTATGTCAAAAACGCTCCAAAATAAGGGTTGCGCGTGTTTGTCCTTAGTCGTCCAGGAAAGGACGATATAATGTTTTGTCGTGGTTTACAGCACGGCTGCGATCTCCGCGCTTTACGGATCCACACATCAGTTTCAGAAAGCCACAATTGCGTTATGGTTTCTGGTCTATCTTTGATCAATATAAGACGCTGTTCATGGACTCGCTGTTCCACCCCTTGTAGGAGACGCACCTATGAGGCGCTGTTAACTGACTCGCTGTGCAGCCACTTGTAGACGAGACACCTATAAGACACTGTTAACTGACTCGCTGTGCAGCCACTTGTAGACGAGACACCTATAAGACGCTGTTAACTGACTCGCTGTGCAGCCACTTGTAGACGAGACACCTATAAGACACTGTTAACTGACTCGCTGTGCAGCCACTTGTAGACGAGACACCTATTAGACGCTGTTAACTGACTCGCTGTGCAGCCACTTGTAGACGAGACACCTACAAGACGCTGTTAACTGACTCGCTGTGCCGCTCCGTGTAGACGAGACACCTATAAGACGATGTTAACTGACTCGCTGTGCCTCCACCTCTAGAGGACACACCTATGAGGCGCTATTAGCTCATTCGCTGCTCTTTTTTCGGATCAACTTAAGAGCAACCGTAGGGAAAGGATGCTACTGAAGCTCTAAGGAAAATAGTACATCACACTCATTGACACAGGCTTTGTTCTAGCACCTGATTAATTCGTTGATAAACTCTTACCTAACATATTTTTCTTCTGTTCCTTCTTCTTCAACAGCTCCACAATAGGTATTTACTCTTTTATGTCCGTTTCTTGCATGCAATAGTTTGGCTATGTCTGTAGAATGAAGTGAGGTTGTCTACCATGGCAGTTAAGCTAAGCAAAGAGTCACAAATTCTAACTCCGAGAACGACCATAAGTCGACTGGGAGGACAACAAAAGACAGTTTATCAGAGACAGTGATCTAGTCTGAAGCTAGACCAAGCAGAAGACAGCGAAGAGATTGATCTATGGCTGTTTCTGAAGAAAAAAACCTACACATCAGGGTAAAAGAGAAGCGACCAAGTAAGTAAGGTAGAAAACTATACACCCGATGGTAGAAGAGAAGAGACCAAGTAAGTAAGGTAGAAAACTATTCATCCGAGGGTAAAAGAGAAGCGACCAAGTAAGTAAGGTAGAAAACTATTCACCCGAGAGCAGAAAAGAAGCGACCAAGAAAGTATGGTATAAAACTATACACCCGAGGGTAGAAGAGGAGCGACTAAATAAGTAAGTAACCATACGATAGTGTTTCAGTGCCGTATTTGAAACTCAGAAGTGAACTCAATAGTAGTCTTTTGTATGTGTATTTAGCGTGATGTGCAGATCGCATGAAGTGGATGGTCCTCTACTCTTGATGGTTAGAACACACTGTTGGATACCCCTGGTGGCATGTCTTCATTGTGGCAGTGTTTCTGTTCTCATATGCACCAAACTCTGAGCTTTCAGGGAAACCATATGGGCTGAAATCGAGGATTAAGGAGATGTAGACACAGAACAGTTTTGCTAGTTTAATTGCTAATGCCAAATTGTCCACCTCGCACAGCGCAAGCACTTAACAAATAGAGTAGATATGATGTGAGATATACACTGGCATCACGAGTAGATATGAAGTCAGATAGACGCTGGCATCACAGAGTAGATAGGACAGATAGATATTGGCAACACAGAGTAGATAGGACAGATAGACATTGGCAACACAGAGTAGATATGATGTCATCTAGAGAGACAGTGGCATCACAGAGTAGATATAATGTCATGTATAGGGACGCTGGCAACATAGAGTAGATACGATGTCAGATAGAGACATTGGCATCACAAGAGTTGATATGTCAGAGAGACAGTGGCAACACAGACATAATATGATGTCACGTAGAGAGACAGTGGCATCACAGAGTAGATATGATGCCATGTAGAGAGACGCTGGCAACACTGAATAGATATGATGTCATGCAGAGACACTGGAAAGGCAGAGAGAGTAGATATGTTAAAAGATGTAGATCTGCTGTCAGTGACACGCTGCACAAATATAGCAGATATGCTCTCCGTGAGAGAGGAGAGAGACTGTCCACGAGTAGACATGCACTCAGAGAGAAAGAGAGCCAGAGAGAGAGAGAGAGAGAGAGAGAGAGAGAGCGGGAGAACTGTTCACACAGAGATAATATGCTGTCTACGAAAGAGGCGCACTGTGGAACCGTATTGATGCTGCTGTCAGAGTCATGTATTCAGAAGATATATAGTGTGACTCGTTGCCAAACAGTAGAAGTCCTGTCCGGGCAAAGTATTCAGGATATGCCAAGTGAGACAGATTGCTCAAAGTGAATAGAGGCGCTGTCAGAAACTAGCAAACAGGATATGTCAAGTGAGAAGGACTACACAATATGAGCAGGGGCGCTATCAGTGACTAGTGGACAGGATATCTCAAGTGAGATAGACTACTTAAAGTGAAATGATGCGCTGTCAGAGACTATTAGACAGGATATGCCTTGTCAGTCAAGCTTGTCATATCTTGCCAGGACACACAGTAGAACAAAAGCAGTTAGCAAGTTGTGATCAATAATCCGTTGACGGTTGAATGTCAACACGTCTGAAAATTTGTTTGTTTGCGTCTATGGGATATTGTTCTTCCCAGTGACGCGTATTTAAAGAGCAGAGAGACACGGACAGCGGCAGGGAGAGAGTGACAGGCTAAGGGTAGAGAACCTAGAGAGTAAATTAAATATGATGGATGGTATGTTAATAGCAATGTTTCATATCTAAAAGGAACAACATCGAAGAGCTACTCTTGCTTATCTAATCATGGCTTCCGCGATCAGATGTTGTTAAACGTTTAGAAGCGATGACTGCGTGTGTTCAGTGGCGTGGTCGTTGTGTCTGTTGTTCGTTCCTTTTATCTATTCCCTCCCTACACGTAAATCAAAAGTCAAACTGTTATAGTTGTTCCAGTTAAAGAAACCATGCACCCGAACGCTTCTCTTGCAGGGGCGGGATTCTTTACTGATCGCCTAGTTTTTTCTAAGACAGAGTGAGTTGTACTGTGTTTTGCGCCTTACAATCAATTGAACCCTACTTTGGCATTCATTTATAAAAATGTGTTTCTTGTATATCGGGGCACGACTTTGCTGGCTCATGAATCTAAACATATGAAAGTCTGATGCACAGAATCATGAGCAGCAAAAACACAAAATAATGCATTCCGCATTAGGAAACAGTGCGCACGAAGTTTTAAAAAAAACATTGTGTTAAATGTAATTCCAGTAGAGGGCATGTTTGCTTATCTTGGCTTATTATTTTTCTAACCTTTATAATGTACATATAGCCACTTTACTTCTTTAATATAAAACAGAATGGCCTTCTATCTGTGTCAGGTCTGCGTTTTCATAATAGTTTGTAATAAGAATTTGAAGCATGCGACGCAGACATGTTTGTGAAGGCCTGTAGCTTGGACCAGAATCCAAGTTTCCTAACAAGTCAGCTGAGATAGTTTTGTATTTATCTTGAACAGTCCTATACTATCGTCAAGAGGACAGCCACAAAGATCTATTCCTAGCGCAGAAGGTTCAGCGTATGTATTTATTAACCGTATCATCAAACCCCGATGCGCTTTCTATGCTTTGCCATATATTACTTCCCAAATTGATAACACTGGACTCCTTCATGTACCATATCTCTTGTTTAATATAGTTACCACGTGTGCATTATTTAATTCTGCATTTTTTGTCTTAGTATATTGTCCATGTTCAGTGTGGTTACCACTTGGGTTATTAGTTTTCTTTGTTCACGGATGTCTTGTATATTCAAATCAACCAGATCACTAATGTCCTGATACGTTTCTTGATCTCTGCCATCATAAGCATAACTAACAGCATTGTGCACGGATTATCTTTTCAACCCACAATTTATTCACTGAAATGTGTATATTAATTTATTCCGAGTTTTCCATGATCACAGGTTGGCTTGCCGTGTGCGCAAATATGGCACAGGTCAGTGGTTTTCAACATGGCGTCCTCGGTCAAGAAAATGTTGGAAACCACTGTAAAATTGATATCATGCAGTCTTTATTAAATATCGCTGGAGATATCTTCGTCGACATATTTCTAACTAAGTGGAAAAAATCGTGTCTTATTTTTATGTATGTATCATACGTAATATTGTTTCGCTAGAACTTTCAAGTCAAAAAGGCGTCACATGTGGTCTTTGATCTGTTGGAATGGCGGGCAATATTTACATAGCCATGTGTTGTAGAGTATTCTACAAACAAAAAGATTATACCGCACTGTTTGTCATTTCTTACAACATGCTCTCAGCGTGACAGTTAATGGTCTGGTAAAGACTGGGAATCTTGCTAGGTCATTCGTCATCTGAGGAATTAATATCCTCAAGTCGTTACGAAATACCGCCGGCGAGACGCAAAGACGCCATGCTGGACACTGCTCGGTATTTTTTCAGGCTTGGAGAGTTTGTCTCTGTGGGCAATACTACGTTTGGTAAAAAAATTATAAGAAATCGGAAAAGTACGATTGAGATATCGTGTGGGAACGATAACATGTCGAAATGATGCCACGAGCGAGCCTCGCTCAAAGAAGTACCAATCTGTGTTGATCGTTGCTATTATGAAATGTTAGTATTTTTTTCCTTTAAAATTGTGTATGTGTTCCTAATAGAGGTCTTTGTAGTTTTAACTTACGCTGCGTTCACAATGTTGTTCTAATGTGGTATCTGAACCATAGTTGTCTATGTCTTTATATTTATTATTTCTATTTTCTATACAATCCCAGCTCCCGACTTATTTCTTACAATCTGGTAATGATCTCATATGATTGATTATTATTATTTTCTTATCTACTTCTAACGTATATCTTCTTCTTCTTCTTCTTCGTACGCAGTCAGACAATAACCATTATTTTTTCGAAAAAAGCGGCGGTCATCCTAAGGCTGTCGACACTGCCATAGAGCTTCTCTTGTGGTTCCACTGGTGATGGCCACATCTGCTCTCTCTGATCCTCGTATGTCGGGCAGTTTTGCAGCAGATGCTCAGCGGTCATTTTCTCGGTACCACACGGGCATTCGTCGGTACCACCTATCTTCAGTTTGTTGAATAGGTGGTACCTCAGTCTATTGTGGCCAGTGCGAAGTCTGAAGACAACGACCTGCTCTCTTCTGTTCAACTGGTAATAGGCATCGTTTTTGGTGTAGCCGGTATGTTCAGTTTCTCATTTGGTCATGTATCTGGCTTTAATAAGCCGTTTTGACTCTTCGTACGTCTTACTATTATCTGTTTGTGGTAGTCTTGCACCTTCTTTAGCCAGTCTGTCTGCCTCCTCGTTGCCTTGGATGTTGCAGTGTGATGGGACCCACTGTACCACTACCCTTTTTGGTGCGGACTGCTGGCATAGTTGACAGAGTGCTGCTCTTAAGTCATTAAGCTCAGTGTTTTTCTGGCTTTTTAGTGCTGTGACTACGGCCAGAGCATCTGTAAGCAGGACTATATGGCTTTCATTTTCTTTCTGTGTCACCATTTCTTCCACTGCCGCCCTCAGCGCCTCCGCCTCCGCTCTGAAATTGCTTGTGTACTTACCAGTAGCGAATGACAGTGTTATTTTTCTGCCATTTGGTAGGTTCAGGAATGCTCCTGACCCTGCGTTCTGTGTAGTGTCTGTTACAGAACCGTCGGTGTATGCATGGGTCCAGTCCATGCTTGGGTAGTTTGTCGATATAACGCTTAGGGTAGTAACTCTCCTTTCTTTTTCAGTCTGGCAGTTTTTGTTTGCAATACCTGGTATATTTTCTACCACCTCTGGAAATATATCCTGTCTCCAGGTAGGTTTTCGTACAGTAGTGATGGGCTTTGGTGTTGTTAGTGCGTTTATGGGATCTTCGTGCATCTTTGCTTTGGCTATTTCTGCAAAGTTTCTCCGCTTTAGTTTCCCAGTTCCCAAATTGTTTAGTCTCTGGTGCATTGGGTGGTCAGTCAGTCTTCGGAGTTTCTCTGACTGCAGCTGGGCTCTGCAGTCTCTTCTATCGGTCATGGGTTGCAGCTTTGTAATCTTTTCAAGTTCTACAATATGCGTTGACTTCATGCCTCCTGTTATAACTCTCATGGCTTGGTTTTGAAGTTTGTTAACTTTATCGAAGTTCGCCTTTGCTGCTGTTGTCCATGCCGAAATGCCATACTCGAGAACTGGTCTCACTCTTCCAGTGTACAGTTTCTTTAGTATGCTTTCGTCTGCTCCCCAGCTTGTGCCAGCTAGTGTCCTCATGATTGCCATTCTTTCTCTGGCTTTCATTCGGTTTCTCTCGATCTGACTTTTCCATGTCATGCGCCGATCAAATGTGACTCCCAGATAGTTTGGGTTGTCGTTTGGCTGCAGCAATTTGCCATTTAGACTTAATTTGGTGTTTTGTGGTTTGATTGAAAGCGAGAATATTGTGCATGTGGTTTTCTCCTCGTTTATTGTGACCAGCCATGAGTTCGCCCACTCTTCCAGCGATGTTAGGGCCTGCTGCATCCGATTTCTTGCTATGGTGAGATTCTTTTCAGAGGTCCACATAGCCAGATCGTCTGCAAACATTGAGCTATGGACTCTTCTTGGTATATTCTCTGTAATGTCGTTTATATACACCAGGAAGAGTGTGGGTGACAGTACTCCCCCTTGGGGTACTCCCTGCTCGAGCGTCACCTTTTTCTCATCTGCCCTTGTACTTGGACTCTGGCCGTTCTTTGTTTGAGGTAGTGGTTCATCCACTTGTACATTCTCCCACAAACTTCACTTCTCCTTAGCTTGACTCTAAGTCCATCTTTCCAGACTTTGTCAAATGCCTTTTCCAGGTCCACCCAAACCGCTACTGTGTGTTTCTGTGCCTGGTAGGCATCTTCTATTTCCTGGGCTATGAGGATGACCTGGTCCTCAGTGGATCTGTGCTGTCTAAAGCCGGCTTGCTGAGGAATTAGTATTCGTTTTTCTTCCAGATGCCACATCAGTCTGGTGTTTATCATACGTTCCATCAGTTTGCCGACACAGCTCAGTAGGCTGATAGGCCTGTATCCATTTGGATCTGTTTTGTCTTTTCCTTTCTTTGGTACTGGTACAAGTACTGCGTCTTCCCATGCCTGGGGTACAATTCTCCTTTTCCAGCTTTGGTTCAGGACCGATAGCAGTTTCCTCTTCGCTGTTTGGCCCAGCCCCATCAGCATTTCGTTTGTTATCCCGTCTTTTCCGGGAGATTTCCTTTTCTTTAATGTTCTCATGGCCTCTTCCATTTCACTAACGTATAAATATATTGATCAGCTATTTCCTATATTGTCAGGTACATTTGATATGTGGAGAGCAATCATCAATAACACTGAACCTAAACAGGATCGCTTAGTAAGATCGAGAAAAGCGTGAATAGTTTGTTGACAAACAAGCAGCAATTTTGACATTTTTACACCAATATCCGATTAGCTTAGTTCCATGTTTTGTGTTTTATTGTTCTACTTCTTTGATAGATATACGTATAGAATGCGTATGTTATTATTCTATCGCACATCTTTACTTCAAATCCTGTGTTGGTTTCATTGGTATTCATTTGTACTGTAGTGCACCACGTAATAGAGAGCTGAGCAACATATGCTTATCAAAAGCTTGGCTGGACAATATGTCATTCTTACAGTATTGTGTTCTTTATTTTAATGGCTTACATTGTTGATTTTCAAAAAATGGCAGCAAATGCGCAGTCTTGTAAAAATAGCAAAGAATAAACAATTCAGAACAATATCTACGCCATGTCTTACTGTTCAACCTTCTTTGACAGAAAACATTTCATTCACATATGCCAAAAACCTAGCGAGTGTGGAACAGTCTTCTGGGTTTGATAGAAAGCTCTAGACACAATGCCCGAAATATGATACATGATATAAGGGTGAATAACTATTTGCCCTTATAGATCGGAAGAGAATAGGAAGCCTTACTGTAGGGACAGGTGAGCAGAATCGTTGGTCGCTCGGCACTCGCGAGTGAGTTTCTACGCCACGGAGCTGCAGTGTCACAGCTGGGATCGATAGCACGGCAACATATGTCAGTGACTACAGCAGTGAGCCTGTCTGGTACTCACTCACGGCCGCTGGGCCGGTACTCACTCACGGCCGCTGGACGGTGGCTCGGAGTTAGGAAACCGGTCTGTGTAGAAGGTACAATTCTAACGAGGAGGGTGGGGTACACACAGGCCTGGCTTGTACGTTCTCGTAGACACAGCGAGCATCACGGCCAGGCTTTCAAGGTCTGCGCTTTTATCAGAGGCGATGTAGCTGGGTGAGTGGGGTGTGAGATGTAGCTGGGTGTGAGATGTAGCTGGGTGGGAGATGTAGCTGGGTGAGTGGGGTGTGAGATGTAGCTGGGTGAGTGGGGTGTGAGATGCAGCTGGGTGAGTGGGGTGTGAGATGCAGCTGGGTGAGTGGGGTGTGAGATGTAGCTGGGTGTGTGGGGTGTGAGATGTAGCTGGGTGAGTGGGGTGTGAGCTGTAGCTGGGTGTGTGGGGTGTGAGATGTAGCTGGGTGTGAGATGTAGCTGGGTGAGTGGGGTGTGAGATGTAGCTGGGTGTGAGATGTAGCTGGGTGAGTGGGGTGTGAGATGTAGCTGGGTGTGAGATGTAGCTGGGTGTGAGATGTAGCTGGGTGAGTGGGGTGTGAGATGTAGCTGGGTGAGTGGGGTGTGAGATGTAGTTGGGTGAGTGTGGTGTGAGATGTAGCTGGGTGTGTGGGGTGTGAGATATAGCTGGGTGTGAGATGTAGCTGGGTGAGTGGGGTGTGAGATGTAGCTGGGTGTGTGGGGTGTGAGATGTAGCTGGGTGTGAGATGTAGCTGGGTGAGTGGGGTGTGAGATGTAGCTGGGTGAGTGGGGTGTGAGATGTAGCTGGGTGAGTGGGGT